>CM056051.1:485177396-485659896 GCA_029574335.1 Rana kukunoris | reverse complement strand
TATGGTGTATAGAATGTACTATGTGTAGGGTGTGTGTACAAGTTATGATGTAATCTGTGTAGCTTGTAGTTATACAGGTTATGATGTACAGGGTATATACTCTGTGTAGGTTGTAGTCATACAGGTTAAGATGTAAAAGGCACACTTGTGTAGGCTGTAAATTATACAGGTTAGGGTGTACAGGGTATGCTATGTGTAGGTTGTGGGTATATAGGTTATAACATGCAGGGTGTACTTTGTGTATGTTATAATTATACAGGTCATAGTGTACTGGTGTACACTGTATGTTGTTACACGGTGTACTATGTGTAGGTTGCAGTTATACAGGATATATTTTGTTTTATTTGGTAATTATACAGGAAGACAATCACGGAGCACGGGGGAGAGAAGACGATCACGGAGCACGGGGGAGAGAAGACGATCACGGAGCACGGGGGAGAGAAGACGATCACGGAGCACGGGGGAGAGAAGACGATCACGGAGCACGGGGGAGAGAAGACGATCACGGAGCACGGGGGAGAGAAGACGATCACGGAGCACGGGGGAGAGAAGACGATCACGGAGCAGGGGGGAGAGAAGACGATCACGGAGCAGGGGGGAGAGAAGACGATCACGGAGCAGGGGGGAGAGAAGACGATCACGGAGCAGGGGGGAGAGAAGACGATCACGGAGCAGGGGGGAGAGAAGACGATCACGGAGCAGGGGGGAGAGAAGACGATCACGGAGCAGGGGGGAGAGAAGACGATCACGGAGCAGGGGGGAGAGAAGACGATCACGGAGCACGGGGGGAGAGAAGACGATCACGGAGCACGGGGGGAGAGAAGACGATCACGGAGCACGGGGGAGAGAAGACGATCACGGAGCACGGGGGAGAGAAGACGATCACGGAGCAAGGGGGAGACAAGACGATCACGGAGCACGGGGGAGAGAAAAGACGATCACGGAGCACGGGGGAGAGAAAAGACGATCACGGAGCACGGGGGAGAGAAGACGATCACGGAGCACGGGGGAGAGAAGACGATCACGAAGCACGGGGGAGAGAAGACGATCACGGAGCACAGGGGAGAGAAGACGATCACGGAGCACAGGGGAGAGAAGACGATCACGGAGCACAGGGGAGAGAAGACGATCACGGAGCACGGGGGAGAGAAGACGATCACGGAGCACGGGGGAGAGAAGACGATCACGGAGCACGGGGGAGAGAAGACGATCACGGAGCACGGGGGAGAGAAGACGATCACGGAGCACGGGGGAGAGAAGACGATCACGGAGCACGGGGGAGAGAAGACGATCACGGAGCACGGGGGAGAGAAGACGATCACGGAGCACGGGGGAGAGAAGACGATCACGGAGCACGGGGGAGAGAAGACGATCACGGAGCACGGGGGAAAGACGATCACGGAGCACGGGGGAAAGACGATCACGGAGCACGGGGGAAAGACGATCACGGAGCACGGGGGAAAGACGATCACGGAGCACGGGGGAAAGACGATCACGGAGCACGGGGGAAAGACGATCACGGAGCACGGGGGAAAGACGATCACGGAGCACGGGGGAAAGACGATCACGGAGCACGGGGGAAAGACGATCACGGAGCACGGGGGAAAGACGATCACGGAGCACGGGGGAAAGAAAGACGAAAGACGATCACGGAGCACGGGGGAAAGACGATCACGGAGCACGGGGGAAAGACGATCACGGAGCACGGGGGAAAGACGATCACGGAGCACGGGGGAAAGACGATCACGGAGCACGGGGGAAAGACGATCACGGAGCACGGGGGAAAGACGATCACGGAGCACGGGGGAAAGACGATCACGGAGCACGGGGGAAAGACGATCACGGAGCACGGGGGAAAGACGATCACGGAGCACGGGGGAAAGACGATCACGGAGCACGGGGGAAAGACGATCACGGAGCACGGGGGAAAGACGATCACGGAGCACGGGGGAAAGACGATCACGGAGCACGGGGAAAGACGATCACGGAGCACGGGGGAAAGACGATCACGGAGCACGGGGGAAAGACGATCACGGAGCACGGGGGAAAGACGATCACGGAGCACGGGGGAAAGACGATCACGGAGCACGGGGGAAAGACGATCACGGAGCACGATCACGGAGCACGGGGGAAAGACGATCACGGAGCACGGGGGAAAGACGATCACGGAGCACGGGGGAAAGACGATCACGGAGCACGGGGGAAAGACGATCACGGAGCACGGGGGAAAGACGATCACGGAGCACGGGGGAAAGACGATCACGGAGCACGGGGAAAGACGATCACGGAGCACGGGGGAAAGACGATCACGGAGCACGGGGGAAAGACGATCACGGAGGAAAACAGCACAGGGGGAGAAGACTTGCAACTCCCCTGCCTGCCCAGGTATCGGGTGAGGCATCGGAGCATTTCCCCCAAGTACAAGTACTCAGGGAAATGCTCGGTATCTGGACATCCCTCGTAGGTTGTACATCATAATCTGTACAATTACGATATACATGGTGTATGCTGTACTCATATACATTATGATGTTGAAGGTGCATTGTGTGTATTTGGCAATATACAGGTTATGGAGGTACATGGTGTACTATATGAAGGTTGTAGTTACACAAAGTACACCCTGCGTACTGTATGTTTTAGTTATGCAGGTCATAATATACAGAGTGTACTTTGTGTAACTACAACCTTCATATAGTACACCATGTACCTCATATCCTGTATAATTACCACAATGTTGTAGGTATACAGGTTATACGGAGTGTAAACTCTAGTCATACAAAGAAATTATGTATAGGGGAAAAAGCATCTATACTCAAAACTTAAGACCCCTTTCACACTGAGGCGCTTGCGCTATGCAATGCTTTCAATTTTTTTAATGGAGAGGGGTGCTTTTAACGCTCTTTTTTTTTAAGCTCTCCAAACATGCTGCTTGCAGGAGTTTTTTCACATCCCCGCCAGCGCACCGCCCCAGTGTGAAAGCATCCATTGATTTTAATGGGAAGTGGTTTTCATGAGCTTTTCAGGCTTTAAAAATTCCTCAGTGTAAAAGGGTCTTAAATAGAAATCCCTGTATTGTTAAGTGGAGTTCCACCCAAAAATGGAGCTTCCGTTTTTCGGAACCCTTCCCCCCTCCGGTATCACATTTGGCACCTTTCAGGGGGAGGGGGGTGCAGATATCAGTCTAAGACAGGTATTTGCACCCACTTCCGGGAAAAACTTGTGCAGCAGACACGCCCCTACCCGCACCCCCTCGCTGCCTCCTGGGAAATACACTGTTCCCAGGAGAGAGTGGGGACCAGTCACGGCGCAGCGCGCTACTCGCACATGCGCAGTAGGGAACTGGGCAGTGAAGCCACAACGCTTCAGTTTCCCATTCCCTAACCAAGGATGGCGAGGGGTGCAACCGAGGGACGAGCGATTGCTCGTCCTCGGGTGACGGCATCGCAGGAGCGCTGGACTGGTAAGTGTCCATTTTTTTAAAGTCAGCAGTGGCAGTATTTGTAGCTACTGTTTAAAAAAAATAAATAAAATGTAAGCCTAAAGTAAGAAGCATAGGAGCATAATCAATGTATGAGAAAAAAAGGTGGTGATACTGCGCTGTCTATGTAAATGGTTAAAAAAATGCTAGCAACTTAAAATGTGAGATACACACAAAAATAATACTATAAAACAAGAAAAAGCTGCGCAAATATAAACACTACAGTGTAGAACTCAATTGATAGTCCAGTGTAGGGTAAATGAGAGTCCCGTCAAGCAGGTAATGAAAGAAATATATATAATATGTAAAATCCATTAATCAAGTGCGGAACATGTTATGCTTCTGATGGAAACTGATAGCAGAAAACAAATGTTCTTTCCTCCAGATAGATAGTGACATCAAATGCAAAAACCTCAGAAACAGTGCATGGATAGATAAACACCTCCACCTTTCAATCACACCGCCCCTTACCAGAGGGGAAGATCCCAACTAGAGATCTTCTGACAGCAGATGGCTTAATCCCCAGCCAGGGGTTAACGTGACAGGATATCCAAAGGTCAGATTTTCTCCAGCAGTGGACCGATGATCCGAGTTGTAATGAAATCAGTATGGAGAAGACAAAAAAGCTACATAGTGTGAACCCATATAACTTGTTTAATAAAAAAATTTAAATCACATTTAAATTAAAACACACAAGAAAGTAGATAAAATTTGCATGTGAAAAATAGCCGGCCGGCTAGCACACCCGTTCACTCCGGGACACAGTTTGCGGTTTGAAGGACGTCAGCACGCCGCTACCCTACGCCGTTTCGTCTCCTAAAGACTTCGTCCAGGACTAAGTTATATGTTCAACAAGTTATATGGGTTCACACTATGTAGCTTTTTTTTCTTCTCCATACTGATTTCATTACAACTCGGATCATCGGTCCACTGCTGGAGAAAACCTGACCTTTGGATATCCTGTCACGTTAACCCCTGGCTGGGGATTAAGCCATCTGCTGTCAGAAGATCTCTAGTTGGGATCTTCCCCTCTGGTAAGGGACGGGGTGATTGAAAGGTGGAGGTGTTTATCTATCCATGCACTGTTTCTGAGGTTTTTGCATTTGATGTCACTATCTATCTGGAGGAAAGAACATTTGTTTTCTGCTATCAGTTTCCATCAGAAGCATAACATGTTCCGCACTTGATTAATGGATTTTACATATTATATATATTTCTTTCATAATCAATGTATGTATTTTTCACAGACGTGTACGTTTTAGAAGACAATATAAGGCTGTGTTATGCGTTGATTTTAGACAAAAAATGCTTCTTTATATAAAATGACAATTCGCCAACTTATCTGGGAGTCTAGTTACAAAGTCTTTCCTCTGGCGTGTCTCTCACCTGTTTATCCTGTAGCTGGCGGATTTGGTTCTGGGCACTCTGTAGATTTTCAGTTGCTGTGTAATATTGCTGCTTTACTACAGCCAGCTCTCGCTTTATGGCGTAGTTCTCCTCTGCCTCCTGCGCCCGTGTCACCTGACCCTGATGGAGGTATCCAGTAAAACCAAGTCAATTTTATCCAATAGTCCTGATACAGTACGGTTAGATTTTGCCTAGCCTTATTATGCAACAATTTTCCCTAAGTTTAAATTTTTTTGCATATCACCAAGTACCCACTTTTCGAAAAAGCTCCCCTACCAATGACCTGTTTGGGGGACACTGGTGTCGGTCTGATATGCAATGCTGGAAATGCTTCATTTGAGTGCATTGTACAAACATTTCCTTCATGCATGTATGCTATAAAGCCCATGTGTACAAGGCTTTAGGATGGTGGTACATGGACTTTTTACACTGTCCCTCTCATTTTCCTAGAATGAATTTGCCTACTATCCAGATCTGCTCTAGCAAAATCCAGATCCACTATATTCATAAACCTGGTAGTAAATATAAGACAAACTTCCGATTTAGGCAATGTCTGCCAAAAGGGGTGGAAAATGTCATGTCTATGCAGGGCCGTCTGAAGGAATTTGGGGGCCCCACGTAAAATGGGGGCCCCCCCAAGCACCGCCCCCCGCACGCAAAGCTTAAGTTAGTGCAAACTAATTTTTTACACCCAGTTCTTACTCCCCCCCCCCCCCCCCACTAGTCCCTATGTTTTTCTATTCTCACCTCCCCTTCTACCCTGTAGGCTGCCTCTGTAGCGTGGCCGAGCTCCTCTTCCTCCTGTCAGTCCGGTGTTCTATCATTATGGGTCCCCAGTCCCCTATCAGATAGTGCCCGGGCCAGGCTGGGTACCGTGCAGTACAAGAGATTCAGTTTCCTGTGTTCCCGGCTGGACTGACAGGAAGTGAGCACTTAGCGTGCACTTCCTGTCAGTCCGGCCAGGAACAGGTGACTGAATCTCCTGTACCATGTGCGGTACCCGGCTGGACAGACAGGACTCCAGAAGGAAGGAAGAGGAGCTTGGCCACGCTACAGCCTGGGAAGGGGAAGTTAGGGGCCCCAGGCCAGCTCGGGGCCCCAAGCAATTGTTTGTTTTGCCTGTCCTGTAGCGACGGGCCTGTGTCTATGGCTTGGTCCGAAAGCCTCAGCAAAGGAAGAATTCATTTTGACTTTACCCCTACATATAAGACGACACAGAATCGGTCTTCACATGCCTCACTACTCTTTGTTGATATAAGCTTGTGAGCTTGGCTAAGATACAGCGAGAAAAAAGTATTTGACTCCCCTGCTGATTTTGTACATTTGTCCACTGACAAAGAAATTTTCAGTCTCAAATTTTAATGGTAGGTTTATTTTAACAGTGAGACAGAATAACAACAAAAATATTTAAAAAAAAGCATTTAAAAAAAAAAAGTAATACATTAATTTGCATTTTATTGAGTGAAATATGTATTTGATACCTTCGCAAAACATGACTTGGTTCTTGGTGGCAAAACCCTTGTTGGCAATCACAGAGGTCAGACATTTCTTGTAGTTGGCCACAAGGTTTGCACATCTCAGGAGGGATTTTGTCTCACTGCTCTTTGCAGATCTTCTCCAAGTCATTAAGGGTTTGAGGCCGATATTTGGCAACTCGAACCTTCAGCTCCTTCCACATATTTTCTATGGGATTAGGGTCTGGAGACTGGCTAGGCCACTCTAGGACCTTAATGTGCATCTTCATAAGCCACCATTTTGTTGCCTTGGCCATGTGTTTTGGGTCATTGTGATGGAAGGAGGTTCTCATCAACGATTTGACAGTACATGGCCCCGTCCATTGTCCCTTTGATGCGGTTAAGTTGTTCTGTCCCCTTAGCAGAAAAACACCCCCAAAGCATAAGGTTTCCACCTCCATGTTTGACATTGGGGATGGTGTTCTTGGGGTCAAAGGCAGCATTCCTCCTTCTCCAAATTCGGCGAGTTGAGTTGATGCCAAAGAGCTCAATTTTGGTCTCATCTGACCACAATACTTTCACCCAGTTCTCCTCCGAATCATTCAGATGTTCATTAGCAAACTTCAGACGGACCTATACATGTGTTTTCTTGAGCAGGAGGACCTTGCGGGAGCTGCAAGATTTCAGTCCTTCATGGCGTAGTGCGTTACCAACTGTTTTCTTGGTGACTATGGTCCCAGCTGCCTTGAGATCATTGTGAAGATTCTCCCGTGTAGTCCTAGGCGGATTCCTCACCTTTCTCATGATCATTGAAACTCCACTAGGTGAGATCTTGCATGGAGCCCCAGACCGAGGGAGACTGACAGTTATTTTGTGTTTCTTCCATTTGCGAATAATCAAAACCAACTGTTGTCACCCTCTCACCAAACTGCTTGGCGATGGTCTTGTAGCTTAATCCAGCCTTGTGTAGGTCTACAATCTTGTCCCTGACATCCTTGGACAGCTCTTTGGTCTTGGCCATGATGAAGGGAATGGAATCTGATTGATTGATTGCTTCTATGGACAGGTCCCTTTAATAGAGGTAACAAGCTGAGATTAGGAGCACTCCCTTTAAGAGAGTGCTCCTAATCTCAGCTTGTTACCTGTATAGAAAACACCTGGGAGCCAGAAATCTTGCCGATTTATAGGGATCAAATACTTATTTCACTCATTAAAATGCAAATCAATTTATAACTTTTTTTCTGGATAATTTTGTTATTCTGTCTCTCGCTGTTAAAATAAAACCTACCATTAAATATATAGACTGATCATTTCTTTGTCAGTGGGCAAACGTACAAAATCATCAGGGCATCAAATACCCCCCCCCCCCCTCAATGTCAGTGCACAATTTATGAAACATGTTGGTGTCCCTCCTCTCTGGGGGGGGGGGGATTGGACCATACTTTCTGGTCTGACTACCCTTTAAATTTAGGGACAATCTACACTATCTGCGATGATAGATGTTTTACTGCATCGTAAAACATCTGTGACTGCAGAAAAACACAGGAAACAATAGATTCCTATGTGTCCCATTCACACTGCAATGTAGCCTAGAGTTGTGCCACAGCATGCTGTATTTTAGCACGGTGCACCGGCATGAATCGCACTGCAATGTCATGCAGCGCATCAGGCCACCCAACATTGCAGTGTATGAAGTTTATATTTAAAAAAATAAAATAAAAAGGGGGACAGTGTAGTGCGCTCAATAGTGCACCACACTGCTCCCCTAGCCAGTCGGCAAAGCACTAAATCGCTTCATCTGCTTTGCGATTTGGCTGCGGGCCAGTGCGAGTTTGCCCTAATGGTCACTCCGCACATTGCCCATGGTCAGGAGACATCCGTTTGGCTCCTGGTACCCAAGCGATTATGCCGATCACTGTTCCTTAACCCGCTAGGTCTAAAACATGTAAATATTGGTAGTATGACCCAAGTACTCAGGTTCACCTACATTTACTATTTCTTGATTTTCTTTCCTAAATTCTCTTAACAATTGGAGGTGTTATTGCCACCCAGCTCCCATTTTCAGCTGTTATGACAGGAAAAAATACACCGGGGAAAGAAGGAAATTATAGGGGAATGACACTAAACCCCTAAAAGGCAAGAAGATCGAAAACTGTACCTGGATGAGCCTGTCCGCTAATGCAGCACTCTCCTATGAGACAGTCCACAAGAACGAGGAGACGGGAAGGAAAGAGGTAAAGAAAAAAAGAACGAGAGAGAGCAGAGAGAGAGAGCAGAGGGGAGAGAGAAAGAAAAAAGGTAACCACCACCGCACTACAAGAAGCAGGACTGAGTTAGACAGATCTATCTAAAAAGGCTGCTACAATAAATTACTGCAATAACACCCTAATAGAATTTAAAAATGGCTGCTTTATTCAAGGTCCTCTGCTGGATTTTAAAATTTGACCCCAACTTCATACAAGTTTTCCTTCCCTACATTCCCCTCATAAGCAAGAAAGGGGTCTCATTTGGTTTACACATCAACAGGTGGATTCTTTCTATATCAAGTAAAGGTTCTTGAAGTGAGCTTTTATATTCAAATATACGAACGGCAAGATTTTCTTGCACCACCTGAGATGATGAAGTCTGAAATAGTTTTATGGTCGGAGTAAAGTATTACATTTAAAGTGGAGAACCACCTTTAAAAAAAAAAAAAAAGGAACCTTTGAAAGAAGTTTAAATTGCAAAAAAAAAAAAAGCAGCCATCTTTAAATGTGATGTGGAGGGAAAAAAGGGGTAGGAGCAAGATGCCAGTACTAGACCATGTGATGAGCAAAAAGGGTGCAGCTAAATGTAAAAAAACACCACAAATCTTACCTTTTCTAGGGTTTCAATACGTTGCTTCAGAAGTCTATTCTCTGTTCTTAATCTCTGCATTTAGTGGTGACACACAGAACAGATGTCATGTAAAAAAAAAAAACTTCAAGGCCACAAAGATCAATTATTTGTGATCTGACAAAATAGATATTTTTGGATGTAGCCAAGCAAGACTGAATGAATACCTCTATGAAATAGAATATATGCAAAATTAAGTTACCATGTTTTCACTCTTCTTTACATTTAGAGGGACAATAATTACTTTTTATTAATTATAGGCTTCATCCTTTAAAAATAATGATAAAAACCTCAAATCCCCCCCCCCCCAGGAGCCTGCAGAGCATTGCACCCACAATCAGCAGATCGTGGGTGCAGTGTTTGGCTTCTGCAGACTCTCAGAATACCTCTGATACAGGCAGGCAGGCAGGCAGTTACTTGAGAGCAGGAAGATCAATGAACTACGAGGAGTTTGAGAACTACAAGACATACGCCATGGTGGCGGATCGTACTTGTAGCCTATTCATTCACAGGGAACTGAATGAATGACATGGCCATGTCGTTTTCAAATTGTGACAGCAGGTGCAGGGAGAGGATGCCCCGTCCGCTGTCACAATGGGAGATCAGGAGGCTGCCGGGACTGGAGTACAGCAACACGTTACACTCTATATACGAGCAGTGTTGTAAGTAACGGAGTTACAATAAACGCAGTTACCTAACGCAGCCCCTTTTGAGGGTAACGAGTAATCTACCTGATTACTCTTCCCCTTAACGGTAACGCAGTTCCCATTACTTGGGCGGCATTACCGCAATTACATCTACCGCTACTAGATGGCAGCAGAGTAATTGCTTCTGCCGGCGCTGTGAACATAAATATGGGTGGAACTCTGCTTTAGAATCATGTGACCGTTGTGATGGCCCAATCGCAAGGAGCCCTGGATACAATGAGCCCCACCCGCCTCACACTGACCTATCACCGGGGAACAACTCACATCGATCACACACACTGTGTGCGCAACCTGATCAATGATCTGGGGAACACATGGCCAGAACAAAATGTTCCACAGAACAAACGTTCCCTATACAACACAGTGTACACAGCGACATCTAGTGGTCAACATGGTAAGTGCAGGACACCTATACAGACCAATGATCAGCAGGTTATGTTTGGTCAGTGATTTCATCTCTTCATCAGACAACAAAGAAAAATCTGATCATTCCAGATCCCTTGCATCTAATAAAGCTTATATAAGATAAATAAAATAATAAACAATAAACTATAGAAATTCTAATAAAGCCTAATATAAGATTTTAAATTACAGACTCTGTAAACGTCAAGGGAATGTATATTATAAACATACATTTAATCCAGCTTATAATTTGGATGTAATATATAGCAGATGGATAAGGGTTTTAAGTCCTATTAGCTGCACATACATGGTGGGACGGATGCACCTAGGCTGGGATATACACGAGATCACCATTTGTTTCCGTTTTTTTTTCTCTCAAGTATCTGGCATTCTTTTGTCTTGGAGTATTAACTCACTGCTCCCTGGCAAGCGCCCGTCATCTGCTTCTCAACAAAGCATTGTAGAATATAAAAAAAAAAAATTCAGTTACTTTGCTGAGTAACTAATTACTTTTTCAATGTAGTAACTGAGTCACTAACGCAATTACTTTTTCGGAGAAGTAATTTGTAACTGTAACTAATTACTTTTTTAAAGTAAGATGAGCAACACTGTATACGAGTGTAACATGTCACAAAAGGTGAACCAATCCTTTAAGCCAAGAACAGATTTTGAAATGTTCACCCTTCCTTAGTAAGGATGAGCTCCAGCATGTTCGCATGGAACATGTGCAGAGCCCGCCAGGAAGACAGCGCGGCGCTGCGCTGCGCTAATCACAGCCAGGGAGACATTTCCCAATCTCTGCAGCCGAGCATCAGGACAATGTCTCCCCGGCTGTGATAAGCGCAGCGCCGCGCTGTCTTCCTGGCGGGCTCTGCACGTGTTCCATGCGAACACGCCGAAGCTCATTCTTATTCCTTAGTTGTGGAAGATCCTATACTTTTTTTTACAATGTCCCTCCTCTGGATCCTGAGGGTAGTAATCTTAAAGTGGTTGTAAACCCACTCTGACAACTTGCACCTACAGGTAAGCCTATATTAAAGCGGATCTCCACCCTAAAGTGAAGATCCGCTGATCGGAATCCTCCCCCCCTCCGGTGTCACAATTGACACCTTTCAGGGGGGAGGGGGGTGCAGATACCTGTCTAAAGACAGGTATCTGCAACCACTTCCGGCCCGCAGTCTCGGGCAAAAGTCGGGTTTTTTGGCGACATCCCGTCGCCCCCCCCCGTTGTGTGCTGGGAACTCTCGGCTCCCAGCACACAGCGGGAGCCAATCGGCGGGCGCAGCGCGACTCGCGCATGCGCCGTAGGGAACCGGGCAGTGAAGCCGCAACGCTTCACTTCCTGGTTCCCTCACCGTGGATGGAGGGGGGAGCAGCAGGGTGACGAGCGATCGCTCGTCCTCTGCTGCGGACGCCGCTGGACTCCAGGACAGGCAAGTGTCCTAATATTAAAAGTCAGCAGCTGCAGTATTTGTTGCTGCTGGCTTTTAATATTTTTTTCTGCTGAACCATCCGCTTTAAGGCTTATCTGTTGGTGCAAAAAATATTTTTTGTAACCTACATGGTTAAGGAGATATTTGCACTAAAAACTGCACCAATGTCTAAGGCGCATGCACGCTGTAGACAGCGGTGCAGGCGCACTGAGCAGGCCAGGTCTTGAATGGGATAGTGCCGGGACTCTGCCGTTCCCGCGCGGGAGTGACGTCATCACCGTTTCGGCCAGTCACAGTGCCAGAGCGTTGATATACGGAAGAGACGTAGGCAACACGGCGGCGGAGGGGAACTAGGGGGCTTCAAACTCAGGTAAGTGCCACATAATGAACTAGTATGCTATGCATACTAGCTCATTATGCCTTTCTCTTGCAGGGGTTTTTTTTTTGCCGGAAAAACAAAAAAACGAGTTTACTTCCTCTTTAATAAGTTCAATGTCAATGTAGGAGGCCTTGGCCTCTTATTTTTACAATTACCTTTGTCTAGATCTAGAGGGACATTATTATACAGGATTTATATAGCACCAACAGTTTGTACAGTGCTTTTCAAAGTCTAGGCAGACAGTACAATTACAATACAATACAAGACAAGACAAGAGAGTTATGAGGGTCCGGCTCCATTTACTTTTCAGACCATTCTTGTCTATATTTCAAGGACCACACAGTTTCATTCAATTAGGTCTACTGACAAAAAAAATAAACTTTTTTTTTCTATGCTCCATACCGCTTTAATTATTTTTCTTGGAAAGGTGAACTAACCCTTTAAAACCTGCTCTTTGCGCTGGCAGCTGTTCCTGACAGTGATTTACTAACAAAGCCATGTGATTACCATGTTATAGTTTACATGGTGATAAAATGCTAAGGGACCAAACCAATTGCTTTTGAAACGTTCGTAGGGTTTGCCAATCAGTATGGTTTCTTAACGTTTGAGACTAAAGCTAGGTACACGCACAATGCAGGAATGTAGATTGATGTAGCATCATGTAGGACAGGGGTAGGCAACCTTGGCACTCCAGCTGTGGTGAAACTACAAATCCCATCATGCCTCTGCCTCTAGGGGGCAGGCCTGCGATTGTCAGTGTATTGCAATGTCTCATGGGACTTATAGTTTCAAAACAGCTGGAGTACAGAGGTTGCCTACCCCTGGTGTAGGAGAACGCTACGCTAACCTACAGACTGCAAATGGGATTAACACATTTGGCAATTTCCAGTAGGTACTCACCTTGATTTCAATTTGCTCCTCCATCTCCTTACTTTTAATAGCAGCATATTCTTTTTCCAGTCTAAATAGGGAAGGACAGAATATTTCAGCTTTAAACGAACTCCAGAGAAACAAGTTACCCCATTAATAGGCCAATCCCATCTTCATACCGCTTCATTCTCTTTGGATTGTACTTGACTTGGTAGGCCTTGAGGATGAGTTTATCGGGGCAGCTGTCAAACTGGTGTGGGATAACCTTCTGAAAATACTGAAAATATGCAGAAATTAAACTTTGGTTCCATGGGATCTGAAGTACATCTTAGGTCAAAAGAAAATAAATACTGGTTCGATTGCATTGGCTGCAAGATCTGTGGATAACTGCATTGATCAAGATGTCTCGGTACACATAGCTTGTCTTTGTAAGTTAACTTTTTAGAAAAAAATAAAATAAATGCATGCGTTTTTTTTTTTGCAGGTAAAAAAAAGTGCATTTATTTATTTAAAGCCTGCAAAGCATTGAACCAGCGATCAGCTATCTGTCAGATCGGGGATCAGGGAGGTACAGGGGCCGGTCCGTTCCCAATGTGTTACATCCTAAATACGGGTGCAACATGTTACAAAAGGTGAACTTATTCTTTATTGCACTTTAGTCTTTCATAAGCATAAATTTAACAGCTAGATCCCTAGTAAAGGCCTTGAGAATGAACATGCGGGCCTCCCACTATACAGATACTGACCATTTGCTTTCCAGAGTCCGGCTGGTCTTTTAAGTCCTGTGTTGGCGAGCTTTGGGCTTGTGCCGACGGGAACTACAGCATGCTTCGATATCAGTTTCAGATGCTTCCGAGGTCATTTGGAAATCTGAACTGCACTTGACCTACTTCAAAGCATGTGCATTCCCATAGATGTGTATACGCAGTTCTGATAAACAAAAGCCCGCTAACACAGACCATAAGGCTCCATTCACACCTGTACGACCCCAAAGTCGCACGACTTTGGAGTGTCACTTTGACGCAACTTTTGGTGGGTGCGGCTTGGATGCCATTTTGGCTTTGACCAATGATAATGGACAACTGCTGCACAACTGTTGCATGCATAACATTCAGGTGAGACTTTAATGCGACTTTTGAGGGTTTACATTTTAATCTGTGGCACTCAGTTGGACCGAAGTAGTGCAGGAACCTTTTTAAAGTCACTGCGAATTAAGTTGCACATATTTGACCAGTAGTCATTGAAAAAAACATGGGTCACTTGTGCGACTTTAGATTTGTGACATCATACCTCTCTGGCGGTGGGAGGAGCTCTGGTTTTCTTTTTCTAATTGGTTGATGGTTATTTCAATACTTTTCACTGTTACCCCACATTTATCACATGCCTGACGAAGGGGTCCTGCATGACTCCGAAACATTGCACCTTTCTTATATTGTGATCACGCAATAAACTACCCATTTGGACGCCACTATGTGCCGATTCTAGGTGTGATGGCAAATATCTACTTTTTAGCATCCAAAGTCACATGACAAGTCGCACAAGTGTGAATGGAGCCTTAAAGTGAAACTTTTTTTAGTAAAAAAAAAAAAGAATACTCTTTAGATGATTGTGCTATAGGTTCTGTGAGGTTGCAGACTTAAACAGATTTGTTATTTTCAAATAAACGCCATTGGATCAATGTTTGCACATGCTGTCCGATGCCGCGTACACACGGTCGTTTGTGATGAAAAAAAAACGTCATTTAAAATGATCGTGTGTGGGCAAAACGTTGTTTAGGTCTTAAAAAAATGATGGTGTGTGGGCAAAAGGACGTTTAAAACAACGTTTTTAAACCCAGGCATGCTCAGAAGCAAGTTATGAGACGGGAGATTCAATGGAACAGAGTGGCATCGAACGTGGTGTACGTAACCGCGCTTTGCAAGAGCATTTTCAGAAAACGATAGTGTGTACGCAACGTCGTTTTTAAAATGAAGTTTGAAAAACGTTGTTTTGTTTCGTGAGATAAAACAATGTTTTTTTACATTACAAAAAGTGATCGTGTGTACGCGGCATAACACAATGGGGAAAGTACACATTTTTAATTGTCAATGTTTTAGAGGAGCTTTTTCAAATATTGGACCCACAGCTAGGTCAATAGGGATTAACTATAGCTTGAGCTTTTAAATATATTTGAACCATGGCTTGTAGGATATGACAGTGCCACCTAGAGTTTGGAGTTAGAAAATGCTTCTCTTATGCCCTGTACACACAATCGGTCCGTCCGATGAAAATTCCATTGGACCGGTTTCATCGGACGAACCGATCGTGTGTGGGCCCCAAAGTTTTCTTTCCCCCCCATCGGTGAAAAAAAATAGAACCTGTTTTAAAATGTTCTGGTGGTTAAAAAACCGATCGAAAAAAAAAGGACCGTTTGTGGGGAAATCCATCGGTCAAAAATCCACGCATGCTCAGAATCAAGTTGACGCATGCTCGAAAGCATTGAACTTCATTTTTCACCCCGCGGGTTGCTGACCCCTGTTCTACAGAAACAGCCATTTGTTTTATCATATCTTCACCAATTCCTGAATGGGAGGGTCTCATTATAGCCACCTATGCAATCTCAGTGTTCCAATAAGGAAAGCTGCAATATCTTCACCCATTTAGAAGAGAAAATGCCTCATGAGTATCTCATAAATAAAACAGGATGCCTTTTTTTACACTCTTTGACATGGCAACAAGATCCCTCTAATAAGTAGCAAGGAATTTCCACTTCACTTTGAAATACACTCACCAGCCACTTTATTAGGTAGACCTTGCTAGTACCGGGTTGGACCCCCTTTTGCCTTTAGAACTGCCTTAATTCTTCATGACAGATTCAACAAGGTGTTGGAATCATTCCTCAGGCCACGTACACACGATGAGATATGTCCACTCAAACTTGTCCGACGGACCTTTTAGAGCGGACAAGTCTCATCAGGATTTTCGTCTGGCGGTGTGTACACACCATCGGATCAAAATCCCTGCTGGCAGACAGCGCGGTGACGTTGACGCCGCCACGTCACCGAACCCAGAAGTAAAATGCTTCGACGCATGTGCGGGAAGATATGTCCGCTGGTTAGTGTACTAACCAGCGGACGGATCCGACGGACAGGTTTGTAGCGGACAAATTTCAAAGCATGCTTTGAAATTTGTCCGATGGACAAACCTGTCCGCTAGCCCGTACACACGATCGGATTTGTCTGCTGAAACGGTCCATTGGACCGTTTTCAGCAGATAAATTTGATCGTGTGTACGCGGCCTCAGAGATTTTGGTCCATATTGACATGATAGCATCACGCAGTTGCTGCAGTTTTTTCGGCTGCACATCCATGATGGGAATCTAAGTTCCTCCACATCCCAAAGGTGCTCTATTGGATGGGATCTGGTGACTGTGGAGGCCATTGGAGTGCAGAGACCTCATTGTCATGTTCAAGAAACCAGTGGTGAGATGATTGGATGTTTGTGACATGGTGCATTATCCTGCTGGAAGTAGCCATCAGAAGTGACTGTAGTCATAAAGGGATGGACAATGGTCAGCAACATTACCCAGGTAGGCCCTGGCGTTTAAACGATGCTCAATTCGTATTAAGAGGCCCAAAGTGTGCCAATAAAATATCCCCCACACCATTACACCACCACCAGCCTGAACTATAGATACCAGGCAGGATGGATCCATACACGATTACACCAAATTCTGACCCTACCATCTGAATGTTGCAGAAATCGAGACTCATCAGACCAGGCAACGTTTTTCTTCTATTGTCCAATTTTGGTGAGCCTGTGCGAATTGTAGCCTCAGTTTCCTGTTCTTAGCTGACAGGAGTGGCACCCGGTGTGGTTTTCTGATGCTGTAGCCCATCTACTTCAAGGTTGGATGTGTTGTGCGATAAGAGATGGTGTTCTCCATACCTTGGTTGTAACGAGTGCTTATTTGAATTACTGTTGCCTTTCTATTATCTCGAACCAGCCTGTTTATTTTCCTTCACACCCAATTGAGTGAGGCCTTTTGCATACATTTTTATTGGAATGAGGTGATGATCCCCAATAGACTGTTTTCATCCAGCTTGTGGCTCCGCAATTCTTTATACCTACATGCTACCTGGGGTCCCCTATAATTAAGGGACCGTGGGGATCTGGTAAGCAGATTCATATGGAAAACTGTACCAGCAGTCGGCTATAACCCAGCCGCGGCCTTTAGGGAGAAATCCCACTTCCTGGAACAGTGATTTCACCTTGGCTCCAATTCGCAACACCACCGATTGATCACATATAAAATCAACCTACTCACATTTTAAACGAGTTTACAGGTATGTAAAAGCTTAATGTTGCCGGCCGGAGAACACATGAAGAGAACCCTTCCTCCTAGACGTGATAACGTCACCGCACGTTCTCCCAGATGCGTTTCGTCATTGGACGTTGTCAATGTGTTCGCCGGCCAGCAACATTAAGCTTTTACATACCTGTAAACTCGTTTTAAAATGTGAGTAGGTTGATTTTTTATACGTTTTTAAATAAAATTCTCTGCGGAATTACGCTATGTCTACCTCTGTCATCATTCCCCATATGTGATCAATTGGTGGTGTTGCGTATTGGAGCCAAGGTGAAATCACTGTTCCAGGAAGTGGGATTTCTCCCTAAAGGCCGCGGCTGGGTTATAGCCGACTGCTGGTACAGTTTTCCATCTGGTAAGCTGCTTAACATCTCTGGTGGTGGGCCTCACTGAAGAGTGGAGTGCTCTTTGTTATCACGGTGGTGACTGCTATATTTCATCTCAAGTGGTTAACCGCAGAGACTCTGAACAATTACTTGGCTAAAGGATTGTGCATATTTTTATATATACATTTTTGTGTGGACTATTGGATTGTACCGAGTCCGGGTGTCATGGCGCAGCTCTAAACCCCCCTTGTCTCTTCCATTTCTCTTTAGTGCATCTGCACAAGAGCTGCTGCCTCCCTGTTTAACCTGATCTAGAGATTGGTACTTTGCTGCCAATTGACTATCCACCTTGACAAACGCAGTTTTTTGTATTATAAGCAGATTCATATGCTTTGGTGGTGGAGGATCCTAGATATTTGGTTGTCACTTTGCATTGGTGATCATTTAATTTGAGGACCCTTTTGTTCACTGGTGAAGGACCATCTCACTTTGATAACTTCTGTGATCCAATTTTTCAATCATTTTCATGGACTTTTGTTTGAGTTTTTTTCATGTTAAACGATCATAAGTTAACCGATTAATTCTCAACTGGTCACCACAATTTATATTTGTTGTATATACCTATTGCTCACAATGTTTAGCGCAACTTTTTTTTTTCCCCATTTTTTCATTCTCCTTGGACATCAACAAGTCATTTTCGTTCCACACAAATGCCGCTAACTGGATATTTTCCCTTTTTTCAGACCATTCTCTAATCCCTAGAGATGTTTGTGTGTGGAAATCCCAGCAGTTTTTGAAATACTCAGACCAGCCAGTCTGGCACCATCAACCATGTGGCGTTCAAAGTCACTTAAAGTGGAGTTCCACCCATTTTTTTATGTTTGTCTGTGCTGTATGCCCTAATCTCAGTGTTCAGAATGGACAATTTTTATTTATTTTGTCGCTTGTAAATACCTTTATTTTGTAGTCCTTCATTACTTCCTCCTCCTTATTAGCCTAGGCCAGGGATTCTCAAACTACGGCCCTCCAGCTGTTGCGGAACTACACATCCCATGAGGCATTGTAAGACTCTGACATTCACAGAGATGACTGGGCATGATGGGAATTGTAGTTCCTGAACAACTGGAGGGCCGTAGTTTGAAGACCCATGGCCTAGGCTATTAAGTCACAAGGCTATTTGCAAGGGTTTCTGGGATAGGCATCATGTTTCCCAGTAGTCCTTGCAAACCTGACTGAAACCTATTACATTGCTTGTGCAGCACTGAGCATGTGCAAGATATGCAAAGCTGAAATCCAGGAAGTCATACAGTCTGGCTTCATGATGCCCACACTTAAGATGGCCACGGTCTATTTCTAGATTAAAAATCTAAATGCTGTAACAACCTAACAAAACGGACCTTAGTTTACAGACTAACTTTACTAGAATACATTAAGCTTGTGTATTACAGGGGTATTTATATTTAAAAAGTGAAATTGTGGGTGGAACTCCCCTTTAAATATCCTTTCTTCCCCATTCTGATGCTCGTTTTGAAGTTCAGCAAGTCGTCTTCCCCTATTCTATATGCCTAAATGAATTGAGTTGCTGCCATGTGATTGGCTGATTAACAATTTGCATTACCAAGCAATTGACCATGTGTACCTAATAATGTGGCCGGTGAATGTATATCTTACTACTAAATGTAGACTGGCTTCTTAACCCTTTTTCCATGCATTATACAAAGCCGCTGACAGTCCCTACCTGTGACATCCCTTCCATGTCCAGCTGCATGAGCTCCGTCTGGTTTACAGTGAGTATTGCCATACCTACTCGGAATATGACCTCCAGTCCCTTAAAAAGTGACAAAATAACAAAATTACAAAAAATCCCAAGTCTTGCATAAGGCTTCCATCTAATACCAAAAAATAAGGGTCGTCACTTACCTCGTAAATAAAGATATCAAAGATACGGGTTGCCACAGGCAGGGGGAAGGTGGTGAGAAACAGGGTTAAAAACCAGGAAGAGGAATACATTGAGGTGTGGAAACAGTGAGAGCGGAAGTGTAGATTCAGCTCCGGGAGCTGGTCCTGTGAAATACACAATACATTATGGGTGAGGCCCTTAAAAAGAAAAAAATATTTAAACATTTTCAGTCTTTTATTAGTTGTTGTGCAAAAAATAAAAACCGCAGAGGTGATCAAATACCACCAAAAGAAAGCTCTATTTGTGGGGAAAAAAGGACGCCAATTTTGTTTGGGTACAGTGTAGCATGACCGCGCAATTGTCATTCAAAGTGCGACAGTGCTGAAAGCTGAAAATTGGCTTGGGCGGGAAGGTGCGTAAGTGCCTGGTATGGAAGTGGTTAAAAATCTAATTTCTTCATCAATTTAGCTTAATATGTATTCTGCTACAAATATTTGGTAAAAAAAATAAAAATATCCCAATAAGTGTATATTGATTGGTTTGCACAAAAGTTATAGCATCTACAAACTATGGGATAGATTTATAGAATTTGCATTTTTTTTTTACTAGTAATGGCGGCGATCAGTGATTTTTAGCTGGACAGGGATGTCGCAGCTGACAAATCTGACACTAATTGACACTTTTTGGGGAACAATGACACCAATACAGATGATCGTCACAGTACCAATGACACTGGCAGAAAAGGGATTAACATCAGGGGCGATCAAAGGGTTAAAAGTGTTCCCTTGGTGTGTTTGCTAATTATGTGGGGGACGCTCTGACTGGGTGAAGACAGATTTGTGTTCCTGCTTAGCAGAAACACAAGATCTCCATCTTCTCTGTCAGAACGGTGATCTGCCTTGTTTACAGATTGCCATTCTGCCTTGCTCGGAAACTATCGAGGGGGGCCGGGCAAACATTGGGTTCACCAGACCCGCTGATTGGCTCCCCCTCTGTCCAATCAGCGTGCGATTGGGTCTCCAGCTCCTCTAGAGGCCATTTCACGTAATTTTGTACAGGTACGCGATTTCACGCAATAGACACACTTTGCCGCAGTACAAGTACGTTACTCGATTGGCAAGTGGTTAAACAGACCTTATACTCCAAGAAAGGAATGCTTATTAAGTGTTGCCCACCTGCCACTTACTAAAGTGCTGCATAAAACTTAAATTGTCATTAAACCCACATCACTAAAAACGATCATAAAATGCTGTATTACAAGTACAGACACTATGGGAATCAATTTCTGTATTCTGCAAAATAAGTGCTTTATCCTGCTACTCTCGGTCTCCCCCTTCTGTCCATGCCTCCACTGCAGTTGGGAATTTTTGGAAGCAGTGGTGGCAGCTCTGCACATGCTCAGTTTTTAGTGTATTTTGTACCCTGAGCATTTCCAACACATCTGAGCGATTATAGCGTCACACATGTGGGCATATACACAGTGGTATAGAATGGTGTAAGTGGTAAAATGTATAAATAACCAAAATAGTACAATTGAATGTGCAAATATGCAAATAGACTGACTGAAAGATAAAAAAAAAAAAAAAAAAAAAAATCGCTATAAATGCTAAGATAAGGTGCATCCAAAAGGTGAACTGAATGAATGTGCAAACAGTGCAGATAAGGTGACTCGGGTGCATAAATAAAATCGCAACGTAAAGATAATATATGTAGTCGCAGAGGAAATCGCAGGATGGTGTTATGCTCCAATCAAAATGAATGACTGGACATAACTGATATAACAATGATGGATGAATAAAGCAGTGAACTGAATAAGAGTGCAAATACATACAAATAGGTGACCATGGGCGTCCACTCCATAGGGCAAGGGGGGTCAATTGACCACCCCCCCCCCCTGGAAGTCAGAGTGGACTGCACTTTTCAGGCTCCACATGGATGTATTCTACATACACACCATATCTTATTACAAATTATTATTTTTTAATAATGTGGAATACTTTCTGTAGAACCTGAAAAGTCCCAGTATATTCCTGACATTGTCATGAGTATAAAGAGACATACAGAATACAGCCCACCTCCAGGAAACGGAAACGTCCACCCTTGCACTGCTGGGGAGAAATTACCACTTTTACTTCTATGTTTTTTATGTTCCAGCCAGCCGCACTGCTCTCCTCCTCAACCCAAAGCCTCAGCATCATTGCATGCCATACAGGAACATTAATCCTGTATGGTACAATGAGTATAATGGAGTGCTACCACAGCCTGTCACAACTTTCACAGAAGCTGCAGGGGACCAGTCACATAGATTGAGGGAATCCTGAAAAGCTTGGTACACAGAGAGTATATTTGTTCCAATTTACTATGTTTATTATGCCTCAGAGAAAGGAACTGGAGAATTCACACTCAGTCTCTTTCAATTTTTCAAAAGTGAGCTATCGGGGATCTGTTTAGTCCCCTGATATTTCACTAAAGCCCTCCAACAAGACTGGTAAAAAAAAAAAAAAAAATTGTAAAAAAATAAATAAAAAAATGACCGACACCGTCCACTGCCCTGACACCATCCATCCTATTCAGCCGCTAGAAAGGGGGGGGGGGGGGGTTTAAACCCCAGGTAGCGGTCAAAGACAGGGTTAAATGTGACTGTATTTCCGCTGCCGATGCGCCCCCCCCCCCCCTGAAAAAAAATTCAGCAGTCGCCCATGTAGGTGACTATAATGCAAGTAAAATCACATCGTATGAAAGGTGGATGGAACCACAAGATTGTCCAATTGTTACAACGTGTAAATGGTGCAATTTTTATATACCAATGCTACAATGGACAAACTTTTTCACATTCTAACCAGTAAGCACAGTGCTTCGCGTACCTGTAAATGTGGAGGACACTTACACCACTGTAATAATCATTACAGAATTTCTCATAATTCTCCAATTCTTTGCAGAATATCATCTGCTGCCAATTGACATGTGCACTTCAATTTATTGTTATATTTTGCAAGACCTTTAATAGGCTCAAAGTTAATTAGTACAATTTGATTTAGGACAGAAATGAAAAGAACGTACCTGTAACATATACTCTAGCTGATATATACATAGGCCCAGCTCAGCCATGCTGGGTTTAAAGAGTTCCCGCAACCTATATTCCTGCATCAGCCGCACAAACACACAAAAGGCTTCTTCCTCCGGCATCTGACAGGGAAAACAGCAAAATACAAAAAGGTGAAAAGTGATAAGATAGTGAGGTTACATATAAAAGGTTATTTTAAAGATCATTATTAGATTACATTATTCTGACTTTTAGATACTCTGACCATTACAATGGAGTCAATTCCTTAAAGCGGAGGTTCACCCAAATAACATTTATATCAGACCAAATTCTTTATACTTCCAACATGTAAAATTGCCATTTTTTTTAGGCTGTACATACCTTATAATCTATATTTGCAATCCGGCTTCCGGGTACTCACTCCCGCGGGAGTAGGCGTTTCCAAGCTGAGCCGCAATGTAATCTGGGCATTCGCCAGATGATTGATGTCTATCAGAAAATGTTCCCCCCGGTGGATAAGGCCCCCCCCCCTATTGCGTAGTTGCGCCACGAGAATCACAGAGTTTCCGAAAGGAACCGAACATGTAGAGATGCGAGTCGGCTCTATACGGTGCCTGCGCAGTCAGCTCTACACAATTTCTAGTCGGTGCGCCGCATAGAACTAACTCGTGGCTCTACATGTTCAGCTCCTTTCGGAAAACCTTGCGACTCTCGTGACGCAACTACGCAATACGGGGGCGGGGGGTCTTATCTGCCAGGGGGAACATTTTATGAAGGACATCAATCATCTGGGCGAACTCCTAGATTACATTGTGGCTCAGCTTAGAAACGCCTACTCCCGCAGGAGTGAGTACCCAGAAGCCCGTATGTACAGCCTAAAAAAAATGCCAATTGTACATGTTAGAAGTATAAAGAATTTGGTCTGATACAAATGTTATTTGGATGAACCTCCGCTTTAACAGTGGTGAAAGAAAAAATAAGCGCAAAACTTAGGTTGTTGTCTTAAGCAACCAATCAAAATTCTTGTTTGTCGCAATTATTTCTATATTAAAATGCACCCCAAGCATGCTAGAAATTAAAAATGCATCTTAAGTTGCAATATTTAGAATCATTGTGGAGGAGCCCGCCACACTACTTCTTTTGCATCACACGTTTCACTGCGTACTTGCTATGAATGCGGGGCATCATAACCCCGCCTCGTAAGGAGGGCTCACCGCTACACCCCTCATTCATAGTGTATTGATTCAGAGAGCTGTATTGTTATCTTTTAGAGCCAGCGATTCTGTGACATCATAACGTCACACCTGGGGACCATCTGATAACCCGAAATCTCTATGAGGCTCGTACAGCGGCAGGGGATTCTTTCTCTGGTTCGCCGATTGCACGGGCGAGCCCGAGGAAACAACGGTGGGAGCCCCTCCCAACGCCTGTAAGAACGATCAACAGGTGAACAGTTTTTGCAGGCTCCCTCCGTGCTTCTCCGGGCTCGCCCGTGCGATTGGCGAATGAGAGAAAGAATCCACCGTCACTGTACGAGGATCATAGAGATTTCCGGTTATCAGATGGTCCCCAATCAACTCTATGATGGTAGGCGAAAATAAACAAGGCCGACCTCTCGGCTGGAAAGAAAGAGATCAGTCATTAAAGCACCCTGCAAGAAAGAGATCAGTCATTAAAGCCCCCGTGTGCTCGCACACAAAATTGCAAGTTGCGCCTCCATTTATAAACGCTGTTCAAATCACACATGTGAGGTATCGCCGTGTGCGTTAGAGCAAGAGCAACAATTCTAGCACTAGACCTCCTCTAACTTTAAACTGGTAACCTGTAAAAAAAATGTAAAGCAATTTTAAAGATCTCTTTCCAAAAGGTTTGGGCTATCGGACATGTCCACCAAATATGAAGGTGTGTAACTACCTCCGAATAACCCCTGAAAACAAAGAGCCGAATAATTAGGCGCGTATTTGGCTACTCTGGAAGGTACCATTGGATCAGAACCTTGTACTTGGCTTCCACCGCAATAATGTTAGGTGAGGCCAATTTAGATATTGACCAGATCCCCAACCAGTCTACCATTTCAAGGGTCCAAACTATTCTTATGACAGTATCCATGTTTATGATCATGAATTAGAATGTTCCCTGGATAAAAATTACTATGAATGCAGGGAATGGAATTCACCAGAATACATATTATATTCAGAACTGTACAATTACTTTGTAATGGATCTACTGAACCTAGATGTGGCCTCTCTCCTGCCAGGATGTGGCTTCCCATCGCCCCAACAGCTGCTGATGCCACACCAGGTTCAGACTGGACAACTGGGGGATTGGACAATAAATCGAGGGGCTATTCTACCCTGGGAGCTGTAATTTTTTTTTTGGAGGCATGAAACGTTTTGGAGGAATTTACCAGGCCCTGGTCTCTCGAAGGCTGAGAACCACTGACCTAGATAATTTGGATTTTCATACAATAGGATTTTTAATATAGATGACAATACAGTCCAATTATAATGTATGTGAGAGAAGGCTTCTGTATAATATGATCTATAGAATCTGGACATTTACCTGCATAAGAAGAAGGCCCACAATGAAGGCACTGCCCTGGCAGTAACCCACTTCCCGGTCTATCAGTGAATATGCCTGTAGAAGAAAGGAATACATATCTACATAATTCAGGTCATAATCTTTTCCTGTTCTGCCACATTTATCGAAAAATCAACACTGAAATCTAATTGCTGTCACATTCACTGCAAAGATTACACCCCCTCCCAGTCTTTTTTATGCAGCTAGATGTCCTTAGTCTAATGGCCAGCATTATTCTACCCACTTCCTCTGAGCCCAGGTCATCCTGGATCCACCTCTAGCATGTGACTGGATAGTAAAAGGAGAAGCAGCACAATGAGAAGCTCATCTTTTGGTCACTTTGCTTTCTCCCTCAAATCAGCAAGCTTCTTGTCAGCACGTTCTGACTGGCTCCTTCTATTGCCTTTTGCTCTCATATGTCAGGCCTGCTGTACAGAGACTACAAGAGGCTAAGAACAGCTTAAAATGTAGGTACTTAAAATGCTTACATTTATAAAATACATTTATAAAATACATTTAACAATGTATTAAAGTGGAACTTAACTACTCTTAAATATGTCCCCTCCCCCCTCCTATGCTGACTAACTTGTGTTACTTACCTATTCTAAGCCTGCAATGGTCTGGTCACGTGATGCCCTGTGTCAGTTAGCAGCAGCTGCTGGAGAGACGAGAAAGCGATTGACAATGGATGGGGAAATATGGAAGCAGTGACCTCACTCATGGGCTTCAATTCCACATCCATTGTCTGCATTCTTCCTCTCCCCTGTAGCTACCACTGGTCGACACAGGAAATCACATAACCGGACCAGAGTGTTCTAAAAATTAGGTAAGTGTGAAAGATCGCTTGAGTGCCTCCGCCAAGACACAGCTCCCTCCACTCTGGAACCAGGTATTATAGCTAAGAATTGCACCCAAGAACTAAAGGTCACTAGCTTAGGTGCAAACTGGAACTGAGGTTACTGTAAACTCACACAGAATATATGCCATACAAAATCAGGTAAGAGCTTGGTCACATTATCCTAAACAATGGAAACTATAAACAGTAATGTTAGTACATCTAATGAACAGCTAACAAACATACAGTGATCTAATAAAACAGTAATCTAATTAACATAAACCTACCCACAATTGTTTTGTAACAAGGTAAGGTGGACACAATACTAGCAGATGGCAACAATAGGTGACTCAACTAACAATAGGAATTCACACCTAGAAAGCACACAGTGGGGGAATTATACCATGAGTGAGAGACACCTTAATAAACAGATTATAGTAGGAGACCCCAGCATCAGGTTGTTTTTGAGCTGCTTATATAAAAACATTTGAGACTGCATTCACACCTGAGCGTTTTAAGCTCATAAAACGCCCCAAAAAACTCCTGAAAAATGCCCAATAAGCAAAATCCCATTAATTTTAATGGCACTTGTTCACATCTGAGTGTTTTGTCACCTAAAGCCCAACGCTCTAAGCTCAAAAAAGAACATGAGCTTCTTTGGGGCAGATTACAGGCTTTTTTTCTGCATTTTACATTGGTGACCTGAACAAAATTGGTATGCGTAGCGAAATAAAATGGCACATTATTGCTACTAAAATATATACAAGAAATCCCATCGCTACCATCACAACCCTATTCTCTCTCACTCAACAGTTGTCAGCATATATGCATTTCTTTGTAGGGGTTCACAGATCAATGCTGATCAGTACAGCCCAATGTACAGTACCTGGTGTGGTCAAGCCCTAAAAGAACTGTTAAAAGGAGAAGAATGGCCGAAACCATTTTGGACTATACTCCTCCTATGTGTCACAGGAATGCATTGCATTCTGCACTTCTGTCATCCAGTTTCAATAAACAGCGAGCTACGTCACTCAGCCTTTTTTTTTAATAACAAACATGTCCTACTTACCTCCACTGTGCAGTTCGTTTTGAACAGAGTGGCCCCGATCCTCCTGTTCTGGGGTCCCACGTTGGCTCTCGCGGCTCCTCCCCGCATGAGATAACCACCTCTGGGAAGCTCTCTCCCGAGGGGGTTACCTTGCGGGCACGCTCCTGTCTCATACACTCGGCGTCAATAGATGCAGAGTGTATGACTCGGCTACGCCCCCTGGCGGCCGCATCACTGGATTTGATTGACAGCAGCAGGAGCCAATGGCTGCGCTGCTATCAATCTATCCAATGAAGGGCCGAGAAGCCATGGAGAGATCGATGGGGGATCCTGCCCATGGAAATTCGGGGCTCAGGTAAGTAAAATGGGGGGGGGGGGGGCTGGGGGGCCAGACACTGCAAGGTGTTTTTTCACCTTTATGCATAGTATGCATAAAGGTGAAAAAACACGGGGGGTTTACAACAACTTTAAAGTCTGGATGCCTGAATTGGCAGCAAACTGCTGAGAGCCCGAGCCCTTTCCTCAGCCCAATGCTTCAGTGAGTGCTGGAGTGGCAGAGCAGAGAGCCGGTAAATGAGTCACCAGCTCTCTGCTCACTAAAGACTGAGCAATCAGAGGTTTTTGATCTCTCAGTTCTCGGTCTTAGAGCCAGCAGAGCACACATGCTGCATGGATCGACGCTGCATCCACCTAAGTGAGTATGAAGGTTTATTTATTCCCAGTCATTGTCAGGCACTCTTTATTCCGTGTAGTCACCGCTCACTGCTGGTCCAAGGGATCATGTGACTGAAAATAGGCAAGCATACATACACAAAACTTATTTTATTATTTAGTTGGTCATTTTTAAGCATTGTTTGTGTTAAGCTGGAATTCAGCTTTCATTTAGATCCTCTGGATGTCTTTTCACACAACAGTCTCAGGGTTTACTTCCTCATGCTTTAGAGGAAATCTCCCAACAGCTGAATATTTCATAACCCCATACATTTGGTGTTATGAATCTAGCAGTGCTGAAGACTATGCAGTCTTGTGATTCAAGCTGTAC
This sequence comes from Rana kukunoris, assembly GCA_029574335.1. NCBI lineage: Eukaryota > Metazoa > Chordata > Amphibia > Anura > Ranidae > Rana > Rana kukunoris. Next base: position 485,631,770 of record CM056051.1, on the reverse strand, counting down.
ATGTAAAGTTCCCACACCTGTACAGATATTCAATGTGGTCCCTGGGCAGATAGGGAGGGGCAAATCTCCCCAGTTGGGTAAACACATGGCAATAATCAACCAACCTTGTTATGGAAAACATTGTGCAACTGAAAATAGGTGCAAATGTCTAAGCATGTTTATCTCTATACATAGACAACAGGACCGCTAGAACATGTGAAACTAGTGTAATTTGCTCAGATTGGCCGAGCACCAGAAAAAAAAAAAAAAAAACAACAGGAATGGGGGATACGGTAGAGCTGCACGATTCTGGCCAAAATGAGCATCACAATTTTTTTGCTTAGAATAAAGATCACGATTCTCGCCATGTAAAATCTTTGACATTATACAAAAAATTTGGGCTAACTTTACTGATTAGTTTTTTTTTTTTTTTTTTTTTAATTCATTCTGAAAAAAATTGCATTTGAAAGACCGCTGCGCAAATACAGTGTGACAAAAAATATTGCAACAACCACCATTTTATTCTCAAAGGTCTCTACTAAAAAAATGTATATTATATATATATATATATATATATATATATATATATATATATATATATATATATATATATATATATATATATATATATATATATAAATAAATAAAATGTTTGGGGGTTCCAAGTAGTTCTAAATAAAAAAAAAAAAGTGATTAAAAGTGATTAAACTTTCCTCATTTACACACAAAGGCCCGGCTTCACAGACAGCAAGCGCACATTACGCCGCCGTAGCATATCCACCTGTACGCTACGCCAACGCAGCGCAGAGAGGCAAGCATGGAATTCATAAAGCCAGTGCTCCCAACGTTGCACCAGCGTGGCGTGGGTTTCAAAGGCGCAGGCCGACATAGGTGGAAGTGGGCGTGATCCATGCAAATGAGGCGTGACCCCATGCAAATAATGGGCCGAGGGCCAGACAAGTACGTATAACGAACTGCGCATGCGCCGTGACGTGAACACATCTCCCTGCGCATGTTCACAACCACGTCGGAACAACTGCCTAAGATGCGCCGGATCACTGTGTACGCTGTTAACGTAACCTACGCCCAGCCAGACACACGTCCAACGTAAAATACGCCGCCTTGTGTTCCCTGGTGCAGACCTGAGCATGTCTGTTGCCGAGTTAAACCTCCTTTATGGGGAATAACTTTACGCTGGACGTACAACTTATACGCACCGCGCGTAGCCTGCGTCGGGCGCACGTACGTTCGTGAATCGTCGTATTTACCCAATTTGCATGTTTGAATGGCTAATCAATGGGAGCGGCACCATGCACCCAGCCTAAATGTACGCCCACCCTACGCCGGCGTAAGCAAGTTACGTCAGCGGGGTGTAGCCTGGTTTTAGGCGCATCTCTGTTTGTGGGTTTGGCGTACAGATACGACGGTGCACATTTGCACGTACGTCAGCGTAACTTGTTATACGTCAGCATAAGTGCTCTGTAAATCCGGGCCAAAGTCTTTTACTTTGATCTAAAGGACAAATTGTTACAATGTTTAGATTCAAGTTCCACTGCTAAAGAATGTTGTGATACTTTGCAGACTGGCCGGATTTTTTTCCTTTCTTTTGATGGCTGTGGCTTCAGCAGAGCAGAGAGAATTCTCTGCATAGACAGATCGGGAAATACTTTGCCAAGATCGCAAGGGGGGAAAAAAAATTATTGCGATAACGATTCTTGCCGATTAATCGTGCAGCTCTAGGATACGGCACACGCAACATCAAAATAACAGCATTACCTTCATTACATTGAACAGCCCCTCCTGCCCCAAGCTGTCCTGTCCCCTAAAAAAGTCATGTTCAGGGTAGGTTCGAGCGATGTCTCTGCGGATCAGCTTCTCACAGGGTGAGGACATTCTCAGTAGGTCGGCATATTGCTTCTTCACTGGCATGTCTGTTGCGTTACACAACATCTGCCATACCATTACTCTGAAGTGATGTGGGATCCCCTTCCGAATCAGCTCCTGTAAGGAAAACATACCCAGGTCAGAAAAAAAATGTTTTAAAAAAAAAGGAAGACGGCGAGGTAGATGACCACACAATGCATGCTCACTTTAAGGACTGCTGTTCCTCTGTTAAATGAGCTGTGCACAGTTGCAAAATTGCCCCAATGTTCCTGCCACAGCTACAAAGCAAACCAGCATAGAATGTGTACTCCACTCCCCCCCAGTCGCTGCCTTTGCAGCTAAAGGGTGAGTGGATGTGGGCAGTAAAAATGCAGCTCACTTGGTTTTACTGCCCCCCCCCCCCCCCAACTGCTAGTGTAAACAAGCACTAACTCTTAGATGTGATGGCTGCCTTAATTTTCTTTTTTAGGGCCCTTTTACACGGGCGGACAAACGGTCCGTTTATTACAAGTCCGTTTACGGACTTGTAATACTTCCCTATGGGATCACGGCCGTTAGTGGATGAGCATTCGCCAACGTCCGTAATGACCCGCCTCCGCCAGGATCCGGTTTTTCAGATGGAAGAAAACCATATTTTTCTTCCGTCTGAAAGATCGGATCGGATGAATACGGACACACGGGGAGAGTGGAGGAGAGACAGGGCGGTCCCTGCACAGTGCACGGGGACCGCCCTGTCCGCCGACAGCTCAGCGGGGATTAACGGAGGAATCCCTGCTTAGCCAAACGGTCTAACGGAGCGGATCAATACGGATCCACTCTATGTGAAAGAGCCCTAGGGCTTTCTTACCTGGAGATCCAGCCAGTAAGTCTGTTTTTTCAAAACAAGCACTCTTTCAAATGTATCCGCTACAAAGATATGACCATTTACCACTGACATAAGTGCTTCCAGTGATCGGCTTTTATTTATTCATATAAAACCTTTACTTTGGTTTGTTAGTGTAACTCCCATGTCCCCAGACTGACAACGCTGCTGTCCAAAAGGTGTCCCCTGTTCTCCTGTATCCAGAGACAGGCACTCTTAAGCCCCGCACACACGATCGGATTTCCATCGGACAAATCCGTGGATTTTTGTCCAAAAGGCGTTGGCCGTGAACTTGTTCTGCATACAGACAGCAGAACTTTTTCAGCCAACATTCACGAAACAACGTGTTTTTTTCTGCTCTTTAGCGCCACCCTTTGGGCAACTTCTGCTAATGTTGTCTTATGGTTAACATAGGATAATCCGACGAAACACATTTGTCGGACAATTTGACAGCATGGCTATCCAACATTTGTTGTCGGAAATTCCGACAACAATTATCCGATGGAGCGTACAGATGGTCGGATTATCTGACAAAACATGTCCATCGGACAATTGTTGTTGGAATATCCGATCCTGTGTACGAGGATTTTTTTTTTTACAAAAAAAGAAACCAAGGCAGCCACCACACCACACAGCCACCATGTAATGATTAGTTAGCTGCAATATTACATTTTGGTTTTTGGATTAATTCCACTTTAATGTTGTAGAGACCTCTTTAGGTTTATTAATTTGAATTTAACCAATGGGTGGCAGGCAGGGCCGGACTTACCATTGGGCTTGACTGGGCTAAAGCCCATGGGCCCCGCCCAATAGAGGGCCCCTCTAAAAAAAAAAAAAAAAAAAAAAAATTTTTTTTTTTTTTTAGGGTTCTGGAGGTCCCCAGGGCCGCGGACAGCAACCCTTACTTTTTGTATTTTTTTTTTCTTTATTAAAAGGGCTCAGAGGTCCCCAGGGCCCCATGTGGCAACCCCCCCTTTTTTTTTATAAATGTTTATTTTTTTATTTTTGTTTATATTTTTTTATTTTTTATTAAAAGGCCCAGAGGTCCCCAGACCCCCCGGATGGCAACCTCCCTTTTTTATGTATTTTTTATTTAAAAAAATATATTTTTTTTAGGGGTCTGGAGGTGCCCAGGGGCCCTGGGCCCCCAGGGCCCTGGACAGCAACCCCCACTTTTTTTATTTATTTTTTAATAAAAAAATATGTTTTTATATATATATAAAAAAATAAAAATGGGCTAACTTTACTGCCTATTTTTTTTTTTTAATTCATTAAATTCATTTTTTTCCAAAAAAATGCATTTAAAAAGACTGCTGCGCAAATACAGTGCAACATAAAATATTGCAACAACCGCCATTTTATTCTCTAGGCCAAGGTCTTTACTAAAAAATTATATAATCTTTGGGGGTTCTAAGTAATTTTCTAGCAAAAAAAAATAATGATTTTAACTTCAAAAGAGCTGTCAGAAAAAGGTTTGGTGTTTAAGTGGTTAAAAATTCCTAATTTACATACAGAAGAAGTTAATTCCTTTGAAGAGATACAATGTTTAGACTTAACTTTCCACTGATAAAGAATGTTTCCAAAACTTGGCAGGCTGCCCAGACTGACTTTTGGCTGAGAGCAGACAGGAAATTCTTTGCATACCAAAGTGCAGATAGAAAATAATTTTCATGTGAAAGATCGTGAAACCTGTATCAAGAATCGCAACGGGAAAAAGATCGCGATAACGATTCTTGACGATTAATCGTGCAGCTCTAATATATATATATATATATATATATATTTATTATTATTATTATTAAAGGCCCCAGAGGTCTCCAGGGCCCCTGGATGGCAACCCCCTTTCTTTTTTATAAATGTTTATTTTATTTTTTTTTATTTTTTTTATTAACCACTTAAGACCCGGACCAAAATGTAGGTAAAGGACCTTGCCCCTTTTTGCGATTCGGCACTGCGTCGTTTTTAACTGACAATTGCGCGGTCGTGCGACGTGGCTCCCAAACAAAATTGGCGTCCTTTTTTCCCCACAAAATAGAGCTTTCTTTTGATGGTATTTGATCACCTCTGCGTTTTTTTTTTGCGCTATAAACAAAAATAGAGCGACAATTTAAAAAAAAATACAATATTTTTTACTTTTTGCTATAATAAATATCCCCCAAAAATATATAAAAAAACATTTTTTTTCCTCAGTTTAGGCCGATACGTATTCTTCTACGTATTTTTGGTAAAAAAAATCGCAATAAGCGTTTATCGGTTTTCGCAAAATGTATAGCGTTTACAAAATAAGGGATTGTTTTATTGCATTTTTATTAATAATTTTTTTTTTACTACTAATAGCGGCGATCAGCGATTTTTTTCGTGACTGCGACAATATGGCGGACACTTCGGACAATTTTGACACATTTTTGGGGCAATTGTCATTTTCACAGCAAAAAATGCATTTAAATTGCATTGTTTACTGTGGAAATGACAGTTGCAGTTTGGGAGTTAACCACAGGTGGCGCTGTAGGGGATGTGTGACCTAATGTGTGTGTTTACAACTGTAGGGGGGTGTGGCTGTAGGTGTGATGTCATCGATCGCGTCCCCCTATTACAGGGATGGCGCGATCGATGCTACGGCCACAGAGAAGCATGTGGAAGCCATGTGTACACACGGCTCTCCCCGTTCTTCCGCTCCAGGAACGGATCGCCGCACTCCAGCGGCGATCGGGTCCGCGAATCCCGCGGTCCCGGAGCTTCGGACCGGGTCGCAGGCTTGCGCCCGCGACCCACGGTTGGGTACTAAAATCAACGTATATATACGTTGATGTGCCCAGCCGTGCCATTCTGCCGACGTAAATGTGCAGTAGGCGGTCCTTAAGTGGTTAAAGGGCCCAGAGGTTTATTTTTTTATTAAAGGGCCCAGAATTTTTATTCCGTGCACAGATGAGAGTCACCCCCCCGCTCAACAACTTTAATGCCCCCCCGGTCAACAACTTCAATTCGCCCCCCCCCCCCGCTCAACAACTTTAATGCGCACCCCTGCTCCAGGGGGCCCCTTCAACACTCAAGCCCAGGGGCCCCCACCACCCTAAGTCCTGCCCTGGTGGCAGGTAAAGATTGAAAGCAGCCAATGGGTGCCAGTCATAGGAGTGCTCTGCAGATGTTGATATAAATATACGTATCGTAAAAACTGTCTGCCAGCCTGGTTATCGACATCACTAATGTGTGGTGTTGGGTGAGGAAGTTTAAAAAGGGGAAGTGAAATGTTAGACAAAGTATTGGCCCAACATCAACTTTGGCTATCGATTTCTATAAATATCCTTTGCTTCATTGCTATGGAGGACCGAAAAAGAACCGGTATGAACTAAATAAGACCAAAACATTTATCTTTATGTTGACCCAATTTCTTCCTCAAAAAGTCCATTGTGGATACCACAACAACAACCAGAGAAATCTTGTGTAACATGAAAACAAGACCCAGGTTCACACTGAGCTGCGGGAATGAAGCCGTGGGAGTTCAGCTGATTGACTTCAGATTTTCCGAGACATCTGTGCAGGTTTCTGCACACATGTCAATGTAAATCGCAGCCTGAAATCGCAAAAAGTAGTAGAAACTACTTTTTAAAATCGGCGCAGCGTCACATCGATTAGGGCGGTGCCATGGAAGGCAATTGCCGCCAATTTGACCTGTCAAATCACATGTCAAAATGCTCCAGTGTGAACCAGGGCTTAAATTATAGAGCAGGGATCCTCAAACTACGGCCCTCCAGCTGTTACAGAACTACAAATCCCATAAGGCATTGCAAAACTCTGACATTCACAGACATGACTAGGCATGATGGGAATTGTAGTTCCTGAACACCTGGAGGGCCATAGTTTGAAGACCCCTGTCGTAGAGAATGGGGCTCCAATCCCCAGGCTGCAATGAACGACTGCATGGTGATCTCTCCATTAATTGCTCTGCCTGTTTGTCTCTGCGTCAGATCTAATTATTGTGTTGCTCTAACCTGCAGAACACAGAGTGAGAGACCCAGGAATTGTAATATTGTGATGGAGTAAAATAAAATGAATATTTTATGTTATGCTACTTTGTGCTAAAATCACTCAAATGTTGCTTTTCTTTTATTATTATTTTGTGTTTGCTTTTATTTCTTGATAATACATGTATGTGTGAAATTATACTACAAGTGTTATTATCCTTAAGTGAAATGACCGATTATAAAAAGTTTCAGTACATCTCAACTTGGAGTGGAGACAAAGAGAACTATTAATACCAAACAGCTGTCACCTCTCCCCCCCCCCCCCTTCCACCAGGGAGCATATAGGGCTCTGAATGAAACCCCTGGGAGCTTGAGTGGGGGAGCCTGTGTGCCACGAAGAACTTATGTGCCACATGGCAAGAAGAACATGTAACAGGAAGACCCCTTATATGGACTAAGCCAATGAAATGTGCCCATGTGTATGATTTCATTTTGTCTATAAAAAGTCAATAAAGGTCCCGACTCTTTCTCCCTCGCTGAACGTTGGAAGGTGAAGGATGTAGACGGTTTCTCTCTGGTCTGCGTGTTTCACCATTATGATTTTGACTCGGAGGCAGAATGGGTCTATTCTCTAGAATTGGGCCAGAGAACGTCCTTATCAGTATATGTAGGAAGTGTGAATTCTTAGGGCTCTTTCACACGGGCGGAACGTATGTCCACTTTTTCATCCATCTGTATACGGACAGGGCTGGACTGGGACAAAAATGTGGCCCTTGAATTCATCCAGACTGGCCCACTTTGACAGGTTTCTCCCATGGCGGCCGAACAACTCCCGCACCCCAAAGTCAGCTGTCTGTCCCCTTCCGCATGCTCCTCGGTCGTCCCCCCTGCTTCTCTGTTCCCCCCAGGTGAGTGCTGTGGGGAGGGAGAGGAGGTGAGTGCTGCGGGAAGGGAGAGACAGAGGAGCGGAGGGGGGCGGCGGTCTGCTGTCACTGAAGACGGCCCACTGAGCCATCGGCCCACCGGAAAACTCCCTGTATTCCCAATGGCCAGTCCATCCCTGTATACGGATGAAAAAAGGGACATACATTTGTCCCTATGAGATTGCGGATGACAGCATCTGCTGACACCCGATCTCACCCGGCTCCGCAATCCTTCAATTCTGCAGATGGAGGAAAACCCTATTTTTCCATCCGTCTACTGATCGGAATGGGTGACTATGGACATACGGTCCGTGTTCATCCTATCCCACCCCCCCCCATAGAGAAGAGCGGATAAAAGACAATGTGCAGAGAACACCCTGTCATCCGCTGGCTAAGCGGATATCAACGGAGCGATCCCTGCTGAGCAAACAGAGGTTCACTGGGCGGATCATAACTGATCTGCCCTGTGTGAAAGGGCCCTTAGACTACACACAGGTCATGTATTAATTTGTGTAGTACAATTAACAAACCAAAACTTCTGGCGCTGGAATGTGAAGATTTGCTCTACTATAGGCAACAAAAGATAAAATGAAACTACATGATCAATGTTGATCTTATGCGGATGGAAAAACAGGAAGGAAGGTTAAGAAATGCCTTCAATAACATGTAAACATGAATTGACTGTTCATGATTATAGTCCTTTTAGTACTGTGTAGATCTTCTCCTCTGTGCTCCCAATAATGCATGCCGTGCAAAACTTCACCCACTGTGCACACAAATGATTCACCGGAAAAATATAACCTTTACATAATAAAATGTATTGAGAGCTTGTGATATGGGGACTCTGTTGTGTATAACTTCCTCCAACACTTTATATGGAGCATTTCCCATTTTTCTGCAGAAAAAAAAGACCCCAGATCTGGAAACTCTTTACACTCTCCTCCACTCTTCAAAATCTTTTTTCTTAAAATAGCATAATAAAGGGGAGGTGCAAATTTAAAGATGGTTGAGAAAGAAAAAGGGTTCTTTTTGTAGTTATACATATTTGAATAGAATATTGTTATTGAATAAGATCAGAGTTTAGTGTCACTGTAAGTAGACTACACTATGGAGTGGGTAAGTGACACCAATGAATTCCGTAACTGTAGTCAGGAAAAAAGTAGACAAAACACCTGGAGAGAGAAAAAAAAAAAAATATCATATCTTAGGTCCTTAACCACTTCCATACCGGGCACTTACGCACCTCCCCACCCAAGCTAATTTTCAGCTTTCAGTGCTGTCGCATTTTGAATGACAATTGCGCGGTCATGCTACCCTGTACCCAAACAAGATTGGCGTCTTTTTTCCCCCACAAATAGAGCTTTCTTTTGGTGGTATTTGATCACCTCTGCGTTTGTTTGTTTTTTAAAAAAGACTGAAAATTGTTAATTTTTTGTAAATAAGTACGTTTTCTCTTTCAATTACGGGCACTAATATGGCGGCACTGATGGGCACCGATGAGGTGTCACTGATGGACACCGATGAGGTGTCACTGATGGACACCGATGAGGTAGTACTGATGGGCACTGATAGGCGGCACTGGTATGCGGCACTTATGGGCACTCATAGGCGGCACTGATGGGTGCCATTGATGGGTACTTATGGGTGGCACAGATGGGCACTGGGCATGGATGGGCACTGATGGACACTGTGGGGTGGCACTGATGGATCAATTTTGCCAGTCAGTGCCCATTAGTGGGCACAGATTGGCATTTTTTTTTTACACGGTTAAGGAGATATTTGCAGAAAAGACTGCACCGATGTCATCGCGGGAGTGACGTCATCGCTGCTCCGGCCAGTCACAGCGCCGGAGCAGCGATACCCGGAAGTCACGCGGGTATCATGGCGGCGGTGGATGAGAGGAACGAGGGTCACTGCAGGGGCTTTGATCTGAGGTAAGCAATTCATAATGAGCTAGTATTTTATGCCTTTCATTATGCCTCGTTCTTTTTTTTAGGAAAAGTTTCAGAGGGTTTACTTCCTCCAAGTCTGAAGGACAGTAAACTGGCCCTTTGTTTTATAAAGTTTGGAGACCCCTGACATAGGGCATCTTGTGGTAAAAAAGTTGTACTGCAAGGGACTAATCCAGATTGAGGGTAAGTACTGCAACCAGAACTGCTACTTTTTTTATTTAGTTCACAGGCTGGGGGTGCATTTTAGCTAAAACAATTGCCAGGAGGCAGTTTACAAGAGTTGGGCATTTAAATGATTTTAAAGGAACACATTACCGAATTTGCGTTAAATATTTACATCGAGTTCTGCTTTAACAAAGCACAAGTAAGGGTCAGTGTACAACATGCCAGTCTCACAGCATTAATATGATCGACGTTAATGATTGCCAGCGATGTAACCAGTTACTCTGCTATTGTGTATAACCCATCAAGCAGAACACAGAACAGCATTCTTGACCAGACCCACATAGCTGAAGCCTCCAACCACCTGCCCCTCTTACTGACCTTCAGCAGCTTCTCCTTTCTCCTGGTCCACTCCTCCCAGTGGGTGACAATGCGTCCCCATAACTCCCAGCTGTCCTGGTCCAAAGGTGGTGGCCCCGGGGAGGTGACGCTGGTCCTGCAAGATCCAGTAACACTTCGCAGTGACTTGGAGTCAGCTTCCAGGAGCCTGTGGAACACAATTACAGCCTTAGACATAATTATCAAGTGTAGATGTTTTATCTTTAGAAATACAAATGAACTAAAAACGGCCCGTTTATTATAATATCTGGAAAAGTAATTGACTGTTGGCCACTGCAGCCAAGATTTTGACTTGCTCCATATTACTTAGAGACCCTGGCTTTTACGTACATAGACATTCCCAGCTGATGAAGGCAAAAGCATTCCTTGGTCAATTAGACTGCAATAAATATGCATTACAGATTTTTCACTTTGATGCTTTGTTTAACCACTTCCTTACTGGGCATGTATACCCCCTTCCTGACCAGGTGAAATTTCAGCTTGCGACACTGCGTCGCTTTAACTGACAATTGCGCGGTTGTGCGATATGGCTCCCAAACAAAATTGACGTCCTTTTTTCCCCACAAATAGAGCTTTCTTTTGGTGGTATTTGGTCACCTCTGCGTTTTTTATTTTTTGCGCTATAAACAAAAAAAGTACGCCAATTTTGAAAAAAAAAAAAATACAATATTTTTTACTTGTTGCTATAAAAAAATGCAGTCTAGGCCGATACGTATTCTTCTACATATTTTTGGTAAAAAAAAAAAAAAATAAAAAAAAAAAAAAATCGCAATAAGCGACTGGTTTGCGCAAAAGTTATAGCGCCTACAAAATAAGGGACAGAATTATTATTATTTTTTACTAGTAATGGCGGCGATCTGCGATTTGTATTGCCACTGCGACATTATGGCGGACACATCGGACACTTTTGACACATTTTTGGCACCATTCACATTTATACTGCAATCAGTGCTATAAATAATGCACTAATTACTGAATAAATGTGACTGGCAGGGAAGGGGTTAACACTAGGGGGTGAGGAAGGGGTTAAATATGTTCCCTGTATAGTGTTCTAACTGTGGGGGGAGGGGGGGTGACCGATCTGTGTCCCTATGTACAAGAGACACAGATCAGTCTCCTCTCTCCCTGACAGGACGCTGTCATTGTGAGAGCCGGCAATGAGAAATGATCTCATATGTTTACATATGAGATCATCTCTCATTCGCCGCACAGATCGCATCGCAAACGGCCACTCTGATTGGCCGTTCGCGGCGATCTGTGATTGGCTGTGTTCAAGGGACACGGCCAGCACAGAAGTTCCCCGATGCGCGCTCTGGAGCGCGCGCGGGGAACGACGAAAGGGGCCGCCGTGAAAACACGGCGCCCCAGAGAATTAGAACCACCCTGCGGCCGTATATAGTCGTACGGCCTTAGGGAAGTGGTTAATCCTCTACTCCGTCCCCAGAGAACCCCACACCCCATTCTCTACTCCACCCCCAATGCAACCTTCATCCCATTTACATTTAAAAAAAAATTCCCTGGACATCTCCTCTCTTATCACATGATGAGTAGGGTCCTTTGAGTGGCATCTTGATATAGCACGGTCATTTACCCCGTAGGATCCAGACGCGCTTGACTAGAGTGAATTTAGACAGAAGCCAATTAACCTACCAGCATGTCTAGAGTATTTGCTCCTTTTCCCTCCAGCAGTGCTCAGTACTTACTTTGCAGTAGTACTGGGATCCTGGGCCTATGTGAGGACACTAAACATGGAAAAGTAGCACCTGGAGGGGGGCAGAGCCAAGTCTGAGAAGCAGGCATGGGGTAATTATGTAGGCTACCTCTGCTGGCCTGCTTCTGAAAATGCTAATTGCCTAGCTATGCCTGAGTTAAAGACTCAGAACAGGCATGTAGCAAATAAAAAAAAAAAGTCAGGAAAAAGGGAATGTTGGAGATTTAAACCACCTGACAAGTCTCTTCGGTGTCTCCAGGATCCTATTTAAAATCTCGGCGCCAATTTCCTGGGTCTGCACACCTATTATCACCAGGGGCTTTTCCCCTCCTAAATGTTGCGTTTCATACAAGGAAACATGTGATCATTGTTTAATTGGGCCTTTTAAAATAGTGTACAGTGAAAATATACTTCCTGGACTTCTGCTTCATGCTGAAGACAAGAAGGGGTGGAGTAAAAACGTAGTTTAAACAATGATGAAATGCAAAGTTCACTGACCCATAGCAACCAGAAACAACACTCACCAATGGTACATTATTATTATTCAGCAAGTAACCTGTACTGTGGGACTTACAATTTGAAAGTATAAAAATAGTTCTATTAATGCATATACACTGGTTATAGAAAATAATTACCCCCCCATAAAAATAAAAAATAAATCACATTTTGTTGTTTTGCAGCCTGAAATGAAGACAGGCATGGATTTTGTTTCATCCGGTGTTATTTACTGAGCGCACCTTATAACATCCAGGTGAAAAACATAACACCAGCATGTCAGGAAAAAATAAATAAATCATAAACAGAATCACTGAGTTGAAAAAAGGATCACCCCCTTCTAAAAACAATTTGTAAATGTAATCAGATGTAGCTAGTCACCCTTTCAATGGCACACAAAACCATTTGACTTTCAACTGTGATCAGCTGTGGTCATTTTGATTAGCTCAGCATGAAAAGAGCTTTCCTGGAGTATTTGTATCCCTGGTAGTGCAACTGAAGCATGGATTGGGAAGGCACTGTCAAAAGATTTATATCCAAACTCTGTAGCTAGATATCACTGGGATCTAGAAGTAAAGACTGGGGAGTGAGCTCTGGGTGCTGAAGGGTAGATATCGCTAGTAGTATGGACTGGGGAGTGAGCCGAGGATGCTGGAGGGTAGATATTGCTAGTAGTATGGACTGGGGAGTGAGCTGCGGATGTTGGGGTTTTGATCCCACTGGTGACATGGATACTGGGTAGTGAGCTGCGTGCAGTTGTGTAGATCTTTTTGGCGACATGAGGATCAGGAAGTGACTTCTATGTACTGATCTCATTGGTCACATGAATACAGGGGATGTGAGCTGTGTGTAATGGAGGTACAGATCTTGCTGGTGTTATGGATGCTGGGTAATTTGCTATGAATACTAAAGTGTCATATTGATATTGAGAGAAGTGTTGGAATGCAGTCATGAAATGAAGTGGGCTGCGTGTACTGGGGTGCAGATCTCACTGGTGACTGGGGTGTGATCTGCATATACTGGGGTGCAGATCTTACTGGTGAAAAGGGGACCGAGAAGTGAGCTGCATATACTAGGGTGCAGATCTCACTGGTGAAAAGGGGACCGAGAAGTGAGCTGCATATACTGGGGTGCAGATTTCACTGGTAACACAGACTTTTGGAAAAGCGTTGTGGATGCTAGAGTTCTGATATCTTGAGAAGTGAACAATGTGCGTGCTGATCGTTGGACACGAAGGAGAAGCCAAAATGTCTGCAGAGTTGTATTTTGTTGGTGGCAAAGGGAAACCGATACTAGCTGTGGGTTATGGGTGCTGCACACCGCTGATAGCAATTTGATAGAAGGAAAAGTACCCCAAGGGGCTTTGAGTTGCAGCAAAAAAATAAAATGGATTCCAAAGTTCAATAAATAATTTATTTAAAAGAGACATGGTGAAAAAAAGCGTTCTAGTGGGATCAAGACATGAGTTTCAAAATGCGATTTAAAAGTAGAAGCATAAATACTTTTTTGTTACATGAATTCACATGGTTGTAAGTAAACTTGTACTAGAAACCGACGCGTTTCGACCTTTGATAATGGAGGTGTCTTCAGGGGGAAATGATTGAAAACATGAACTGTGAAAAAAGATACATAAGTATATTTGTTAAAACAGAAAACAAACATATTTGTACAATAAATTATATACAATCATTGTTCGCCATATTGGCGTAGGTACAGTGCCTTGCGAAAGTATTTGGCCCCCTTGAACTTTGCGACCTTTGGCCACATTTCAGGCTTCAAACATAAAGATATAAAACTGTAATTTTTTGTGAAGAATCAACAAGTGGGACACAATCATGAAGTGGAACGAAATTTATTGGATATTTCAAACTTTAATAAAAAACTGAAAAATTGGGCGTGCAAAATTATTCAGCCCCCTTAAGTTAATACTTTGTAGCGCCACCTTTTGCTGCGATTACAGCCGTAAGTCGCTTGGGGTATGTCCCTATTAGTTTTGCACATCGAGAGACAGAAATTTTTGCCCATTCATCCTTGCAAAACAGCTGGAGCTCAGTGAGGTTGGATGGAGAGCGTTTGTGAACAGCAGTTTTCAGTTCTTTCCAGAGATTCTCGATTGGATTCAGGTCTGGACTTTGACTTGGCCATTCTAACACCTGGATATGTTTATTTGTGAAACCATTCCATTGTAGATTTTGCTTTATGTTTTGGATCATTGTCTTGTTGGAAGACAAATCTCCATCCCAGTCTCAGGTCTTTTGCAGACTCCATCAGGTTTTCTTCCAGAATGGTCCTGTATTTGGCTCCATCCATCTTCCCATCAATTTTAACCATCTTCCCTGTCCCTGCTGAAGAAAAGCAGGCCCAAACCATGATGCTGCCACCACCATGTTTCACAGTGGGGATGGTGCGTTCAGGATGATGAGCTGTGTTGCTTTTACGCCAAACATAACATTTTGCATTGTTGCCAAAAAGTTTGATTTTGGTTTCATCTGACCAGAGCACCTTCTTCCACATGTTTGGCGTGTCTCCCAGGTGGCTTGTGGCAAACTTTAAACGACACGTTTTATGGATATCTTTAAGAAATGGCTTTCTTCTTGCCACTCTTCCATAAAAACCAGATTTGTGCAGTATACGACTGATTGTTGTCCTATGGACAGAGTCTCCCACCTCAGCTGTAGATCTCTGCAGTTCATCCAGAGTGATCATGGGCCTCTTGGCTGCATCTCTGATCAGTCTTCTCCTTGTATGAGCTGAAAGTTTAGAGGGACGGCCAGGTCTTCGTAGATTTGCAGTGGTCTGATACTCCTTCCATTTTAATATTATCGCTTGCACAGTGCTCCTTGGGATGTTTAAAGCTTGGGAAACCTTTTTGTATCCAAATCCGGCTTTAAACGTCTCCACAACAGTATCTCGGACCTGCCTGGTGTGTTCCTTGTTCTTCATGATGCTCTCTGCACTTTAAACGGACCTCTGAGACTATCACAGTGCAGGTGCATTTATACAGAGAATTGATTACACACAGGTGGATTCTATTTATCATCATTAGTGATTTAGGTCAACATTGGATCATTCAGAGATCCTCACTGAACTTCTGGAGAGAGTTTGCTGCACTGAAAGTAAAGGGGCTGAATAATTTTGCACGCCCAATTTTTCAGTTTTTTATTTGTTAAAAAAGTTTGAAATATCCAATAAATTTCGTTCCACTTCATGATTGTGTCCCACTTGTTGATTCTTCAAACAATTACAGTTTTATATCTTTATGTTTGAAGCCTGAAATGTGGCAAAAGGTCGCAAAGTTCAAGGGGGCCCGAATACTTTCACAAGGCACTGTAAGTAAATTTACCAAAAAAATAAATGTCAAGACTGAAACCATGGGTCCACCACAGTGCCCCCATCACCGAGAAACGGCACGCACAGAGAACCCCCAGACTTGATCCCACTAGAACGCTTTTTTTCACCATGTTTTTTTTTTTTTTAATAAATTCTTTCTTGAACTTTGGAATCCATTTTTATTTTTTTGCTGCAACTCAAAGCCACTTGGGGTACTTTTCCTTCTATCGTATTTTGTTGGTGAAGAATGCTTTGTTCAGCTAAAATTTACAAATGGAGACAGAATCCTGCACCAACGGAACAGGAAATTGCCATCTCTCGAATGCTTTTTTTTACAAATTAGGACAGGGTTATGGCGAATTTGACAGCATATGCTGGAACACGCACAAGATGGGTTGGAATACCCACAAGGTGCAGCAACAGAAAAAAGCAGATTGATTCAAAAACCAAGGATTATTGTAGGGTAATCCCACTGTCTGGGTATCAAAAAGGTATTGCTGAAGCTAGGTGCCACCTCAACTCACCATTCTACAATTATAACTAAAACATTATATACTTGTGGAGCAATCCATTTAAAAATGTAAACTGGCAGAAGTCTATACGTGCAATAAAGCATGCTCGTTATACTCACTGTGGAACCTAGTTAATACCATTGTGCAAAAAGGCTGTCTTCAGAACAGGACTTCATAGTGCAGAGCCTTTGGAGTCAGGCTGCAAATGCTCAGTTTGGTGTGTATTGCTAGAGAGTTTTTTTCCTTGAGAAACTGTAAGCCGCCGTACACACGGCCGAGGTTCTCGCTGAAAACCAGCGAGAACCTCGCTGGAATGCACATTCCAGCGAGGACCTCGGCCGTGTGTACGGTCTCGGCGAGCTTCCCGTCGGGAAGCCCGTCGAGCCGAAATAGAGAGCACGCTCTCTATTTCCTCGACGGCCCGCCCGGAAGAATGGCTGGTTGCCATTCCCGACGGGCGGGTCGCCGATTTCGACGGCCGGCAGGGAACCTCGACGGGCGGAACGATGTGTTCTGCCCGTCGAGATTCCCTGCCGTGTGTACGCGGCCTGAGTGATCAGCACAGGACCAATCAGCACTGTCCAGACAGAGGGTCAGGGGTCCTGTATCCTGAGGGGGCAGCTCAGTGCATTATGAAAACACCTCCTACAAGCTTGGCGAGGACCAATAAAACTGTATAGTATGACATCTGACTGTGGGAGTAAACAAAAAAAAATACAGACAGAGGGAGAAGGGGGGGGGGAGAACAATAGAGGGGAAGAAGAGGAGGGAAAAGAGAAGACAGGGATAAAAAGGGGGACTAAGCAGACCATGGCGCATTAAATCTGCATGATGGTGTACGACTGGGTGACCCAGAGACATCAATAATGTTTTCAGGGAGTCCGAGGCAGAGTAGTCGATCCAAATAAACCATAGGGCCTAAATGTGTCGAAGGTGTCATCATCAAGGGCCAACACCTCCTCTTCCATGCGCATGATGTCAATGGCCGCGTTGGTAGTAGTTTTCCAGAATAGGGGGATAAGACGTCTGACAGCTGACAGGAAGAAGCGCAGTAAGGTGCCTTTCTGGGAGGCTATGGAGCCAGGAAGCATGGATAATAAAGCCATCTCTGGGGAGGGCGTCAAAGGCTGGTCGTAAAGACTGCTGTATATGGCAAAAACCTGCGACCAGAGGGGCCGAGGGCTCCTGGGTTTAGTAACACAAAAAGTGTCTATACCCAGCATCAAATGTCTTCCTGAGAGCCTCAAAACTTTACAAGTCTTTAGCAGCTTTTGCAGTCAAGAGCTTGGAGCCAGGTCCAACACTCTTCCCTATTGGTCAGTGAAGCAGTCATTCATAGTTTTGTAGAAGAAGGAAGAACAAAAAGAAAGGAAGAACAAGGCTACTAGTCAAGTTCTCAACCATAGTAGGCAGTCGAGATTTGCACAACAAAGTTGCAGGGTATCATATCATGGATCCTCAAGCTTTTCATAAAAAATGTCAAATTGGATTTACAAGCATCTGTAAAACCGGTTTTACAATTACTGTACGTGTTTTAAAGGAGAGTAGAGTTTCATATTATTCACAGGTGGTGGTTCTGTAAAAATGTATTTTTAGTATAGAATGACAATGGCAGTTCTAAAATGCGAGACTTTATTAAACCATAAAACGTAGTCCTGAAATGTAATCTCATTAAGAACAAAACCCCGTCTGTATTAGACTATTATTCCAGGATCTTTAAAAATCCACATATAATAGCAGTGTAGGCAGCATCCAAATATAATAACCACCTGGATTGGATCCCACTTCCGTCTACAGGGGTTAGAAAAGGTGCGGCATGGAAAAACAGATCTACCTGCATTCTGAAACCCACATAGGTTTTACACTCAGCTATAAACCACATGCTGAAAAATGGCAATCATTCCAGATTAGTTTGTTTGAACTAGTGGTTATTGGTGCTGAGAATAATATAGATAGAGAGATAGGAGATCATATATCTTATACACCCGCACCAGATAAAAACATATACACAGAGCTGCTGTGCGCTACACAAATAGTACTCAAATAGTTTTGCTCTAAATACACAGCACTTTATATGCGCAATTACGCTTAATATAGTGCAGTGCTCAAAGTACTACTACTTTACTGTACTAAACTGTGTGTCATATAATACATTAAAGCTCAATACAATAAAGTGCAATATCTAACATGAGCTGCACCCATGCAAAGTGCTTTTTCTAATATCCCCTTTAATGCCAATGAATGAATAAAGTGCCTTATGCAAAAAACGTCCGCTGTTTTCCTCCGCTACTTCACTTCACCAGTGTGCCTGGAAGAAGTTTTTTTTTTTGCCTGGGTGCAGCCAATATTAGATATTGCAATGTATTGTATTATATGACACATGTTTTAGTATAGTAGCACTTTCAGCGCTGCACTTTATTACATGCCAGTATGCATATAAAGCAATAAGTATTGAGAGAAAACTATTGGTGCTGAGAGATAACAGTATACAGTAGGTGACCGCGATTTTGTGTCAATCTCGCTCGCTTTCTCAGCGAGAGTGACCACCTACGAGCCCCATCGTGGGAGCCAGCGCCAAGCTGGCTTGCCGCGATAGAGACAAAGCCGTCATAGAAGCGACGGGGATCCGACTTGGATTCCAGCCAATTCTACACGTTTAGTATAAATCCTGAGGGGGAACTCCCCGCCGGATTTTAAATAAAAATCCGGCATGGGTTCCCCCCCTCAGGAGCATACCGGGCTCTTAGATCTGGTATGGGTTGTAAGGAGACCCCCCCCATACGCCGAAAAAACGGCGTGGGGGTCCCCCCACAATCCATACCAGACCCGTATCCAAAGCACGCTGCCTGGCCAGGAAAGGAGTGGGGGGCGAGCGAGTGCCCCCCCCTCCTGAGCCGTACCGGGCAGCATGCCCTCAACATGGGGGGGGGGGTCAGGTGCCCCCCCACCCCAGAGCACCCTGTCCCCATGTCGTATACCTGCCCCAGAGCGCCTCACTCCCCATGTTGAGGGCATGCTGCCCGGTATGGCTCAGGAGGGGGGGCGCTCGCCCCCACTCCTTTCCTGACCGGCCGGCCAGGCGGCGTGCTTTGGATATGGGTCTGGTATGGATTGTGGTGGGACCCCACACTGTTTTTTCGGCATAGGGGGGTCTCCTTACAACCCATACCAGACCTAAGGGCGCGGTATGCTCCTGAGGGGGGGAACCTGGCGGGGAGTTCCCCCTCAGGATTCATACCAAACGCCGCTCACGTGTAGAATTGGCGGGAATCCAAGTTGGATCCCCGTCGCTTCTATGACGCGCGCGCTGGAATGTGCTTTTACTACTCCAGCCAGTGCGAGATGTCGGCACCCTGTCGCCGAGAATCAGCGCGATGCTGTTGTGCTAAAAACACATTCTCGGCGACAGGTACTGTATACTCGAGTATAAGCCGAGACACCTAATTTTACTACAAAAAAAACTGGGAAAACGTATTGACTCGAGTATAAGCCTAGGGTGTCCATCTGCATGCCTCATTTTGCCTCACTGTGCCCATGACTAGACTGACGTTTAACATAGGAGTCTATAGAAGGGGTGCCCAGCTTTGGAAAAAAAAACTTGCACACTTGTAGAGGAGAAATGGGGCTACATATGTACCAAGTTTTGGGTCCAGGGGACCTACGACCAACCGGTACCGGGTCCCCAAATTCACCGAAGAAATGATCGTTTAACATGGGAGTCAATGGAAGCGGTGCCCGGCTTTGAAAAAAATAAAAATCGGTGCTCCCTGGCCGTAGGTCCCCCGAACAACAAACGTTGCACACTTGTAGAGGAGAAATGGGGCTACATGTGTGCCAAGTTTGGGGTCCAGGGGGGGGGGGGATCTACGGCCAGCCGGTACCGGGTCCCCAAAGTCCGGGAGATCAGGAGCAAAAAGGTGACTCGAGAATAAGCTGAGGGGGCATTTTCAGCACAAAAAAAATAAAATAAAAAGTGCTGAAAAACTCGGCTTATACTCGAGTATATACGGTAGTTCACTATAAATTTTCCACCCAAGCCTCGATGTTGTGGGCTCACCGACAACCATGTTCGTAAATTAGAGCCAACCTGAAGTCTTCCAGGATCTTGGCGCAGCCACCTCACAAGGCAAATGACATGGCCCTGGAATGTACATACAGGGCCTATGGGCTATGGCACGAGGAGCACGCGGGAACAAATGCACATGTACCAATGACGCAATTTGACACAAAGGGGCAGATTACATGCAAACTATGTTGGTAGGAAAGACGCTAAACAGAACAATCAGTTCAAAGCTTGGTAATGGTGAGATGGTGGAAAATGGACACGATAAGTTCACTACTGCTTTAGCCTAGGCCAGTGATGGCGAACCTTGACACCCCAGATGTTTTGGAACTACATTTCCCATGATGCTCAACTAGACTGCAGAGTGCATGAGCATCATGGGAAATGTAGTTCCAAAACATCTGGGGTGTCAAGGTTCGCCACCACTGGCCTAGGCTGATCCCAACACTTAAAGGGGTTGTAAAAGGTACAAATTGTTTCCCCTAAATAGCTTCCTTTACCTTGGTGCAGTCCTCCTTCACTTACCTCATCCTTCCATTTTGCTTTGGTCATTGGTCTAGGAGCATACACCAGGTATAAAGGGGGAGTGTAGAATAATGCACATTTTTCTTTTTTAAGCCTACCTAAAAAACAAACACTCTCACCAATGTACAAAATGCTTTTTTTTTTTTTAAATCATACCTAAAATACACTGACCCTACTCTAAAGGGCCCTTTTATACACAAGGTTTGCATTCCACTCACAGATCCACTGCTGATCAAAATAGAGCGAGGCATATGACAGATCCATGTCTGCTCCGTTTACCCAGAGCAGACATGGACAGTCCCCGCTCTGCTGTATGGCTGGATGGAAGTAAACCGACTCCGCTGTCCATTGACATCCAACTGCCCTCTGATATGATCAAAAAATTGGTAGAGGACGCAGTCCCCAATTTTAATACATTTTTTTGCTTCTGTAGCAAGGAGAAAAAAGATAAAAGATGTACATTTCTCTTGATTCAAGGAGGAAAAAAGGGGTTGTAAAGGTACAATTATTTTTCCTAAATGGCTTCACTTACCCTAGTGAAGTCCTCCTTCACTTACCTCATCCTTCCATTTTGCTTTTAAGCCCTGGTTCACACTGGGCCTGCGGGAGTGAAATCGCGTGATTTCAGCTGAACTCGTGCGATTTCACTCCCTCTGGCAGTCCCTATTTCGGCGCGATTTAGGAGACATCTGTGCAGGGTTCTGCACAGATGTCAATGTAAATCGCAAAAAGTAGTACAGGAACTACTTTTTGAAATCGGTGCAGCGCCGCAGATGCGGCGTCGCACCGATTAGGACGGTGTCATTGCCGGCAATTGCCGTCGATTTGAGATGCGATTTCACATGTGTAAATGTCATTATTTCTTCTGAGAAATCCTCACTTTCCGTTCTTCTGTCTGTAACTCCACACAGTAATGCAAGGCTTTCTCCCTGGTGTGAAGTGTCGTGCTCGGCCCCTCCCTTGGACTACAGTCAGGATGCCCACTAACACACAGCTCCTTTCTCTATCTGCAACGTAGAGAGTGTCCTGACTCTCCTGTAGTCCAAGGAAGGGGGTGAGCACGTCACTCCACACCAGGGAGAAAGTCTTGCATTACCGTGTGGAGTTACAGACAGAAGAACAGGAAGTGAGGATTTCTCAGAAGAAATAAGGACATTTAAAAGCAAAATCGAAGGATGAGGTAAGTGAAGGAGGACTGCACTAAGGTAAAGGAAGCCATTAAGAAAAAAAAAAAAGTACCTTTACAACCCCTTTAAATCAAATAAAACATTGGAACCTTTTATACTGCATTGTGTCCCAAAGTACTTTTTTTTCTATTCACTCCTAGGTGATCACAATCATTGTTTTTTTTTTTTTTGGCGATAAAGGTTAAGGGACCACATCCTAATGGGCAAGATGGCAATAAGGATTTATAGTTTCTCTAGAGGCTTTCACTGGCTTTAAAAAAATATATATATATATATTATTCAGATTTTTAAAGGGTTTGTAAAGGAATTTACCTTAACCTTAATGCAGTGCTGTTTTCATGTCCTCATTGTCCGTTTTTTGCTCTCAAGTTGCTGCAAATCTTCCCTGATCTCCACACTTCCTGGTTGTTCGTTTCCTTATAACCACAGTACTGGGAGCTTTCTCTCTGTGGTCACTAATCAAGGAGGTGCGATTACTGCATGTCTAAAACCCCTCAGCACCAATTAGTTTAGTTTTCCAAACCATCACTGCCCTGTATTGGCTCTGTGGCTCTGTACAGCACAGAAGCAGGAAACAGCATGCAAACACGAAACTGAAACTGCAGGTACATTATATTTTTATCTATTTTAATTGTTTTTAAAAGGAATCAGTTAACTATTGTGTCTCTATACCCTGTAAACAGTAATTTCAGCAAAAAAAATGTTTCCTTTACAACTCCTTTAATTCTGTTTGTGCCCCTATTGCAGATTATTCCTCACTTCATGACCAGTTAAACATGGTCACTGTAACAAAAATGAGGGGAAATCGCTCTAATTCAGCCATGGATGACAGTTAAAGTGAGAGGTTCCAATCTTTTCCCAATTTATCCCCCAAAAAATTAATAATTGGGCTTTAAAAATACTTTATTTTCACAAATACGAGTTCTAGATAAAAAAAAAAGTGGTATTAAAAAGGGCAATACATGGCACACACAGGAAGCTACATTTTGCCCTGAATACAAAGTGACTGTAACTGGAAGAGAAGGCAGTCTGTGCCATTCATACAGCTTGGTGTGTGTTTGAATGGGGACATTGTGCAGAAAGTGAAAGCATCCTGGCTCAGCTATCTATACATCATTGTCCTACTGAGAATCGGGGTGACTTTTCCCAGGCACACGCTCCAGTTCAATGCTTCAGTGCCCAGCATCACACAGCCCAAGACAGTGTTTATCATGATTATTAAATTATCCATCCTCGAGACAGGTGTCGTTTTTTAAATTTTTTTCTTTTTAAAATCATTAAAATATATTTAGTTTAAATAAAAAAGCAGACCACCCCCCCCTTTTTTTAAAGTGTAATAAAAAAAAAAAAAAAAAAGAAGGACCCCCCATTTTCCTATCCCATAGCCAAGACAGGAAGTGAGCGAATCCCAGGGCTAGGGTCCTCATTGGAAGATTTACACTCTATTAGACCCCTTTTACACTGAGGGCGTATTGCAGGCGCTATAGCGTTAAAAATTGCGCCTGCAATCCACACTTAAAAAGCTGCACCATTGTGAAAGCCCGAAGGCTTTCACACTGAAGTGGTGCGCTAGCAGGATGGTAAAAAAAGTCCTGCTAGCCGCCGCATCTTACACACACCGCTCCTTCACCACTGCTGCCCATTGAAATCCATGGGACAGATCGGTTATACCGCCCTCCCCCTTTCTCCGCCCTGCGGCTTCACTTCCTGGTTCCCTACTGCGCGAGTCGCGCTGCACGTTCTTACTGATCCCTGCTGTCTTCTGGGACCTTCTGGGACCTGTGTGTTTCCCAGAAGACAGCAGTGGAGGACAGTGTAGGCGCAGGAAGTGGCATAGGTCACATCGATCACTGCGGTGATTTATGCCAGGAAGTGATAGAAAATACCTGTATTACATCGGTATCTGCTCCCTCCTCCCCCCTGAAAGGTGCCAAAATGTGACACCAGGGTGGGGGGGGGGGGGGGATTCCAAAAAGTGGAAGTTCCATTTTTGGGTGGAAGTCCACTTTAAAAAAAGGTCAAACATCTGCTGCAGCTGATCTGACAACAGCTTGGAAGGAAGCGATTGATTCAAAGCTGCAGTTTGTCCTGGTGATGAGCACTTTACCAAGATGAGCAATGGCAAGAGGAGTGCAGAGGCCGACATATTCCCCTTCCATCAACATTCCTCTTGCCACTGCTGGCCTTAGAAGGGCTTGCGAGACTGATCAGTGCTGAAAGCCAGGAATATGAGGGTTAGTGAAGGGCCAATATGAGGGCTTTGACAGCAACCTTCTTGAAATAATTCCCTCTATCACTCTTTTCCTCTCTTTCTTCAGTTGTCCTTTTGGACTAATGCATGGATCGTTAAAAAAAAAAAAAAAAAAAAAAAAGGAAAAAAGAAAAAGTAAAAACTACAAAAAGTGGCTACACTAAACATTTCATCCAGACATTATATACTTTTCAAAAGAAAAATGCAATCTACCATAAAAGTAGTATAATTTTTTGTATATTCATTCTCTATGGGACGGGTAATTTGGGACATGTACTTTTACTAATAGTAATAAAAAATCACCGTCTTTTAATATGACATGACAATCAACTACGTTGCAGTGTCATTACTGTGTAGGCGCAGGATCGGACAGTGCATGTTGACAAGGGGAGTGTACGACATCACGACTCCACCCACCGAGCTCCAGAGAACAGATCCACCCACCGAATCTGCAGTTTTTCAGTTCTTATAACAGACAGAGGGGAGACATGCGACAGGTAAGGATACATGCAGGAGACATCTATATCCTTATAGATCAGCACTATGGCAGTAGTTTAGAAAGGATGAGAGTAACTTTACATCCACTTTAAGAAACAAGTGTCAGAAAAGGATTTAGACTTGTGGTTAAACTTACTGCATTTACACACAGAAGTTGATCCCTTTGATCCAAGAAGGAAGCTTTAGTTACAATGTTTCATGTTAAAAACTTGGCAGAATGCCCGATATTTTCTTTTGATAGCTGAGTGAGCAGATAAATTCTCTCCACTTGTTATATAGAAGAATTGGAAATCCTCAGGGGCGTTGAATTCGAGACCACAATTTTTTTAACAATAAATTGTGCAGCTCTATTCCCAGATCAACAGATTACAGGTATACGGGACTTGGATGGGTTGAAGAACTACTCCAAAATATGGATGAAAACTGGTGCCCTGAGCAGGACGGTGGTGTTCTATGTATGCATTACATTAATTCTCAGTTTTGACTGGAGAGCAGGGATGGACTGACCATTAGGGCACTTGGGTACTGCTCAAGGGCCCCATGCCACTAGGGGGCCCCATCAGGGTTGCCAGCCTCAGTAAAACCAGGGACAGTATGTAAAAATCTGTGTTTTTTTTTTTTTTAAATCACAAGATTATAGCTGCCCCGCCTCTCCAGTACCTTTTCAGTATGTGTATTCTGTGTGTATGTATGCTGTGTGTGTATACTGTGTATGTGTGTGTATATTGTGTGGCCCCATAATCTATTGCCCGGGGGCCCCATAATCTCCTAGTGCTCGGGGGCCCCATACTCTCCTATTGCCCCGGGGGCCACATACTCTCCTATTGCCCCGGGGGCCACATACTCTCCTATTGCCCCGGGGGCCACATACTCTCCTATTGCCCCGGGGGCCACATACTCTCCTATTGCCCCGGGGGCCACATAAGCTCCTATTGCCCCGGGGGCCCCATAAGCTCCTATTGCCCCGGGGGCCCCATAAGCTCCTATTGCCCCGGGGGCCCCATAAGCTCCTATTGCCCCGGGGGCCCCATAAGCTCCTATTGCCCCGGGGGCCACATAAGCTCCTATTGCCCCGGGGGCCACATAAGCTCCTATTGCCCCGGGGGCCACATAAGCTCCTATTGCCCCGGGGGCCACATAAGCTCCTATTGCCCGGGGGGCCACATATTCTCCTATTGCCCCGGGGGCCCTATGAGTTGTCAGTCCGCCCCTGCTGGAGAGAACATTTAACCCCAAGCAATCTAAGAACGTTCATATTTTATCTACTACTTAAAACAAAATGGATACAATTTTTGAAACGCATCAATAATATGGAATAATTAAATTGTTACAATGTAATACTGGCTGCACAGGAAAGCACATATGCCGACCACAACCCCATTCAATGTACCTGTTCTGCTCCTCCAGCTTGCTGAGCAGCTCCAGTTCATCTGGACTAAGGTTCTCGGAGTCGGAGGGGGAGATGCTGAGGGCTGCTGACAAAGACGAATCATCTGGGCTTAGGGCTGGACTGGCCATGTCTGCGAGAGGGAGCGGGGCCAGAATTCTCATCTGAAATAACAGGACATTATCAAGTCAGTGGCTTGACCAAGAGTGGAACAAAGCTGGTGAAAGTTACGGCACAGACGAAAGTAGATGACTAGGTGAGTCTAAAAACAAAAAAGTGACAGATGAAGTACAAGGACTTGGACAAATTAACCACTTCAGACCCGCGCTATAGCCGAATGACGGCTACAGCGCGGGTCTGAATATCCAACTCGCCGTCTTTTGATGGCCGCCCCTCTGAGCGTTCCCAGCACGCGCTCCAGAGCGCACTGCGGGGAAGCCCTGTGTTGGCCGTGTCCCTTGGACACAGCCAATGACAGATCGCAGCGAACGGCCAATCAGAGTGGCCGTTTGCGATGCGATCATCATAGATCATCTCTCATTGTCGTTTTACACAGAGACAGCGTCCTGTCTCTGGAGAGGAGGAGACCGATCTGTGTTCCTTGTACATAGGGACACAGATCGGTCACCCCCCCCCCCAGTCACCCCCCCTCCCCCCACAGTTAGAACACACCTAGGATACACATTTAACCCCTTCCTCACCCCCTAGTGTTAACCCTTTCAATGCCACATTTATACAGTAATTAGTGCATATTTATAGCACTGATCGCAGTATAAATGTGAATGGCGCCAAAAATGTGTCAAAAGTGTCCGCCATAACATCGCAGTACCAATAAAAAAAAAAAAAAAAAAAATAAAAAATAAAAAAAAAAAAATCGCAGATCGTCGCCATTTCTAGTAAAAAAAAAAAAAGAGGAATAAAAAATAATAATTCTGTCCCCTATTTTGTAAGCGCTATAACTTTTGCGCAAACCAGACGCTTATTGCGATTTTTTTTACCAAAAATATGTAGAAGAATACTATATATTATATTTTTTTTTTTTAAATTGGGATATTTATTATAGCAACAAGTAAAAAATATTGTATTTTTTTTTCAAAATTGTGGCTCTTTTTTGTTTATAGCGCAAAAAATAAAAACCGCACAGGCGATCAAATACCACCAAAAGAAAGCTCTACTTGTGGGGAAAAAGGGACGTCAATTTTTTTTGGGAGCCACGTCGCACGACCGCGCAATTGTCAGTTAAAGCGACGCAGTGCCGGAAGCTGAAATTTCACCTGGGCAGGAGGGGGGTATGTGTGCCCAGTAAGCAAGTGGTTAATATAGAATTCAGTAGGACACAATCAATCTGATGGAGGGAAGGAGGGAATGTTGTTCTAGCGACAACAAAAGATCTGGCTAAGAAAAATTTAGATAAAAGTTACATTTTTAGGTTCGCTGGCTAAGAGGATGGTGAAATTTATCCGTCCTGTTAGAAATGCCCCCCCCTCCCCCCCTCATCCTGCAAGGAAGTACAGATGGTTTCATCAACTATGAAGAGGTCCCCACATTGCAGTGTGGGGTGTGGAAGGATCCTTGTGTACAGCTTTGGTATTTTTATATATATCAGATGTTAATTTGGGGGGCTTTTCCAGTGCACTGAAACTTTATCTGTGTAGCCCCCCCCCCCCCCCCTGTCCTAAGCAGGGGCTACTATGTCAATGTAGTTTTTGGCTAGGTTATAGTTAAAACTGATTGCAGGTTTTTCACCAGATTTCCCCCCAAGCTTAACCACTTACGACCCGGACCTTTACTCAGCTAAATTTACGATGTTTCAGTTCTGTGAATGGACAGAGTCATCGCTGACTCTGTCCATTCGGAACAGTAAGGAGCCGGGTTTACCGGTTCCTACCGCCGCTCTCCATCTTGACAGTTCCAGGGGGACACGGAGGAGAGAAGGAAACAGCGGGGGACGGCACGGGGGAGAGAAGGAAACAGCGGGGGACGGCACGGGGGAAAGAAGGAAACAGCGGGGGACGGCACGGGGGAGAGAAGGAAACAGCGGGGGGCGGCACGGGGGAGAGAAGGAAACAGCGGGGGGCGGCACGGGGGAGAGAAGGAAACAGCGGGGGGGGGGGGGGGGGGCGGCACGGGGGAGAGAAGGAAACAGCTGCGGGGGCGGCACGGGGGACAGAAGGAAACAGCTGCGGGGGCAGCACGGGGGACAGAAGGAAACAGCTGTGGGGGCAGCACGGGGGACAGAAGGAAACAGCTGCGGGGGCAGCACGGGGGACAGAAGGAAACAGCTGCGGGGGCAGCACGGGGGACAGAAGGAAACAGCTGCGGGGGCAGCACGGGGGACAGAAGGAAACAGCTGCGGGGGCAGCACGGGGGACAGAAGGAAACAGCTGCGGGGGCAGCACGGGGGACAGAAGGAAACAGCTGCGGGGGCAGCACGGGGGACAGAAGGAAACAGCTGCGGGGGCAGCACGGGGGACAGAAGAAAACAGCTGCGGGGGACACGGAGGGAAGAGGAAACAGCGGGGGACACGGAGGAGAAGGAAAACACGGCGGGAGAGAGACTGCAGCAAAACGGAGGGGGGATGGAGGAGGACACAGGACAAGTATCGGGTGAAGCATCGGGAGCATTTGCCCGAGTACAAGTACTCGGGCAAATGCTTGGTATTGGTCCCGATACTAGTATCGGTACAACCCTATAAAAAAAGGTATTAACAGCCACCTTATTGCTTCGATGATCACATTATACTGTTAACGGACACCTTTCATGAGAGGGAAAAACAAAGGCTGCGACTGCTGGCATCTGTTGCAAACTGCTAGTTTCCAGTCTCTGTCTTCAATAATTGCCTCTGACCTGGAAGAAGCATGCAGCTAATAGAACCACAGTGGAGTCATAATGCGTGGGATGCCTACGTGATCTGCATCAGCGATTCAAACCACTGGATCAGCATGAAAATTTGTCTTTTCAGGATTTTCAAAGTCCTATCACATGATCGTGTCTCGGTAAAGCATGCTTTAATACAACAGGCAGCAATGCACATTACATACTTTGGTTAGATGTGGTGCCGTTAATTTAATGAATGGCATCCTACAGCACCATGCTGACGCTGTTATGTGCCACAGCACAAGGCAATGCACTGCCAGAGATGCTACATACAAAGTTTTGTGCTGGCTTTCAATGCTTGCTGGCCACTTCAGATTCTTTTTGCAAACTCTTAGGCCGCGTACACACGGCAGAGAACCTCGACGGGCAGAACACATCGTTCCGCCCGTCGAGGTTCTCTGCCGGCCGTCGAAATCGGCGACCCGACCGTCGGGAATGGCAACCAGCCATTCATCGAGGCGGGCCGTCGAGCAAATAGAGAGCGTGCTCTCTATTTCTGCTCGACGGGATTCCCGACGGGATGCTCGCCTAGAGCGTACACACGGCCGAGGTCCTCGCTGGAATGCAGCTTCCAGCGAGAACCTCGGTCGTGTGTACGCCGCCTCAGTGAAAAAGGGAAGCCGCTCACCGTTAAAAGCCTTGTTCAAGTTCAAGCTAGGGATGCAGGAAAGAAATGTTCTCAATTCCCCCATCAACACCGTCAGCGCTGAAGCGGGAATGCCTCCTGCCGAGCCATTGTCTTGTCCCAGTGGGTGGGAATCTGTCCCCCGCCAGGAGAACACTATAGCAGCCGCCACCGATAATCACAGGAAAAACCCGGCATGCTGGTAGTATCCAAGTGCTGATGGATCCATCAACTTGGGTACATTCAGCCTGCTTATACACGGTTCAAATCTCAGCAGGTTCCGCAGAAGAACCGGTCAAGATTCAAACTGTATATGGCCTCCATTAAAAGGGAAGCTGCTCACTGTTAAAAGCCTTGTTCAAGTATTTTAAGCTCTCCAATAGACAGACTGTTCCACCCAGTTACTCCAATGCCGCGTACACACGATCGGAATTTCCCACAACAAATGTTCGATGGGAGCTTGTTGCCGGAAATTCCGACCGTTTTTAGGCTCCATTGGACATTTTCTGTCAACAAAAATTTGAGAGCTGGTTCTTAAATTTCCAACAACAAAATCTGTAAACTCCAATCGCGTGTAGACCATTCCGACACACAAAATACCACGCATGCTCTAAATCAAGTACGAGACGGAAGTGCTCGATTTGGTAAAACTAGCGTTCATAATGGAGATAGTACATTCTTTACACTATAACCGACTGAAAAGTACGAGGCTAAAAAGCGCAAATCGTCCCTCACCAAACTTCTACTAACACGACTGGTATTGAAATTCCCTTTAATAGTGCCGTCGCACGTGACCGCGTTCTTGGCGATTGGAATTTCCAACATTTGTGCGACCGTGTGTATGCAAGACAGGTTTGAGCCAACATCCTTTGGAAAAAAATCCACGGTTTTGTTGTCGCAATGTCCGATCGTCTGTACACGGCATTAAAGTAAACTCCAGACAGCGTGAAACACGCTGCATCTTGTGCAAACCAGGTAAAACTGTCTGTATATCCGGGAGCTCAAAAAACTTGAACAAAGCTTTCAACAGTGAGCGGCTTTCCTTTTTCTCTGAGGCCGCGTACACACAATTTCAGCGGACATGTTCGATCGTGTGTACGGCCTATCGGACCGTTTTCCAGCAGACTAAAGTTTTCAAGCTTGCTTTGAAATCTGTCCGCTGGAAACCTGTCCGTCGGACATGTTCGATGGTTAGTACACAAACCATCGGACCAAAATCCCCCGCATGCGCAGAATCAAGTCGACGCATGCTTGGAAGCATTGAACTTTGTTTTTTAATCACGTCGTGTTCTACGTCACCGCGTTCTGGTCCGAGGGGATTTTGGGCCGATGGTGTGTACGCACATTAGACATGTGCAAAAGGAAAAAAATTGTTTTGTTTTGTTTCGTTTTAATTCGCTATTTAATTAATTTCGTTGAGTTAGATTTGTTAAATTCGTTTTTGGAATTTGATAGTTTTCTACCGAATTGGAAGTTATTTCAACCGAATTGGAAGTTATTTCAACCGAATTTGATTGTATGTATTTGTATTATTGTATTTGATTACATTCTATTAAATTATATTCTGTTCTTTACTATTCTTTGATTTTCATTCTATTTTTTTATCATTTTATATTCTATTTTATTGTATTCTTTTTTAGAAATCGATTTATATTTTTTAGAATTTGCTTTCAATTTTCATTCCAATTTGTTTTCGATTTGAATTGTTTTCGAATTCGATTTTGTTTCGAATTGAATCCGAAACTATTCGAATTCAACTTCATCTGGGGCCCTGGCGAATTCGAAACGATTCGAATTCGTTTCGAATTTGTTTAAAATGTGTTAATTTTGTAATTCGGAAATTCGGATGCATCCGAATTTCCGAATAATGAAAATTTTTTCCGAATTCGTAACGAAACGAAATGCACACGTCTAACGCACATCAGACCAACAGACAATTCAGCCTTGTCCGATGAAAACGGTCGGTCGCACAGGTTTCCTTGGACATGTCTGATCGTGTGTACAGGGCCTGAGAGTTTGCAGGTGGAATGAAGGGGGCCCATGGCATTGCTCTGCATGGGCCAAGCACAGATCCACTTTGGGAATGATATTATGTATAGACACTGGAATCATGCCTGTGGAAAGCAGCCAAGATGCAACGAAGGATCACTCCAAACTAGTAATATATCACATATCATTCATTTCAATGGACTTCACTCTCTTTCACCTGAATGACTGCCAAGAACCAGTCTCACCTCATCCCAACCACAGCGATCTGCATAGCAACAACTCCGTTCAAACTCATCACATGATAACGTGTATGACCCACTTACAGTATTACAGACTTCAAAGGAGTACAGGATTGAAGATTCCATAACACATTGCAGCAAGAGACAAAACGCAGGAGATAAAAACTATAATGAGCTGTGGAGACACAGAAGGCATTGATGATACGCAATGGGGTTGGATGCAAATCAATCAGCAGTGTATGTAAACCGGGATCGAGGAAAAACATATGAATGGCCACGTCCCAAGGATGAGCTTCAGGAAGCAGACTACAGCTTAAGGGCACTGATAGGCACTTCCCCACAGCCAGTCAGCTGCTACTATTCAGCTGACCGGCGCTCAATGTTCGGTCAGCTGAACAGTGGGCGGCAGCAGCGAAAATATACAGATTCATACAGTGTATGAATCTGTATATTTTACTGGCTGTGAGCGAGCCAGAGGGGGCGGTGCTCCTGCATCCCTATGGACGCACCACCACTGAATGGCCAACAAACACACGGGAGAATATGAAACGGAGAGAAGAGATGGAGAAGGTACTGAGATAGAAGCTTTGTTAATCTTTGTACAGCAAAAGCTTTATTTTTTAGTTTTGGATAGACTGAGTATGGAAGGGATGTGGTCCATGTCCTGCTGGGGAGATTTATTTTTTACTTCCTGTCTTGGATCTTGGACGTCGGAAAAATCTTGGCTGATTCCGACGGAATTCCGCTCAAGCTTGGCTTGCATACACACAGTCACACAAAAGTTCTCTGAACATTCGACCGTCAAGATTGCGGTGAAGTACAACACTACGACGAGCCGAGAAAATGAAGTTCAATGCCTCCAAGCATGCATCGGAATTTTGCACGTCGGAATTGCTACAGACAAATTTTTTCCATCTGAAAATTTGAGAACCAGCTCTCAAATTATTGTTGGTGGATATTCCGACAGAAAAAGTCTGATGGAGCCTACACACCGTCGGAATTTCCGACCAAAAGCTCTTTTCTTGTCGGAAATTCCAGCCGTGTGTACAGGGCCTTTACAGATGCCTCCTTCCAAGCTATGGATGAAACCGCAATACTGGTTATTGTACTCTGACAACACGGAACAGCAGCTGACAATATTCCATGCGCCCATCAAGCAAATTTTGGTCAGTTAACCACTTGCCGACCAGCCACCGTCGTTCTACGGCGCGCAGGTCGGCTCTCCTGGGCACCCGCGATTGCTCGTTACAGAGCGGGGAACGGGAGGCAAGTGTGTAAACACAAATCTCTCGTTCCTGTCAGCGGGGGAAACGCTGATTTTCTGTTCATACAATGTATGAACAGAAGATCAGTGATTTCCCCTAGTGAGTCCACCCCCCCCCCCATACAGTTAGAACACACCAGGATCACACTTAACCCCTTCCCTGCCCCCTAGTGTTAACCCCTTCACTGCCAATGGCATTTTTATAGTAATACAATGCATTTTTATAGCATTGTACGCTGATCGCCGCCATTACTAGTAAAAAAAAATAATAATAATAAAAATGCCATAAAACTACCTCCTATTTTGTAAACGCTATAACTTTTGCGCAAACCAATCAATAAATGCTATTTTTTTTTACGAAAATGTAGAAGAATACGTATCGGCCTAAACTGAGGAAAAAAACTTTTTTATATATTTTTGGGGGATATTTATTACAGAAAAAAATATTGCATTTTTTTCAAAATAGTCGCTCTATTTTTGTTTATAGCGCAAAAAATAAAAACCACAGAGATGATCAAATACCACCAAAAGAAAGCTCTATTTGTGGGAAAAAAAGGACGCCAATTTTGTTTGGGAGCTACGTCGCACAATTGTCAGTTAAAGCGACGCAGTGCCGAATCACAAAAAGTGCTCTGGTCTTTAGACAGCAATATGGTCCGGGGCTAAAGTGGTTAATAGTATGGTCAACTTCTTCACTGAAGTAAGGGGGCACCTCCCCATTAATCACCAAAGTAAAGGAACATTGCACTTTTCAGTGTCTGCATTACTTTCCTGACTCTATTCATGCCTGGGGCCTGATGCGTGTCTGAACTGGACACACACGGGACCCTTTTGCAATCCGTTCCATGGTTGCCCAGGACCTGTTAACCACTTAAGACCCGGACCAAAATGCAGGTAAAGGACCAGGCCCCTTTTTGCGATTCGGCACTGCGTCGCTTTAACTGACAATTGCGCGGTCGTGCGACGTGGCTCTCAAACAAAATTTGCGTCCTTTTCTTCCCACAAATAGAGCTTTCTTTTGGTGGTATTTGATTGCCTCTGCGATTTTTGTTTTTTGTTTTTTGCGGTATAAACAAAAATAGAGCGACATTTTTGGAAAAAAAAAACATTATTTTTTACTTTTTGTTATAAGAAAAATCAAATAAACTAACAGCGACACTAATACAGCGATCAGAAAAATGATCGCTTAGTGACGCTGGCAATAGGGAGTGAAAGGGTTAACTAGGGCGGTGATCAAGGGGTTAAAACTTTATTAGGGGGGGTACGGGGGCTACCCTGGACCTAACACTTACTGCCTTACTGGGGGGGTGATCACAAGGGGTTAAATGTGCCTATGTGTACTGGTGTAAGTGTAGTGTTGTGCAGACATACTGTGCGATGTGATCTCTCCTCAGCGGCGGTTGAAAATACCGCCGAGAGCAGGGATCACATCACTTTCCCCTTCCTGTGTTTACACAGGAGGAGGAAATGACACACAGGGGGAGCGCCCGAATTGGCTGGGAGCGATCCGGAGGGGGTGGACAAAAACGAAGCGCCGCCCCCTCAGCACGGATCGCTCGGCCAGGTAACCGGACCACCGCATGTATCGGGGGGGGGGCCCCGATCGGACCCCCGACCCACGTCTAGGCACCAATGTATATATACGTTGATGTGCCCGTCGGTGCCATTCTGCCGACGTAAATGTACATGCGGCGGTCCGCAAGCAGTTAAGTGGCTCCATTAAGAGTCGGTCACACTCACCTGTTATCATGACATATCCAAATCTCAACACGATTCTTAGACCATGGGTCGTCTTCTTCTGGCAGTAGACTGGATATAGCCCTTTGCTTGACTTTATCCGGCCCTTTGGAGGAACGATCCCTCCCACTGGCGACAGCAATGGGGCTCCACCCCAAAATAAGAGACACATATACTGCATCTACACAACAATGGGGCACCATCCCTCCCACGGACGCCAGCAATGGGGCACCATCCCTCCCACTGACGCCAACAATGGGGCACCAGTTCTCCCACTGACGCCAACAATGGGGCACCAGTTCTCCCACTGACGCCAGCAATTGGGCACCATTCCAAAATAAGAGACAGAAATACTGCATTTACACAACAATGGGGCACTATCCCTCCCCACCGACACCAGCAATGGGGCACCATCCCTCCCACTGACGCACCATTCCTCCCACTGACGCCAACAATGGGGCACCAGCCCTCCCACTGAAGCATGGTATGCATGGACTGAAAATCAGCCAGTTCAGCAGGAACAAGGCATATTTTGCTTAGTGTGTACCTCTGTCTGTTCAACATAAGCTGCTCTATCGTCGAATGTCCTACTGGAAAACCAGCATTCGATCAGCGATTGCAGCCATTGCCTGCAGTGATGATCTATGTATTCTGACAGGGGGATACAATGTCAGAATACAATACAAGCAGAGGGAGAGATGCCTGCATCCATATCGCTTTGATGTAGGGGGTGACCGCTCCGTGTAAACTCTGCTTAATCTCAATGATGGAGCGCCATTTCCCCTCCTACTGGCCCTTTGATTAGAAAGTTTCCCTGGTCTAGACAGAGGCTGGCCATACATTATACTATTTTCTTATTAAACTTCCTTTAGATTTATCTCCAGCCATCAATTGCCTGCCTGACTGGCTACAAATTAAAAGTATTTAGGTATGTATAAATATAAAATTGTACAAGAAAATTGATTAAAATGTATGGCCAGCCTACGAGGCCATAGATCAATGATATCCTGCTTTGTACAAAAATTGTTTTATTATTCATATAAAATTCTGTAATACATTTATTTTTTTTGATATCTCAGTTTTAGTACTATGAAAGTCCCATTTTTCCAGTAAGGTCCCTTTAAACTCACTACAAAAGACACCGGTCACAAAACAGACAAGAGCTTTCTTTTCTGCAACGCACTTTGATGCAACGCACACAGCGCCATTGAAGACAATGGCTAATCTGTGCACATTGTGATGTGGGTTACATCCTGCACTGCAGGTCTGAATGGGCCCCAACATTATACCAGGGCTACTTTTCCTTTCTAAACAGCCCTAGTGAGATTATATATATATATATATATATATTTTTTTTTTTTTTCAGCCAGTAATATTATTTTTAGCAGCAGTTTTAAAACATTGAGAGCCGATTTGATGTATTTTTAGTCCTGCAATCTTTCTACTCGCTACAAGAAAGAGAATTACAGTCCGGCGAAGAACAATAAACCAGCGGGATTAGCAGAGAAGTCGCTAGTTAGGACACAAGCTCTCCCAAGGTGGCCGGTGGTGTCTACATTAGTCGCCACTTTGTGTCAACACCAGGATGCCACCCCTGTGGGCAAAGGACTAGCCTTCTACACAGGGGCGCGCAAGGTCCATTACCATAGCAACACAGTCACCACACAAAACTGCAATCAGCCCATGGAAACAAAACTGAATATAGAGCCTGCTGGGGCAGTGGGGCCTCTCAAACCAGCGGGGTGCAGTGCCTGGTGAGACGCCCTTAGTCCTCATTCACAATGGTGCAAATTGGCAGTTTCAAATCGCATGACAATACGCATCCCATTGCAACCATTCAAATTGCTGCAACTCATGTCGTAGCGACTTTCAAAATGTCTGCTGCATTACTTTTTGCTGATTTCACTGCAACTTGCAGTCTTCTGTTCAAACGAAGTCACAGATCTGCGGCTTCAAAATTGCGCAGAAGTAGTGCGATTTCAAAGCCGAACTGGTTTGGACCAGGGCTAAGGCTCAGTTTACACTAAGCCTACTGCGCATTGCGGTTGTGGGTATTATTAAATCGATTTCTGCAGCTGCAGCGCACTGCTCTTGTGAGAAGTCTGGGACTGCCATTCATTCTCAATATCACCCCCAGGCATCTCAGCTCACAACGCGAGCACCGCAATAAAACCACATGGTCAAAAAGACAATGCGACGTGCCTGCAGCCACGTTTTTAAAAACATGCATACACCTTTTTCCTACGGGAAACGTGGGCTGCCGTGCCCGAGCCTGAAGACAGCTCAAATTAGGAAAATGTCCAAATTGGGCCCAAAGTGTCAATATTTTGTGTGGCCACCATTATTTTGCCTTAACCCTCTTGGGCATGGAGTTCACCAGACCTTCACAGGTTGCCACTGGAGTCCTCTTCCACTGGTGGATGTTAGAGGCCTTGCACTCCTCCACCTTCCATTTAAGGATGCCCCACAAATGCTCAATAGGGTTTAGGTCTGGAGACATGCTTGACCAGTCCATCACCTTTACCCAAGACAGTGGTCGTCTTAGAGGTGTGTTTGGGGTCGTTATGTTGGAATACTGCCCTGTGGCCCAGTCTCCGAAGGCGAGGGGATCATGCTCTGCTTCAGTATGTCACAGTACATGTTGGCATTCATGGTTCCCTCAATGATCTGTAGCTCCTCAGTGCCGGCAGCACTCATACAGCCCCAGACCATGACACTCCCACCACCATGCTTGACTGTAGGCAAGACACACTTGTCTTTGTACTCCTCACCTGGTTGCCGCCACACACGCTTGACACCATATGAACCAAATAAGTTTATCTTGGTCTCATCAGGACATGGTTCCAGTAATCCTTGTCCCTAGTCTGTTTGCAGTCTTTCTTGTGCATCATCTTTAGAAGAGGCTTCCTTCTGGGACGACAGCCAAGCAGACCAATTTGATGCAGTGTGTGGCGTATGGTCTGAGCACCGACAGGCTAACCCCCCCACCCCTTCAACCTCTGCAGCAATGCTGGCAGCACTCGTATGTCTCTTTCCCAAAGATAACCTCTGGATATGATTCTGAGCACATGCACTCAACTTCTTTGGTGGACCATGGCGAGGCCTGTTCTGAGTGGAACCTGTCCTGTTAAACCGCTGTATGGTCTTGGCCACCATGCTACAGCTCAGTTTCAGGGTCTTGGCAATCTTCTTATAGCCTAGGCCAGTGATGGCGAACCTTGGCACCCCAGATGTTTTGGAACTACATTTCCCATGATGCTCCACTACACTGCAGAGTGCATGAGCATCATGGGAAATGTAGTTCCAAAACATCTGGAGTGCCAAGGTTCGCCATCACTGGCCTAGGCCATCTTTATGTGGAGCAACAATTCTTTTTTTCAGATCCTCAGAGTTCTTTGCCGTGAAGTGTCATGTTGTACTTCCAGTGACCAGTATGAGAGAGTGAGAGCGATAAACACCCAATTCAACACACCTGCTCCCAGTGGCGTATCTAGGGTATAGCAGCCATGGCACGTGCCATGGGGAGGGGGGCAGCAAAAAAGCCACCCCCTGCATGAAAAAAACCCCACCTGTCCTCCCACAGCCGCCTCCTGCACTAATGTATCTCCTGGCGCCGCGCCCACCCTGCTGAAGCACAACGCCAGCACAACAATTGCTAATATTTTCTCCTTCTGCCTGGGGAGGGGAGTGACAGGTGCACCCAAGACGGCCGATGACTGGCCAGACCGGATCCACATAGGGTAGTGGCTGCGTTTGATGGGCACAGTGGCTTAAATTTATGGGGTTTTTCAGTACCAGCCACCAGTGGTCCCCGGTGTCCCTCTCTGTCCCCGCCATGTCCCTGGTTATCTGAAAGATGGGTTTAAATGTTTTGACAAGGGCACAGTTTCAGTGCTTGCCATAGGCGCCATTTTCACTAGATACGCCTCTGCCTGCTCCCCGTTCACACCTTAGACCTTGTAACACTAACAAGTAAGGATGAGCTTCAGCGTGTTCACAACCCGCACGTGCAGAGCCCGCCAGAAAGCCTGCATTGCGTTAATCACAGGCAGTGAGACATTTTCCCAGTTCGCGGCTGCAGAGATCGGGAAATGTCTCACTGCCTGTGATTAGCGCTGTGCAGTGTCGACTTCCTGGCGGGCTCTGAATGTGCGGGTTGTAAACATGCCTGAGCTCATCCTTACTAACGATTTACATGACACCGGAGAGGAATAATGGCTAATTGGTCCCAATTTGGACATTTTCACTTGGGGGGTGTACTCACTTTTGATGCCAGCGGTTTAGACATTAATGGCGGTGTGTTGAGTTATTTTGAGGGGACAGAAAATTTACACTGTTATACAAGCTGTACACTCACTACTTTACATTGTAACAAAGTGTTATTTCCTCACATGAAAAGATATAATAAAATATTTACAAAAATGTGAGGGGTGTACCCACTTTTGTAAAATACTGTATGTCCCAACTTTATGGGACGAAATGCCTTTCATGCAAACTATGTACTGTAGGTAGGAAAACACCCGACACCCGGTCAATAATTCAGAGGGGGAACAGCAGCTGGAGGTTTAACCATAAAGTGGTCCTAAAGCCAGGACATTGTTTAACCTAATGTATTCCCTGTACTAAAATGTTTGTTAACCTCAGACATGAAATATGAACAAAGCATACCCCTCTATAATGTGTACTTGTGTCATTACATAGCACTAAATGTAATTTCTGTCTGCTGCTTCATTCCTCTATCAGCATGAATCACTCCTGACACCAAGCAAAAAAAGGTGACAGGGTAGAAACCTCCAGCCGATTGACAGCCACAGCTGTGTTCTTGTGTGCTCCTTCCCTCCAATCAGCTCTCTCCTCACTGAGCTCTGCAGAGTGTAACTTCAGCTCTGCGCCTCCTTTTTTTCTGACAACTCAGAAAAGCTTTATATATTCTGCACTTTGAATAGATGTAAAGAAGAGAAGATTGCAGGTACAACTTATGTAGGAAGATTTGTTTCACCTCTGTGCATCGCCTGAGGCCAGTTACTATATTGAGTATATATGTGAAGGTAAAAAAAAAATCCAAGTATTTTTTTTATCACCCCGCCTGCCCCCTTGCTCACTTCACCCAGCGCTGTGCCATTAGCTGCAGCTCTCGCCTCACTCCCTGCATTCACAGGACTAAGGATAAGCTCAGGCATGTTCACAACCCGCACGTGCAGAGCCCGCCAGGAAGTCAGCACTGCATAGCGCTAATCACAGGCATTGAGACATTTCTCGATCTCTGCAGCCGCGGGTCGGGACAATGTCTCACTGCCTGCGATTAGCGATGTGCAGTGCCGACTTCCTGACAGGCTCTGCACGTGCGGGTCACAAACACGCCTGAGCTCATCCTTACACAGGACAGAGAGGCAATGGCTCCTGCTGCCATCAATCAAATCAAGAGCACCAGCAGGAGACCCCAGAAGAGGACGTTCAGGGAGGCTCTGTGTAATACCATTGCACAGAACAAGTATAAGATTGCTACCTTTGAATGTCCAAATGTTGGGGTTTCAGTGCATCACGCTGTTTGCTTTTTTTTACTTTATTTTAGGCACACAAAGTGACCATTCATGTTCCTGCACAACAGTGTGGGGCATTATGCTACTGTGCATGGACATGAAATATATTGGGGGTATACATATAGGAGGTATGCAGGGAGATAGGCATCTCAGGTAAACTATATTATCAAAAGTATTGTGACGCCTGCCTTTACACGCACATGAACTTTAATGGCATCCCAGCCTTAGTCCATAGCAGGGGTGGACTGACAACTCATGGGGGCCCCGGACAATAGAAGATTATGGGGCCCCCGGGCTTACAGATGGCCACCACGCCAGGAGGCAGTGCAGAGGCGGGGCAGCTAAAATCTCTGGATTTTCACATCAGAAGCATGTCGGTTTCAGACATATCAGGGACAGATGTAAAAAAACACAGATTTTTACATACTGTCCCTGGTTTTACTGAGCCTGGCAACCCTGATGGGGGCCCCTAGTGGCATGGGGCCCTTGGGCAGTACCCGAGTGACTCAATGGTCAGTCTGCCCCTGGTCCGTAGGGTTTAATATTGAGCTGGCCCACCCTTGTAGCTATAACAGCTTCAACTCTTCTGGGAAGGCTGTCCACAAGGTTTAGGAGTGTGTCTATGGGAGTGTTTGACCATTCTTCCAGGAGCGCATTTGTGAGGTCAGGCACTGATGTTGGATGAGAAGTCCTGGCTCACAGTCTCCGCTCTAATTCATCCCAAAGGTGTTCAGGTTAAGGTCAGGCAGTCAAGTTCCTCCACTCCAAACTCTCTCTGCCATGTCATTATGGGCCTTGCTTTGTGCACTGGTCCAAATCACTTGGTGGAGGGGGGATTATGGTGTGGGGTTGTTTTTCAGGGGTTGAGCTTGGCTCCTTAGTTCCAGTGAAGGGAACTCTTAAGGTGTCAGCATACCAAGACATTTTGGACAATTTCATGCTCCCAACTTTGTGGGAACAGTTTGGGGACGGTCCCTTCCTGTTCCAACATGACTGCGCACAAAGCAAGGTCCATAAAGACATGGATGAGCGAGTTTGGGGTGGAGGAACTTGACTGTCCTGCACAGAGTCCTGACCTTAACCCGATAGACCACCTTTTGGATGTGTGTGAATGGGGAACAGGTGTGTTTAATTTGGTGTTATCGCTCTCAATCTCACATCCTGGTCACTGGAAGTTCAACATGGCACCTCATGGCAAATAACTCTCTGAGAAAATGGAAAAAAATGTAATTG
This sequence comes from Rana kukunoris, assembly GCA_029574335.1. Taxonomy (NCBI): domain Eukaryota; kingdom Metazoa; phylum Chordata; class Amphibia; order Anura; family Ranidae; genus Rana; species Rana kukunoris. The sequence continues at coordinate 485,590,183 of CM056051.1, read as the reverse complement.
TTCTACTTAAAGATGGCCTAGACCAGTAAAGGCGAACCTTGGCACCCCAGATGTTTTGGAACTACATTTCCCATGATGCTCAAGTACTCTGCAGTGTAGTTGAGCATCATGGGAAATGTAGTTCCAAAACATTTGGGGTGCCAAGGTTCGCCATCACTGGCCTAGACCTTTAAGAAGATTGCCAATACCCTGAAACTGAGCTGCAGCATGGTGGCCAAGACCATAGAGCGGTTTAACAGGACAGGTTCCCCTCAGAACAGGTCTCTCCATGGTCGACTAAAGAAATTGAGTGCACGTGCTCAGCGTCATATCCACTCACTACTTTACATTGTAGCAACGTGTAATTTCTTCAGTGTTGTCACATGAAAAGATAGAATTAAATATTTACAAAAATGTGAGGGGTGTACTTACTTTTGTAAGATTGTGTGTGTGTATGTATATGGTGTAGGTATAGACAGTGAGGTAGGTGTCTGAGGTTTGTGTGTATATAGGGAGGTAGGTGGGGTATACACAGTGAGGTATATACATATAGGAGGGGTGCAGTTAGGTAGGTGTCTCAGGTTTATATATATGGTGTAGAAAGGTAGGTGGGGTATACACAGTTAGGTAGGTGTCTCAGGTATGTATGTGTGTGTATATATATATATATATATATATATATATATATGGGATGTAGAGAGGTAGGTGGGGTATACACAGTGAGGTCGGTGTCTGATATTATATATATATATATATATATATATATATATATATATATAGTGTAGGGAGGTGGATACACTGGGTATACAGGGAGGTCGATATACAGTGAGGTAGGTACGCTGGGTATACAGGGAGGTAGGTACACCGGGTATATAGACGATGCAGAGGGATGAAATGACAGCATCGCTCTCGGGGTTGATGAGGTCACACACACACATCTGGATGCTCCCACACATGACGTCACGGACACACACTCCCAGGCTCTGCGCATCTCTCTCCCGGGGACATTCAGTCACCCCATGCCCTGTCACACACACAGACGTCTCGTCCATCACACTGGGGACACACGGTAGGTAGGTGGGTATGTAGCTCGGTCTCACCTATAGCCCCAGGCCCCCGCCGCCGCTGTCACGCAGCTCCACCCTCCCCGGGGCTCGACACCACCGAGCAGCGGAGAAATCAGACACACAGCATGTCCCCGCCTCCTTCTGACGTCCAATAGAGACGACCAATGACGTGCGGAGTTCAATGGATTGACCATTACATCCGCCTATGAAAAGCCAAACCGGTGACAGCGGGACGGAGCCAAGAACGCCGCAAGTGCAACCAATCCGGGATTAGACAGGGGAAGCTGGACCAATCGGTGAACCGCAAAATGACAGATAGGCGGGATTTGACGAGGGCAGTAATTGCAGTGGGGCTTCTCGAGGAGCTCTGGGTCCTCTGCTATCGTGCGCACTCCCGCGCCTCCTGTCCGCGTGCCCGCATACACTCCGTCTGTACTGCGCAAGTGTAGAGGGTTTGTGTATCGCTCCTGTACCGGGTCACATGACCCTGCAACAACCACGCCTTTTCAATCTTTATAGAAGCAGAAGCTGCCACTATTGTCACTATCATCATCAATGTGTGATGTGTGCTTCCAGGCAGTGTAATCAATCTCTTCCCATTACTGTGTGAGATATAAACCCCATACATGGAGCAAATAAAGGCAATATATAGAATATAATAATATAAAACAATACATTGCAGTTTAACCACTTAAAGCAGCAGTGAACAGTAACAAAAATAAAAACCTGCAAAACCAAGGCATAATGTGCTAGCATGCATCGCATACTATCACATTATGAAATACTCACCTTGGATAGAACCCTTTCAGGTCTGTGTTGTCACCACTGAAACGTCTGACATATCCCACCGGTCTTTTTTCCAGGTTCGCGCGCTCCAGCTATGTGATTGGCCGGTGCTGTGATGGCGTCACTCTCACACCTGCGCACAGAAGTCCTCAGTTCCAGCATGAAGCTCTGAGCTTCCGGGAAGGTATGACAGTGTTCTGTCAGATTAGCGAACGGGAAGTGACATTCTGTGAGCTGCGCATGCACCCCGCCGATACCAGGTTTGCTAATCTGACATTACAGCTGCAGTCAGAAGAAGGCAGCGAACATCTTATTACACCCAGCTACTTCTTCAATTTCAGAGTAATCTTAGCAATAACATACCCAGTGGCAGTGTGCCCCTCTCTCCTGCCACCCCCCTCTATGACTATTGGATAGATTCATGCAGAACATGAATCTATCCATGGCCACCGCCACCCCATATTTAGCCGTCCGGCCCGTTTTTGGACCACAGGCGCCTAAATTACAGCGGCGGGGGTGTATTTTTGAAGCACCTGATTAGTGTCACTGGGCCAGATTCAGTTACAGCGGTGTATTTTTTGGCCGGCGTAGCGCATCTCATATAAAACAGGGAGCCCAGAACAGTATTCTCAAAGCAGTCGCACCATACTTTGCGCCGGCGTAGTGTAAATAGGCCGGCGTAAGCCCACCTAATTCAAAGTAGGCAGGTAGTGGGCGTGCTTCATTTAAATTAAAGCGGAGTTCTACCCAAAAATGGAACTTCCGCTTATTCCACTCCACACCCCCTTACATGCCACATTTGGCATGTAATTTTTTTGGGGGGGGGGAGTTGGGGCTTCAGGAGGAGTGGGACTTCCTGTCCCACTTCCTGCTTCCGCCGAGGGGCTGGTAAGGCGATTAGGCTTAATCGCCTTATTGCAGCCCCTCCCTGTAGGCGATGGCCTAGGACACTGACAGGTCCTAGGCGATCGCCTGTCCAATCAGCGGCGAGCCGCGCCGCGTGCGCATGCGCAGTGTGGCTCGCACATGCTCAGTGGGTGCCCGGCCTTGAAGCCGAAGGCTGTCACGGCTGGGTGCCCACAGCTAGAGTTAAGACGCCGGCCAGGGAGGGGGGGAGAGGAGCAGGGCCCTGGTCGGCGCGTCGCTGGAACGTGGAGAAGGTAAGTGAATGTTTATTAAAAGCCAGCAGCTACACTTTTTGTAGCTGCTGACTTTTAATAAACATTACATTTGGGTGGAACACCCCTTTAACCGTGACCCCATGTAAATGAGCGTCTGAGCGAACGGCGCATGCGCGCGCATGCTCAGAATCCCATTCACGTACGACTTACGTAATTGACGTAAAAACGACAGCTGTTCCGACGTCCATACCTTGCATGGGGTGCGCCACCTTTTTGGTGGTTTATCTTTACGCCAGAAAAACACCTTACGTAAACATCGTAGATTACTGCGTCGGGCGTACGTACGTTCGTAAATCAGCGTATCTTGCTCATTTGCATATTTATAATGGGAACGCCAAATGCGTCCAGCGTAAATATGCACCCAAGATACGATGGCGTAGGAGACAGGAGACTTACGTCAGTCGTATCTTGGCAAAATGCAGGCGTATCTGATTTAAAGAATTAGCGCATAGATACGACGGCGCACATTTGGACTTACGACGGCGTATCAGTAGATACGTCGGCGTAAGTCTTTGTGAATCTGGGCCATAGGCACTAATAGGCTTCAAAAAAGGTGAACTTGGAGCTCAAAGCATTGCGCTTGCAGTCCACCCAGGTGTGTTAGAAAAGCAAATGAATATTCACTTTTATAACATTGAACTGCCTCTCCACCAATCCGGTAGCGCAGGTCTGATACCCATCACCTGATTGGCTGGAAAGACAGGCACTGCGATTGGACGCCTATCAGGAGGAGAAGAGGAGACACATGGAGGACACAGGAGCCGCTGTCTGAGCTGCTGCAAGGTCCCACAGTTCGCCGCCGTCACCTGCTGCCTGACCCACCCCCAAAGTAGGGTAAGGGCCAGGCAGACGGCAAGCAGGCAGGGGGTCACAGTGGAAACTTTTGATGGGCACAGTGGCGGCAATTGATGGGGCACAATGGCAGTATTTGATGGGCACAGTGGCAGCATTTGATGGGCACAGTGGCTGTGTTTGATGGGCTCAGTGGCTGTATTTGATGGGCACAGTGGCAGCATTTGATGGGCACAGTGGCTGCGTTTGATGGCACAGTGGCTGTGTTTGATGGCACGGTGGCTGCGTTTGATGGCACAGTGGCTGTGTTTGATGGCACAGTGGACCGTCCGAGGACCGTTTGCATCGGATATGTCCGTCCGTGTGTACGAGGCCCAATAGTTGTCCTGTGGACAGATTCTCCCACCTGTGGATCCTTGCAGCTCCTCCAGAGTTACCTTGGGCCTCTTAACTGATTCTCTGATTACTGCTCTCCTTGCTCGGCCTGTCAGTTTAGGTAGACGGCCATGTCTTGGTAGGTTTGCAGTTGTGCCATATTTTTTCCATTTTTTTTTTTTCATTTTCGGATGATGGATTGAACAGTGCTCCGTGAGATGTTCAAAGCTTGGGATTAACCTAACCCTGCTTTAAACTTCTCCACAACTTTATCCCTGACCTGTCTGGTGTGTTCCTTGGCCTTCATGATGCTGTTTGTCCACTAATGTTCTCTAACAAACCTCTGAGGGCTTCACAGAACTGATGTATTCATGCTGAGAATAAATGACACACAAGTGGACTATATTTACTAATAAGGTGGGCCTTCTTAAAGGGGAGTTCCAGTCTTTTTTATGTTTATTAGAAGTCAGCAGTTACAAAAAGTGTAGCTGCTGGCTTTTAATAAACAGATACTCACCTGCTCCACGTTCCAGTGACGCGCTGGCTAGAGCTCCGCTCCTCCCCCCCCCTTTCAGGCCGGCATCTTCATTCTTAGTGTTACCCGGCGGTGACAGCTTTCAGCTTCACAGCCAGGCACTCAATGTGCATGTGTGAGCAGCGCTGTGCACTGTGATTGGTCAGACGATCGCCTGGGACCTGTCACGTGTCCCAGGTGATTGCCTACAGGGAAGGGCCGCTGTAGGTGATATGCCGTATCACCTATGCGGTCCCTGGGCGAAAGGAGGAAGTGGGACAGGAATTTTGATTGTCTGTCATATGATTGGGATTCCATTCTTCTCAATCTTCACTAGTGGCCGGGAGCTGCCTATGACACTTGGGCACTGTGCGAGTACACTCTCAGCACACATACTTCAGCTGTCCATGGACATGTATGCATGACATGTGGTTGTTGGAGCCCACCCTCTCTGTTGCCACAAATATGCTTTACATTAAGGTGACCAGATTTTTTAAATTAAATCCGGGGACATATTTTTTCTTTACTAGTAATGGCAACAATCAGCGACTCTCTGCCCCTCGCCGCCCGCCTCACAGCATCTCAAGTCTTACTCTCCAGGCCCCCGGCTACTACTGGGTAGGGAGTGGAGGAAGATCACTCTGCCAGGGAAGGCAAGGAGATAGGCAGGTGGCTGGCCAGGATTTGATTTTTTTATTTAAATTCTGCACTGATTGTCTTTGAAATTGCCCCTGCCCCCTATTAAATCCAATCTGGGGACAAAACCAGGGACAGACTTGGTCCAGGGACAGTGTCCTCAATCAGGGGACTGTCCCCTGAAACTGGGGATGTCTGGTCACCCTACTTTTGATGGGCAGCAAGAGGATAAAAAGCAGTCCTTGAACTCCAGTCAGGTGACTTTACTGCAGGCAGGAGGAAGCATGTCCTCAGTCTCGTCTCTTCCAGGGATTAGATTGCACCATTGTCATTTTGTAGCAGGTAACAAAGTGAAAAGCTGCACCTGTATCAGACATAAGCCAAGAATTGTACAGGCACCAGGATTTACAGGACTGCGTCATCTCTGAGTCAGCATCTGAATTTAAGAAGCAGATATTGATCCCGGATAATTCCTGAACAAAGATAAAAGAATAGAGAAAAGCCAATAGAGACATGTCAGAGGGAGGCCTGTGATCTCTGGGAGAAGTATTCCCCTTATACATCACTTAGCACTTAGATCTAAATAGAGATCTAATGGTTTATTCACCAAACTTTTATTTTATTTTAGTTTTGGATAATATAGATGAGAGGTCTCCAAACTTTTCAGCCTGAGGACCAAATTGTATATTTTACAAATATTCGGGGGCCGGAAAAAATCTGTTTAAAAAGTGAATGAACCCATTTAAAATTAATATGATGGGAAATGTCATCATAATGGGGGCTTTTAATTATCCAGACATAGGGCCAGATTCTCAGAGGCGCTACGACGGAGTATCTCAGATATCCCGTCGTATCGCCGTTTTTTTGGCCGGGTATCTATGCGAGTGATTCCTTGAATCACTTTGGCATAGATACGCCTGAAGATCCGACAAGTGTAATACCATTACACTTGCGGATCGTAGTTGTAATGACAACTCCGGCCACTAGGTGGCCTTTACGTTGTTTTCTCATTTGCCTATGCAAATGAGGCTACTACGCCGATTCCCGATCGCTTTTACGCCGCCCGTCGTCGCGTACGTCGTTTACGAAAGCGTAAGGTTACCCCTGCTAATATGAGGGGTAACCTTACGCAGTACCGTCGGATGCCGTCGGGTGCCGTCGGATGCCATGTTAAGTATGGCGTCGGGTCAGCGTCGGCTTTTTCCGTCGCTTACGTCGTTTTACTAACTCGTTCGCGAATAGGGCATTGCGTAGTGACGATCACGTCGTTTTGACATCAGTTTCAACAACGCTTTCCGACGTGAGCTGGAGCATGCGCACTGGGCTTTTTCCCCGGCCGGGGGCATGCGCAGTTCGATCGACGCTGGGGCGCGCTTAATTTAAATGCAAACCGCCCCCTTTGAATTACGCGGCCTTACGCTGGGCCATTTTCGCTACGCCAACGCAAACTACGGAGCAAGTGCATGGAGAATACGGCACTTGCTCTGTTACGTTGCGGCGGCGTAGTGTAAAAGGCTCACGCTACGCCAAGGCAAATATCTGAGAATCTGGCCCTTAGACTGGGCAAAGGGAAACACGCACTCATCTAAGGCTCGTCAGTTCCTAAATGTCTTGCAGGACAATTTCATGGTTCAGATGGTAGATGCACTAGAAATAAAGCGTTTCTGGATCTCCTGATTACCAACAATACAGACCTGATCACGGATGCAGAAATATGGGGCAATTTAGGAAACAGTGATCACAGGTCAATTGGCTTCCGTATAAATCACACAAATAGGAAACATAAGGTAAATACAAAGACACTGTGAAATAGATGAGGTCCTGACTCAAATCAGGGAAGCCTATCCTGCCTGCTGGCCGAATTATATCAGAGCAAAGAAAATCAGTCTGCTAGCTTGTGTTCCAGTGCCAAAGAGGAAGAGGTGGAGTCTGTGTGGCTCCCTTTATTAACAATATGACATCACAAACATAAGCATACACATTGGTCAGTTTTATATAGTTCAGCCCCTTATTACACGCCCCTGTGAGGTCTGTACTGCACACATTCTCCTTGCAAGTCCATATATGGTATGGGGCTCTCATAGCACAAACAGCCTCATGTAAAGTCCATTATGGAATGTCCATATACAGGGTTTCATTGTCACTCTCCCAGGGACTTCCCTCAATGGTGAGGGCTTTATAATGAGGAGCGAGGGGGGATGGCAGCTGCTTTTGATTTTAGTTCTTTGTCCTCCATTTCAAGTTGTAACTTTTAAAACATTATATCTGACATAACTCTGAGGCCGCGTACACACGGCAGGGAATCTCCACGGGCAGAACACATCGTTCCGCCCGTCGAGGTTCCCTGCCGGCCGTCGAAATCGGCGACCCGCCCGTCGGGAATGGCAACCAGCCATTCTTCCGGGCGGGCCGTCGAGGAAATAGAGAGCGTGCTCTCTATTTCGGCTCGACGGGCTTCCCGACGGGAAGCTCGCCGAGACCGTACACACGGCCGAGGTCCTCGCTGGAATGTGCATTCCAGCGAGGTTCTCGCTGATTTTCAGCGAGAACCTCGGCCGTGTGTACGGCGCCTGAAGGAAAATAAACACTATTGTGATATATATTTTTCACACATGCATATATAGATAAATAAAATAAAAACAATATAAGAACATAAAAGAAATAAAAGAATATAAGAAGAGAGAAATATTTCAGTGGTTCCAATAATAAAATAATTAGCTTAACACAAAATATTCATTTTAGTACTTCCATCACAACTGAATTTCAAAAGAGTTAACTTCCCTAAACTACGAACCTTGCTAGAAGATATACATTTTGATAAAATCTTAGGAACAAAGAACATGGAGGGGAGATGGGTTATCAAATAAGGGCATTAGCCAGTGCATCCCATTGGGTAATACTGGATGGCTTAACTCCAATGTAAAAATGCATATAAAAGCAAAGGAGAAAGCCTTAAAAAAATACAAGGTTGAGGGATCATCATCAACATTCAGACTTTATAAAGAATGCAACAAGAAATGTAAGGGTGCAGTTAGGGCGGCTAAGATAGAACATGAAAGACACAAAAGGAGAACAAAAAAAATTCCAAGAAATTCTATAAGTATGTAAACAGCAAAAAAGGGAGGACAGACCATATTGGCCCCATAAAGAATGAGGTAGGACATCTGGTTTCAAAGGATGAGGAGATGTTGAAGAAATTGAATTTATTCTTCTCAGTCTTCACGAGGGAATCAAGGGGCTTCAGTACCCAAAACTGCAGTGTTTATCCTCATGACACATTACAGGAAGCACCTCCAAGGACAGAATTAAAATTAGACTTGGGAAATTTAACATTAATAAATCACCGGGACCAGATGGCTTGCACCTGCGGTTACTTAGGGAACTCAGTCAAGTAATTGCCAGACCATTGTTCATCATTTTTACTGACAGTCTACTGACTGGAATGGCATGCATTAAAAAGGGGATCAACTCCAGAGAAAAAACGATAATTCTCCCGCTCTACAAGACTCTGGTTTGGCTGCACCTGGAGTATGCTGTCCAGTTCTGTACACCAGTCCTCAAGAAGGATGTACAGGAAATGGAGGGAGTACAGAGAAGGTCAACAAAGCTAATAAAGGGTCTGGAGGATATTAGTTGTGAGGAAATGTTGTGAGCACTGAACTTATTCTCTCTGGATAAGAGACGCTTGAGAGGGAATATGATTTAAATGTACAAATACTGTACTGGTGACCCCACAATAGGGATAAACTTTTTTGCGTAAAGGGAGTTTAACAAGACACACAGCCACTCATTAAAATTAGAATAAAAGAGGTTTAATCTTAAACTACGTAGAGGGTTCTTTACTGTAAGGCCGCGTACACGCGATCGGTCCAAACCGATGAAAACGGCCCAAAGTTCAGTTTCATCGGTCCAATCCGACCGTGTGTACGGCCCTTCGGTCTTTTGTCCTTCGGACCAAAATTGTTAAACTTGCTTTAAAATTGACCCGATGGCCCGCTGACTGATCGGTCCAAACCGATGGTTAATACACAAAAGCATCGGTTCGAAACCTGCGCATGCTCAGAATCAAGTCGACGCATGCTTGGAAGTATTGAACTTCATTTTTTTCAGCACGTCGTTGTGTTTTACGTCACTGCGTTCTGACACGATTGGTTTTTGAACTGTTGGTGTGTACGCACACAAGACCATCAGGCCACTTCAGCGGTGACCCGATGAAACCGGCCCGTCGGCCCATTCTCATCGGATGGACCGATCGTGTGTATGCGGCCTAAGAGCGACAATGATGTGGAATTCCCTTCCACAAGTGGTGGTCTCAGTGGGGGGGCATCGATAGTTTAAAAAAACTTTTTAGATAATCACCTGAACGACCACAACATACAGGGATATACAAGGTAATACTGACCAGTGTTGTAAGTAACGGCGTTAAAATAAACGCTGTTACCTAACGCAACCCCTTTTGAGGGTAACAGATCTGGTAGATTACTCTTCCCCTCACGGAAAAGCCGTTCCCATTACTTGGGCGGCGTTACCGCAATTACATCTCCCGTGTGCGGGGGGGGGGGGGGCAGAGGGGTTCAAAGAGCTGGCCTGTCTGTCTCTCTGTGATCGTGGGTGGCAGCGCGCTGGAGCATGCACGCGCCTGGAGTCTCCCGCCTGCCTGTTACGTGACGTGACTACTCGAGAAAGCTCAGCTCAGCTGACGAGACAGCCGCCGACATCTCCCCCGCCGAGGCTCCGGTCCGGAATCCGGCTATCAAAGTCAGCCTGAGCTCAGCAGCACCGACCGTGGCACTGCGCTGCTGCGCATAGCAGATGAGGAGACCAGCATCAATCATGCATGTCTGTGTGGATTGGAACTAAGTTGGAAGTGTCTGGGACTGGGGGGGGGGGGGGCATGTCTAGGGCTGGGGCTGGGGCCGGGCTGGGCATGTGGAGTGTGTGTGATGAAGAATCTGATATTGTACAGTGTTGCTGGGCATGTAGAGGTGGAGTGTGATGATCATATTGTACAGTATTGCTGGGTTGCCCACCAGCAATACTGTACAATATCAGATTCATCACACTCCACCTCCACATGCCCAGCAATACTGTACAATATGATCATCACACTCCACCTCCACATGCCCAGCAATTCTGTACAATATCATATTCATCACACTCCACCTCCACATGCCCAGCAATACTGTACACATGGGCGTCCGCTTAAATTTTTCCAGAGGGGGGCGCTTTGGCAGCGGCGATACACTGTCGCATTTCACCCTTTCTTCGACCGCTAGTGGGTTCAAAAGTGCAACTGCACTTCTGGACCCCTTTACATTACACAGCACCCTGCACCTCTGGACCCCCTTACATTACACAGCACCCTGCAGCACCGGACCCCCTTACATTACACAGCACCCTGCACCACTGGACCCCTTTACATTACACAGCACCCTGCACCTCTGGACCCCCTTACATTACACAGCACCCTGCAGCACTGGACCCCTTTACATTACACAGCACCCTGCACCACTGGACCCCTTTACATTACACAGCACCCTGCACCTCTGGACCCCTTTACATTACACAGCACCCTGCATCACTGGACCCCTTTACATTACACAGCACCCTGCACCACTGGACCCCTTTATATTACATAGCACCCCTTTCCCTTGACTGAAACACTACACTATATTGACAGTATATTTATTTCAGGTCCAAAAGAGGAACCTTTTGGAATGAGGGACAACTGGATTTAATTCCAGAAGAGGGACAGGCACTCTAAATAAGGGACAACTAGAGGGGAGGGGAGCACTGCAGTCATTGCCTAAATCAGCCCCAGGGCCAGTTCGGCTCTGCTCCTGGCTCTCCCTGGTGATTCCAGGGGGGGGGGGGGGCAAACGACCCCCCTTGCCCTATGGAGCGGACGCCCATGACTGTACAATATCAGATTCATCACACTCCACCTCCACATGCCCAGCCTGGGCATGTGGAGGTGGAGTGTGATGATCATATTGTACAGTATTGCTGGGCATGTGGAGGTGGAGTGTGATGATCATATTGTACAGTATTGCTGGGCATGTGGAGGTGGAGTGTGATGATCATATTGTACAGTATTGCTGGGCATGTGGAGGTGGAGTGGGATGATATTGTACAGTATTTCTGGGCATGTGGAGGTGGAGTGTGATGATCATATTGTACAGCATTGCTGGGCATGTGGAGTGTGATGAATTAATATTGTATTGATATGATATATAACTTTAAAGTGGTTGTAAACCCTTTTTTTTATTTTTACCTACAGGTAAGCCTATAATAAGGCTTACCTGTAGGTAAGGAGAATATCTCCTAAACCTGTACGGTTGTGTGGACCAGGTAAGTTCCTCTCACCTCGTTTCGAGGTGAGTATTTCATAATGAGCTCATTATGGCTTTTGCCTTGCAGGAGTAAAACAAAAAAAAGTGTATATGCGGGTTTACAACCGCTTTAATACCATACCAAACCAAACCTGGACAGATACAGATAATTGCACTAATTAAAGGCGAGAGTTTCCTTTGTTTCTTATTAGTATAAGAAACTAAGGAAAATCTGGCCTTTAACCACTTGCCGACCAGCCGCCGCAGTTATACGGCGGCAGGTCGGCACGGGTGCGCGAGAGCCCGTAGCTCTACGTCGCGCCTTTCGCGGCCACTAGGGGGCGCGTGCGTGCCGCCGGCGGCCCGCGCGCGCGCCCCCTGCTCGCCCCCGAGTCCCGTGCGTGTGCCCGGCGGGCACGATCGCCGCCGGGCACACGCGATCGCTCGTTACAGAGCGGGGAACGGGAGCTGTGTGTGAAAACACACAGCGCTCGTTCCTGTCAGCGGGGGAAACGCTGATTTTCTGTTCATACAATGTATGAACAGAAGATCAGTGATTTCCCCTAGTAAGTCCCCCCCCCCCATACAGTTAGAACACAAATAGGAACACACTTAACCCCTTCCCCGCCCCCTAGTGTTAACCCCTTCACTGCCAATGGCATTTTTATAGTAATCCAAAGCATTTTTATAGCATTGATCGCTAAACAAATGCCAATGGTCCCAAAAATGTGTCAAAAGTGTCCGAAGTGTCCGCCATAATATCGCAGTACCGAAAAAAAAAACGCTGATCGCCGCCATTACTAGTAAAAAAAAAATAATAATAAAAATGCCATAAAACTACCCCCTATTTTGTAAACGCTATAACTTTTGCGCAAACCAATCAATAAACGCTAATTGCGATTTTTTTTATGAAAAATATGTAGAAGAATACGTATCGGCCTAAACTGAGGAAAAAATATTTTTTTTTTATATATTTTTGGGGATATTTATTATAGAAAAAAAGTAAAAAATATTGCATTTTTTTCAAAATAGTCGCTCTGTTTTTGTTTATAGCGCAAAAAATAAAAACCGCAGAGATGATCAAATACCACCAAAAGAAAGCTCTATTTGTGGGAAAAAAAGGACGCCAATTTTGTTTGGGAGCCACGTCGCACGACCGCGCAATTGTCAGTTAAAGCGACGCAGTGCCGAATCTCAAAAAGTGCTCTGGTCTTTGGACAGCAATATGGTCCGGGGCTGAAGTGGTTAATTAGTGCAATTAATTATATGTAACTGTATAATTGTTTAAAAAGAAACAAAGGAAAATCTGGCCATTAGTGCAAATCTCTGTAACTGTATAAATAGCCTACTAGTGCACAATAAACATAAGTTTTGTTAATGTACTGAATAGTTAAGAGTTGGATAGTGTTCTCCAACTCTTAACTATTCAGTACAGTAACAAAACTTCTGTTTATTGTGCACTAGTAGGCTAATTATACAGTTACAGTTACAGAGATTTGCACTAATGGCCAGGTTTTCCTTTGTTTCTTTTTACACAATTATACAGATAATTGCACTAATTAAAGGTCAGATTTTCCTTTGTTTCTTTTACCCACGTTTACATTTGTGTGTCTTAAAGGATCACTAAAGGAATTTTTTTTTTAGCTAAATAGCTTCCTTTACCTTACTGCTTTCCTGGTTTCATGTTCTCATTGTTTGTTTTTGCTTTGAAGTTGCTGTAATTCTGCTCTGATCTCCACACTTCCTGCTTGTCTGGCTCCTTATGGAAAATCTCATGGCAGCTTTTCACTGTGGTCCAAGCTGTGTGTCTAAAACTCCTCAGAAGAATCAGATTCATTTTAAAAACAAAACACTGCCCTGGATTTGTTTGTTTTTGTTTTGTGTGTCTTCTGTACTTCACAGAAACATGAAACCAGTTTAAAAACAAAAGTTAAACTAGAGGCACATTATATGATTGATTTTTATCTATTTTTAATCATTTTTAAAAGGAATCAGTTAACTTTTATGTCTCTATACCCTGTAAACAGTAATTTCAGCAAAAAAATGTTTTCCTTTAGTGACCCTTTAATTTTGCACTTGAATTTTAGTTTCAATATTACATTTTTTTTTTTTTTCATTCAAGTTTACGTTTATTTTCTGAATAAAGTCAGTACAATTTAAAGAACATATCAGGAAATCTATAAATTTTGTTACATATCCTTAAATATTGAGACATCGTTTGCTGAAGTCATCACTACGTCATTTCTCAACCATACCTAAATAACATTCTATCTGCGATGAAAGGAAAACAGGTTCAACAAGGGAGTAAATTCTGACCATTAGCCATATAGTATAACAGGGGTAGCTCCCTACCCTCCCCCAAATCCTGCAGTTCCTATCAATCCATCTAGGGTCCCTAGTCTACAGCAGTTGGGATAAATCAAAACCTTATTGGTCCAACATATATAGAAATGAGATGGGAAGGGCACCCTCCACCCCCACTGACACCCCCAATGGGATCACTCTGTGCCCGGGGAGGTAGAGTAATTCCCCCAAACCATCCCGCCCCCTTAGCAAGTTATTATAAATATTACAGTTTTGTGAAGTCCACTTCGTGATGTACCTCCATTTCATAAACTTAAAACTTCTCAAGTACCTCTGGTACGAAGTGTATGATATCTGGACCGATTAAATGAACCTAATACTAAAAGAATAAATAACAAGTTCGATGAAGAGAGAGGGAGAGGGAGGGAGAAAAAGAGAGGAGAATCCCTCTTCAACTTCCTCCACCCCTATGATAGAGGCGTAACATGTGTATATATATGGAGAACGTTTCCCAAACACAGATTATACAAAAAACCTGAACAATAGCACAGCATAAAACCAGAACATAGAGAAGAAAAGTAGAAGAGAAGGAAAAGAGGAATGTGAGAAAGATAGAAAGAGAGGGAACGAAAAAGAGGGTAGGGGTGAGAGGGTAGAGAGACAGAGATCCTACCTGCCAGGTGTGTACATCAGCCTACAGTAAGTTATGTTATCACCCCTTTATGGGGTGTGAGATCCCTAAGTACTTTATCCATGGTTCCCAGATTGCGTTAAACTGAGTAAGTCTATTCAACATTGAGCCAATTCTCCTTTCCTGTTCCAGGTGATCTTTCTTTTCATACTTAAGATTGAGACCGCCTGTTTCTTCCAGGCTGCAGCTATAGTGATTCTAGCTCCTGTTAGGATAAACCATATCAGCCTTCTGGTAACCTTTGATACTTGTGGTATGAATCCATTCAGTAAGGCAATCGCCGGGGACTGATGTATATTACAACCCGTAATCCGTCTAATTATATGGAACACTTTACTCCAAAAACCTCGTATTCTTGGGCATTCCCACCAGGTGTGAATCATGGAGCCCACACCTTGGCATCCTCTGAAGCATAGAGGTGAGGATGAAGGATATATGGATGCCAGTCTTAGAGGAACTAGATACCATCTAGTAAATATTTTGACATTCGCCTCTATGAGTGACATGTTGATGATACCCTTTATAGATCTATGGAAGTTTTCTCCCCAATCTTCCAAATCCCACTCATCCTGAATTTCCTTCTCCCAAGCTAGCATATAGGGTAATTTATTGACATTGTTCGCAAGGGATTTGTAAATTACAGAAATACCACCCTTCCTTACTGGGGCCTGTTCACATTTTCGTTCATAGGGCGTAAAATTACCAGTTACAGCCTTGTCAGTCCAGAGTTTCTGTACAAAACTGTAGATTTGAGAAAATCTTGATTTCTCTGAAGGAGGAAGATCAAGACTGTCCCTAAAATATTGTTCTGATAGAGGACCTGAGTGGGAGAAGAATCGTCCAATGCGGTATACTCCCTTATCTCGTCACCACTGGAAGGATTCAACGCTCACATTGGATGCAAAGGACGGGACCTGAAATATATCAGTTAATGGTAGACTCTTAGAGACTAAAGAGGGATTGCTCCTGAGCGAGTCCCACAGAACCAACGCCTGTGACAGTGCCGGAGACATAATAGAATGTCTGCGTTTGGGGATAGACCACACAAGATTTTCCAATGAGCATGTGGGGGATGCCTGTTCTTCCAGACTAACCCAATCAGGTTGGTCCTGTTTGAGGTATATATCTGACAGTTGTGCCAGTCTAGCTGCCTGGTAGTACCACAGCAAATTTGGGAGTCCCAAACCTCCCTGATTAGGGAGATTAAAGAGGCTACGCGATGATACACGGGGGCTCTTTTTGTTCCATACAAATTTGGTGATCTTACCCTGAAAAGCCTTCAAGTGATTCCTTTTTATCGGTATGGGGAGAGAACGAAAGAGGTATAGAAGTCTAGGAAGAAGAGTCATCTTGACAGAGTTTATCCTGCCAATCCAGCCTATATTCTGTGTATCCCAATCACCTAAATCAGATTCAAGTTTTTTATACATAGGAGGGTAGTTGGCTGTATATAGATCCTCAAATTTCGAAGATAAATTGATACCCAAGTATTTGATAGATGAGCCATTCCAACCAAATTCATATTTCTTTTGTAGTAAGGAAACTGCATCTACAGGAAGCGAGACATTGAGGGCCCTAGATTTGGACATATTGACTTTAAGGCCAGAGGCCCTGGAGAATTTGTCAAGTACAGAGTAGATTTCGGACATAGAGGAAATCGGGGAAGTAACAAATAGTAGCAGGTCATCCGCAAATAATGCACATTTGTGGTCCCTACGGGTACATTGAACTCCTCTGATATTCGCGTTATTCCGAATCACTATTGCCAAAGATTCTATAACAATTGCGAATATCAAAGGAGACAATGGGCATCCCTGGCGGGTTCCCCTTTTAATTTTAATAGATTCTGAAAATAGTCCCTGCAGTCTTATTTTAGCCTCAGGAGAAGAGTAGAGTGCAGATAATATGCCCAAGACTCTTGAGCCAAACCCCCAACGTCTCATAACTTCAAACATATATGGCCAGGAGACCGAATCAAAGGCCTTTTGAAGGTCCAATGATAAGAGCATCCCTTCTTGTTTTTGATCTCCTATCCAACCGGATTGCAATATGGAGATTATGTCTACCGCTCTCCTTACTTGGTCAGGGCCTTGTCTACCAGGAATGAAACCCACCTGATCCTTATGTATATACTGACCAATGAAGGATGCTAGTCTATTGGCTATTATTTTGGTTAGGATTTTAAGGTCATTGTTAATCAACGATATTGGTCTATAGTTTTCCACTTGACTGGTATCCTTGTCAGGTTTAGGGATCACAGAGATATATGCCGAATTCAGCTGAATATCTATAGGATTCCCCTTTGTTAAATGGTTAAAAAAACGAGTAAGGTATGGAGATAGAAGAGCCGAGAAAGTCTTGTAGTAAGGAGCAGAGAAACCATCTGGTCCTGGAGCTTTATCTGTTTTTAACATTTTGATCACTTCCAAAACTTCCTCAATCGAGATGGGAGCTTCCATTTTCTCTCTATGCACTTCCGCCAGCGAGGGAAGGTCCAAACTATCTAGGAATTCTCCCACGCTATTAGAATTGGAGAGTGTTTCAAAGTCGTAAAGTTTTGAATAGAAGCTTTGGAAGGAATCCATCACCTTCTGAGGGTTCAAGGTAAATAAGCCATTGGCTTGTTTAATCTTAGGGAGGACTCTCGGCCTTAGTCTAGGGGATAGTTTATGCGCCAACATTGGACCAATTTTATCTTTTAATCTATAAAATCTAGCTCCCGACCATTTAAGTGCCTCATCTGCTCTTACCGTAAGCGCAAGATTCAGAGCTGTCCTGGCAGCGTCCAATTTAGAAGTTGGGAAACCAAAGGGGTCCAATTTATGCTTTTTGCTCAAATCGTCAAATGTCTTTTCAAGTTCTTCCACCTCCAGCCTCTTCAGTCTTTTTTGTCTGGCTGCGATCTGTATTAGTTTTCCCCTCACTGTCACCTTGTGGGCCGCCCATAAGGTTTCTGGAGAGATTTCCTCTATGTCATTATTTTTAAAGTAATCTGTTATAGCTTGTTCAATCACTGTGGCTATAGTTGGGTCTTTCAACAATGACTGGTTGAGGGTCCAATGAGATACTCTTTGATTAGAACTGTTTTTTCTTAGAGATAACAGAACCATGGAATGATCTGACCATGGGACGTCCATAATGGAGGACTTCTGGGCCGAGGGGACATGGTGATTGGAAAGTAATATATGGTCTATACGTGAATACGACTGGTGGGGGTTAGAGAAGTGAGTAAAATCTTTAGCAGTTGGGTTCAATTCTCTCCATATGTCGGTCAATCTATATTGGTGAAGCACGCGAGTGACTTGGGTACTGGTTTTAGTAGGTCTAATTAATTTAGCCTTTGCTGGGCCGGATTTATCCAGTCCAGAGTCAAAAGCCAGATTGGAATCTCCCCCCATAACTATGACTCCCTCTACCAAAGGCTGGAGAGATTCAAGCATTTGGCAGAAGAACCCCTTCTGTCCCCGGTTGGGAGCATAGTATGATATAAAAGTGTACGTATTTCCTTCCAGAGTGCCCTTAAGTTAAATTTGCAGTGTTTGGAGAATAAAATTGCCACTCCTTTAGTCTTATTTTCGGCCTTTGACAGGTAGAATAATGGGAAATGGGCATGTAAGAACGAGGGAGTATACCGCTTTGGGAAGTGGGTCTCTTGTAGAAATACCACATCAGCATGAAGGGATTTGTAGACTTGTAGCGCCTTTCGTCTTTTAACTGGAGAATTCAGCCCCTGCGTGTTGTGTGAAACAACACGAAGGGGAGCAGGAGGATTAGCTATACCAGCCATGGGATATAAAATTGGCAAAGCTAATTCTCATGCGTTCCCAAACAATATCTGTATCATGAGACACATTAAACAACTTAGGTACATTATTGCAAAATAATGACTGTAGACACTTAAACGTAGGAGCTCTCATTGGCAGGTAGGTCGGGGGGGAAGAGTGAACAGAAGAGAAAGAAATGATAGAGAAAAAAGAAAATAGACAAAGACATTTTATCCATATGTAAATTAAAGTAAGGTCAAAAAATGACCCAGAATGAGGGGAGGGTGTATTTCCCCTCCCCCCATACAAACGTGACCATAGAATAGCCCAGAAAATAAGGGGCTATGTTCCCACTCCCCGGGGCGACGGAACGTCGATCCAAGGGGTAGGCTGAGGCCCAATGCCTCACCACCGGCTGCCAGCGACAGCTCAACAAACTGTAATGTAAATCACTGTTATGAATAATTCAACCCAGTATGACATATTAAAAGAGACAACAAACTATTTTAACTTTCCTAAGAAAAAACAACAAACACAAAAAAAAAAACAGAAATATACATATATATACATATACATATATGTATATAAACATTTCCTAGGAAAGTATTAACATGTAGCTTTGGTGAGATCTATTTTCCCGGGTATGGAAAAATAGGAGAAAAAGAGACATCGGTGACCATCCCTTTGAAGAAAGGGGAAAAGACATCCACAAGCATGTTCCTTCTCTTCAGGTTGCAAAGTTATCTTTAACCTTCCTGTGCTTGACTCTGCTCCAAGCAGAGGAAGTCGGGCTGATAGGGGTTTGTCTTTTGGCAGAGCCCTGCTGGATAGGAGTAGTGTCCATTTCTGGCTCGCAGGAAATAATCTTCAAGTCCAATAATAGTCTCTCACCTTCCTGAAAATTCTGTACTACATACTGCCTGCCATTAAATGAAAATTTCAAAGCAAAGGGGAAGGCCCATTTGTATCTTATGTCCTTTTTCATGAGGGCAGACAATAAGGGCTTCATAGCACTTCTTCTCTGTATTGTGTATGGCGTTATATCAGAAAATATTTGAATTATGGCACCTTGGTACTGTAGTTGTTCATGTTTGCAAGACTTTTTCATCACTTCCTCCTTAATGGAATAGAAATGTGGTTTAACTACCACATCCCTTGGTAAACTGTCCTTTCTTATAGGACCCAGGGCCCTATGTGCTCGGTCCAATTCTAGTTTGTGGTTTGGTATAGATGGCATCAGGATTTTGATAATGTCCTGTATAGCTGTATGCACGTCTGAGATAGATTCTGGTAATCCTCTGACCCTGAAATTATCTCTTCTTGATTTGTTCTCTAATTCGTCGATCCGTGCCTGAGCAGCTTCCAGCTGTTCCTGCATGAATTGCAAATGATCTGAGTTCTGATCAGTCCGTGCTGTATTAACCTCCAGTTTGTGTTCAATATTTTCTATTCTGCTTCCCAGGCTCTGAAAATCAGCCCTAATCTCTCCTGTGATTCTTTCTGCATTTTGTGCCAGTCCTTTATCTAGCATTTCAGAAATTCTGGTGAATAATTCAGAGACATTGAAGGTTACCTCATGAGCCTGTTCAGCCTTTGTATTCATATGTGCAGGACTTTGTGAGGTAATTACCTCAGGAGTTACATGACCAGCCTCCATGAGATTTTTTATTTCAAATGATGCAGGAGGGGAGAGAATAGGGCAAGTGTCAGAATTTGGTGTCTGAGGTACTATAGAAGGACTTATAGAAGATATAGCTTGTCTGTCAGTCAGTGAGGTCTCAACTGTACCCAGTGTACTTGTCTGAGGTACGGCGGCCATCTTAAGTAAATTGTTCTTAGCCAGCCTTTTATTAAGTTTCTTGCTCTTTTTGTAATATTTGCCCGGCATGAACTGGGTCCACAGTATGTCAGCTATTCACTACTGTTGTTTCTCTGCTCTTAACGGGTATATAGAACCTGTAATTCTCGTCAGAAAAAAGAAACAGCGTGGGCACCCCGTCCCCAGCTGTCGTTCTTTACAAGGCTCCTGTATATAATTCCCCTGAATAAGGAATAGTTTACCCGGCATCTTCCGATTCACCGTTGAATCCGCAGTCCTTGGATATCTTTTTGTCGTTTGTATCCGGGTTGAAACTCTATATATTTGTGTTTGACAGCCGGTGGTGAGCAGAGCTCCGGTCCTAAGCTGCCATCCTAGGAGCTCCCACGCATGTGCCTCCCAATATTACATTTTTTATATGTTTCTGTGCCTATCATTCATATCTATGGCAGGCTGCAATCTATTGAGTTGGGTTCAAATAAATACCAAATGTTCTAAAATACTGTATATAGTGTTTTTATTCTTCAATCAGTTAATATAAACATCTTTGAAATTAAAGATGTTATAGAACGTAATTGCATTGTAGAATATTAAAAAACAAGTCACAGTTACTTTGCTGAGTAACTAATTACTTTTTCAATGTAGTAACTGAGTCACTAACACAATTACTTTTTCGGAGAAGTAATTTGTAACTGTAACTAATTACTTTTTTAAAGTAAGATGAGCAACACTGATACTGACATATAATCACACACATAGGTTGGACTTGATGGACTTGTGTATTTTTTCAACCTCATCTACTATGTAACTATGTAATACATACATTTTACTTTGTATTTTTTTTGCAATGTGCATGATATGATTTAGTACAACAAAAAAAACCTTTGGTAAAGTCCCCCTTATATTGGAGTTCTCCTTACATGAGAGTTTCTTTTACATGAAAGTACCACCATACATAATAGTTTCCCTGACATTCCTCCTTACATTGGGGTCCCCATCAGAACCCTCTTACAGTGGAGTCCTTATCAAAGCCCAACTTATATCAGATGCCTACTTACATGAGAGTACTCCCTTAGGTGAAAGTTTCCACCAGAGTCCAGAGTCCCTATCAGAGCTCCCTTATGCCCTGTACACACGACCGGTCAAACCGATGAGAACAGTCTGATGTATTTTTCCATCGGTTAACCGATGAAGCTGGCTGATGGTCTGATGTGCCTACAAACCATCGGTTTAAAAAAAAACGATTGTGTCAGAACGTGGTCACATAAAACACAACAACGTGCTGAAAAAATGAAGTTCAATGCTTCCAAGCATGCGTCGACTTGATTCTGAGCATGGGTGGATTTTTAAACCGATGGTCGTGCCTACTAACGATCGTTTTTTTTCTATCGGTTAGGTATCCATCGGTTAAATTTAAAACAAGTTTCAATTTTTTTTTTATTTGTAAAATTTGTTGAAAACCATTTATGGTTTTCCTTTCAATTCACAATTATGTGCCACTTTGTGTTGGTCTATCACATAAAATCCTAATAAAACACATTTACATTTTTGATTGTAATATGACAAAATGTGTTAAATTTAAAGGGGTATAAATACATTTTCAAGGCACTGTATGTATTTTATCTGTGTATTTAGCTGTGTGCCTGGAGTTCAACTTTAGGGCTCATGTACAAAAGCTATTTTTGGCACGCAAAGTAAATTGCAAGCGCATTTCCATAGAAAGCCCCTTGACACAGACTGTGTGCTCCGAGGGTTGTATATGAATTAAAAAAGGTGCGATGTCTTTTTAAATGTATAAATTGGTGATAACGCAAATATGAAATCACAAATAAATATAAATGCAAAATACACAAACAGAGTGCAAGTAAGCAATGAATGAATAAATACAATCCAAAACATGCAAAAAATAAAATACATTGATTCTTAATGGTATCAAGTCTGACACAAAAGTCCCCCGATATAATACAAAGTCCTTGTGCAATTGATAGTGAACAAAGTGCTCAGTGCTGCAAAAATTGACAGTGCTTCAGTGCTCAAACTTGCTCCTTTGAAAGAAAAAAAAAGGGGGTCCGCTTACCAAAAATAATTGATCCTGAATTACAGAGATCAAGATAGCTCAAACTCCATTTCTGGGCAAGAAGCAAATTCCCAATGGTGTATTTCATCAGCAGACTGCAATTGACTGTGAGAACCAAACTTTTTGGTATCAGAGTCTATCTCTGTGTCAGCATAGAAGAGATATAAGTAGGGAAAACATCATAGTGCAATATAGCCAAATTATCTTTATTAAAAAAAGAGCTGCACTTACACTCAGGCAGTGTTTAATAGGCATCAATTTGAAAAATGTCGGCTGTGGTAGCTCCAACCCCGCCGACAGGTGATGACATCACATGAACATTTCGCCCAACGCGTTTCCCCAAAACTGGTGTCCTCTAGGATTGGTGAGGGGGGGCTGTAATGATGGTGAGGGGGGGCTGCAATGATAGCACAGTAAGGCAGCAATGATGGCGAGGGAGGCTGCAATGAGGGCACAGTAAGGCGGCAGTGATGGTGAGGGGGGCTGCAATGAAGGCACGGTAAGGCTGCAATGATGGTGAGGCGGCAATGATGGGCACGGGTTGGGAGACTTTCCGTTTTTCTTTGGTGGGGGCAGCATTGAAGGACCCGGCCTTGGTGCGGCAAAGGGAGTAGATCCCCCGCTAACGTCAGTCAGGATGGAAGGGGGAGAGGAGGAGAAAGGTGGCGGGTCACATGGGCGCCGATTAGTACTCACAAATCAGGTATACAACAGCTTATTTTTACAAAGCAACAGCACTTATTTTATGCTTTTGCATACATTTTGGATTTTATTTATTCATTCATTGCTTATTTGAACTCTGTTCGCTTATTTTGCCCTCACTCACTAATTTATACATTTAAAGGGACAGCACACCTTTTTAAATTTAGATCAGTTATTGGCCCCATGTCTGGGTTGCATGAGCAGCAGCAGTCCACTATATCATCTAGTTTGGAACTGAGTGCAAGAATTTTTCTCTCTTACCAGGGTTGTATGCCCATACGTGCACCCAGGTTAGCAGCAGCGCAAACCCGCACATAGCCATTTTTTTACAGTTGTACAGAGTATCTGTGCATACTGAGCACAGGAATATACTCGCAGTTTGCGTTGCATGGAAAAAAAGCGCTCATTTGCATATGGCATTTGCTGTATTCTTGGAACAGCACTGTCTTGTTGACTTGTTTTCTTTAGCATATTAGTCACTTTAAAATTTGTGTTCTCCTTTATTATAATAGTAACAATTCTCGAAAGGGACAAAATATTTGCCTAAAGTCTCCCACCGTGTAGGGCTTTACTTCCTGCTCAGGGACTTCAGTTGGCCCAGTGTAGATATATTCACTGCCGTGACCTCACACTTTCCATAAAGGGGATTTTTCTTTGCTCTGTGTGACATTTAAAAGTAACAAATGTAACAAACAAAGAGCATAACAGAAGTCTGAAAAAATGACTGCAGACTGAGAATGGGGAAGTATTTTCTTATAATGGCCTATATGGAGAATAAGCTGTTCTTTATCATTTGTGCTCTTAAATAAAAAGGTTATAGTTTCCATTTGTGTTTTGTGGTTTTAACCTAGCTCTTGATGCAGTGCCATTTTCATTATTATTTATATATTATTACACAGAATTTATATACAGTAGCTCCAGCAGTTTGTGCAGTTCTTTCAAAAATATTGGGAGATGATACAATTACAATGCAATTCAATATATGCGGGTTAGTTGAGCCCTGCCCATGAGAGTTTATAATCTAAAAGGCAAGGTCAAGTGATACAAAAAAACTTTAAAAAAAAAAGGCTTAGGGCCAACCTCAGGAAATACCTGAGCCACACTTGGGAAACACTAGGTTGCGATGGTTTTATACCATGTATACATGCTTCTGTCTGTAGTAACGTCCCTGAGATACTGGAATTTTCTGACAGGTCATGATTCTGTATATATACAAATGTATCTCTACTCTGTTCATTGTTTACTACCTTGTATTGTTGTGGGCCTTGTGGGTCTCTGTTCTGTTCTGATATAAATAAATGATTTAAAAAAAAAAAAAAAAATAAAAGGCTGAGCTGTTTAAGAAAATAAAATTTTAGTTGTTAAGGGAGAAAATGGAATAAGCTTCCCTGAAGATAATGAGTATTCAGGGATTTCCCCAAAAGCAGACAGAGTTCCAGAGGATGGGAGAGGCTCTGGAGAAGTCTTGGAGGCAACCATAGGGAGAGACATTGGAGCTAGAGAGCAGGAGTTCTTGAGAGGAACAAAAAATACGTCTTATGCCCTGTACACACGATCGGTTCATCTGATGAAAACAAACCGATTAATTTTTTTTATCAGATATCCGATGAAGCTGACTTTCATCAGTCTTACAGCCTACACACCATCAGTTAAAAATCTGATCGTGTCCAACACGGTGACGTAAAACACTACGACATGCTGAGAAAAATGAAGTTCAATACTTCCGTGCATGAGTCAACTTGATTCTGAGCATGCATGGATTTTTGACCGATGGATTTCCCCACAGACAATCGTTTTTTTCTATCGGATTTTTAACCATAAGTTAATTTTAAAACAGGTTCTATTTTTTTTCACCGATGGGAAAAAAACTGATGGGGCCCACACACGATTGGTTCGTCCGATGAAAACGGTCCATCTGTCTGTTTTCATCAGACGAACCGATCGTGTGTACAGGGCATAAGGCAATATTTTGACACTAGGTTGGTAACTGGGGGAAGAGTTGTGGGTGGCTTTCTTTGTTGAGGTTAGCATATTGAGTTGAATTCATTGGGCAGGTGGAAGCCAGCAGAGGGATTGGGTGGAGGACACTGAGTATTTGCGAAAGGTGGATGAGCTTGACAACAGCATTCCTAATAGACTGAAGGTGGAATTACCTGTGTACAGGTAAGCCATAAAAAGGCAATGAATTAGTAGCTCGCTGATGAAAATTGTTGGTAAAATTGGCTAAGAAGGGGCGTATTTTGGAAATATTATGGAGGTGAAGGCAGAATTACAGCTACTACACAATTATGAGGGGAGTTAAAGCGGAGCTCCACCCTGATTTTTTTTTTTTTTTTTAATCTAAAAAAAAAAAAATGAAATGGAAAAATAAATAAATAAATACTCACCCTAAATAGGCTGTTGCTATGCGGAAGTCCCGAATCTGCCCTCATGGTCCGCGGTGCGGTTTTCTTCCTCCTCCTCTTCTCGGTGTCTTCTTGTGAATGGGCCGCGCTGCATTCTGGGAACTGTGTGTATCCCATAAAGCAGCCGGACCATTCACAAAGCGCCGCGTCGCTCGCACATGCGCAGTAGGAAACGGGCAGTGAAGCCGCACGGCTTCACTGCCTGTTTCCCTGACTGTGGATGGCGGTGCCGGGATCGAGGATCGGCATCGGCGGGGGCCGTCAGCGCGGGCGCCTAGGACAGGTAAGTGTCCTTATTCAAAGTCAGCAGCTACACTGTTAGTAGCTGCCGACTTTGAAAAAAAAATAAAAATAAACAAATGCGGATGGAGCTCTGCTTTAAGGATAGCTGTGCTATTGATCTTGATGGAGAAATTGAGGGAGGGAGCCTAGGGGGAAGTGTGTGAATGCTCAATAAGCCAGCTGGTGGCTTTCTGATGAAAGCATTCAAGTGCATCACCCGCATGGTGGGTGCCACCGGGTGGAGAGGAACATCCATTTACTGATCTCTCCAAGCTGTCCAGAACCTGGAAGTGACATGTATAGTGTCGCTTTTGTGTTCTATTGTCACTTTCTCTGGCTGCTGCAGCCAGGAAAAAAGATAAATGCAGCACATTAGCACATTTCCCATGGAAAGCAGATGAGACGAAGGGGTTTAATAGACCCCTAATGTCCCATTAAAGAGAACCTATCACACCAAAACTATATAAATCGAGATTTTCCTAGCTTGTGACGGAAAATATTAGTTATATGAAGACACGAGGCGAATATCTTATGCATTATGTTTCTTTAATAATGCCCATAGCAGAAATACAACTTTTAGTGAATTCAACAAGAAAGAAAACTTTTTAGAATAAAACTACAAGTCCCATCAGCCCTCTGGATAGGACTTCCAATCACGTGGCAGGTCTGTAGGTATATAAAGGGCTGTCTCCTTGAACTCCTCCTCTTTCTTGGAGCGAATCCGTATGAACCTGGAACTGGAACTCAGCTTGAACTATTCTTCCGACCACCGATGAACCGGACCCAGTTGGTCGAACAGGCGGACATCCCAACGGGGGATAACGATGAAGATAACTCCGGAAAGATTTTCAGCCTCTGGTTTGCGAGATGCGTTCCTCAATAACCTGGAACAAGAGAAAATAAAACCATGACAGGGTTGGGTCGGGCGGGAAGATATTCGCCTCCTGTCTTCATATAACTAATATTTTCCATCACAAGCTAGGAAAATCTCTATATCAGACAGGAGGCTCATATCTTATGCAAGTTCAAAGCTATATATGAATATATATATAAATAATAATAATAACGAATAACAAAATTTCCCACAGAATATAATCACAGAACCGACATAGATATGTGTCCCTCCGGTCTAAAGTAGAATTGGCGGAAGGTGGTCTCGGAAGACCAGTCTGCCGCCATCAGTAGATCCGAAAGCGAGCCTCCAGAGGTGACTACCTTGGTAGCCATCGCACCCCTGGAGGAATGGGCACCGAACAGGGAAACGTCAATCCCTGCCATGTCCATGGTGGATCTTACCCACCTGGCCAACGTAGCCGAAGAAACTGGGTGGTGAGGGTGAACGTAGGAGATGAGGAGTTGGGAGAATTGCGATGACCGTAGCGAAGCCGTCTGTGACTCATATGTCTGTAGACAGCGAACAACACATAAGCGTGGATGCGCGGGAAAAAACGGATAGAAGACCGATTGGATTCCCGTTTTTGTCCTACGAACGACTGAGAATTTAACTCCCTGTGGCGAAAATTGACGCCTGGAGATATCTAAGGCCTTGACGTCAGAAACACGCTTGATGGAGATCAGGCATAAGAGGACTGTGAGCTTAAAAGACAGTAATTTTAGTGGGAGAGCGTCATTGTCTGCCTATTCCGAGAACATGGTTAACACCTTACCTACGTCCCAAGTGTTCTGATACCTGGGACGTGGAGGGCGTTTAAACTTAACGCCTCTTAACAGGCGGCACACCAATGGGTGTTTACCAACGGGAAGAGAATCTACAGGAGAGTGATAAGCAGAAATCGCAGAGTGATACACGTTGATGGAGCTATAGGATTTCCCGTATTCAAAAGAGTCCGCCAGGTAGTTGGCTACCACCGATACAGGTGCCTGAACGGGATTAATCTGTCGTTGATCACACCAACGTACCCAGATTCGCCAGGCTGATCGGTATGCTGATCTAGTCCCGGGGGCCCAGGCCAGGGCGAGGAGATCCCTAGCTGTTCGTGAAAGGTCGCTATCCGCATCCGGCACCCCGAGACCAACCATGCGAGGAGAGGTAGGTTGTGATCCACAATCAGGGGGTGGAGATCCCCGCCCGGGTTGGATAGGAGATGAGGGAAGTGAGGAAGTAGCCTGGGGAAATCTACAGTCATCCCCAGAAGGAGGGGAAACCACGGCTGTGTCGGCCACCACGGAGTGATCAGCACGACCGAGGCTCTCAGGTTCACTATGTGTAGGAGAACCCTGAGGATCATCGAGAAGGGAGGGAACGCATGATGCGTCCCTAGTGACCAGGTCTGGCGAAGAGCGTCTATCGCCTGGGACTCCGGATCCGGCCTCCAGCTGTAAAAGTGTGGGAGCTGATGATTGAGGCGGGAGGCTAACAGGTCCATAGAGAATGGACCCCATAGGCGAACCAGGGAGAGAAATACCGATCGGTCTAGTCGCCAATCGCTGGAATCGGTAAGGTAGCGAGAATTCCAATCCGCTATCAAGTTTGAGGCGCCTGGGATGTATTCCGCTACGGGAACGATATTGCGTTCCAGACAGAAATGCCAAAAGTCTTTTGCTAGATCCGCTAGGGCTCTGGATCTGGAGCCCCCCAGGCGGTTGACATATTGGACTGCGGTTACATTGTCCATGCGCAATAACACACACCAGTTGGACATGTTCGGAAGAAGACTCCTGATGGCAAAGAAGGCCACCAGGAGTTCCAGGGTATTGATGTGGAGCAGAGACTCCACCGCGGACCAGGTCCCTTCTGTGGACGAGAGCCCGCACCGAGCACCCCAGCCGTGACGGCTCGCATCCGACTCTATGATATAATCCGGATTGGAACTGAAAATGGTTTTGCCGTTCCATTCGACGGCATGACGTAACCACCAACGTAGTTCCTCCACTGCTTCTGCATCTAGCGGTACTTCGTCTGCATAGCGAAGTCCCTGGTGTAGATGAAGAGCCTCGAGCCTCTGAAGGGCTCGATAGTGGAGAGGTGCTGGAAAGATGGCCTGGATTGAGGCCGATTAGAGTCCTACTAAACGTGCCAAAGCGCATAAGGACACTCTTTGTTTGCTCAACACGGTCCAAATCTCTTTGCGGATGGTACCCAATTTGGTCTTGGGTAAGCGGAGGACAGTTCGTTTGGTGTCCACCAGGAATCCCAAGAGTTCTATCTCCCGGGATGGAACCAGGATAGACTTTTCGTGATTTATGATGAACCCCAGCTCTTGGAGCAATTTGACGGTCCAGGAGGCATGTTCGTTTGCCTGGTGACTGGATCGAGCCATTATGAGCAGGTCGTCCAGGTAAATGATCAACCTTACACCTCTGCTCCGCAATGCCGCCACTACCGGCTTCAGCAACTTGGTGAAACACCATGGGGCGGATGAAAGACCGAAGGGAAGACAAGTAAATTGCCACATTCTGTCTCTCCAAAGGAAGCGTAGGAAGTGTTGGGAGGTTGGATGGATAGGGACCGTAAGGTAGGCGTCCTTCAAGTCCACCTTCACTAACCAGTCCCCGGGACGTAAAAGATCCCGTAGGTAATGAATCCCCTCCATTTTGAAATGTCGGTAAACGACATGTTGATTGAGGGTTCTTAGGTTTATAACAGGACGATGTCCGCCGTCCTTTTTTCTGACAAGGAAGAGGTTGCTGAGGAACCCCGGGGAGAGGGGGTCCGCCTCTCCCACGGCCTGTTTGGTCAGCAGGGCTTGTAGCTCCTGATCTATGAGAGTAGAGTTCATGTTTGAGAACCGGATGAAATAAGGAACCATATCCATGTCCGGTAGGGAGTATAGCTCTATCCGATATCCCGCTACTGTGTTGAGTATCCAGGCGTCTGCCGTAATCGCAGACCAGGCGTGGATAAAATGTCTCAGCCTTCCTCCTATAAGAGTGTGAGAAGAATTCGGGTGTATTGTACTCACCGGTAGTAGGGTGGGAGCGGGGATAGCCTCTCCCTCCACGTCCTCTCCAGGGGCGTCCGCGGGGTGGGAAGAAAGGCGCTGGCTGTGCCACCGGGACTGGGTATGGTTGAGGAGCCTGGCCGTACTGGGCGGGTGCTCTGTAGTATGGCTTGCTAGCGGAATAACGGCCGGCAGAGCGGCCCCTGTTTCTGCCGGCCCTGGGAATTTTTTTTGGAGTCCCTGACTTTTTTAGGGACGTCTGGCCTATATCAAGACTAGTATATAGTCCAACCATCTTGTTTATGTCTAATAACGTATAACATCCCCTCGGCCGCAGGACCGGGTTCAGATTCCGCTAGATGTGACAGCTGAGGATCTAGCCTCATTAAAATGGAGCGGCGACGCTCTGTGGAGCAAATAGTGTTTGCACACCCCAAGAGGCATACTGTCCCCAGTCTCCAGATCGGGGGTGAGATATCCCTTCTGGGTCGAAGAAAGGTTCTCCACGAGCATCCAGGATTGTTTCGCCCTGGGTTACAGGGGTGGCGTCCTCAGGGAGCGCCATATGCCCACTACCCTCGTATTCCTCCTCATCTTCAACTTCAGACTCATAGGCGTCTACCGCCTCGGATTCCGTGGATGAGTCTGATGCATCCACGTATGAATCCGGCTTGGACCGTCTAGCGGGCCGTTGCCTCTGCAAATGCTGCTCCCCGAGGCTCAGGGGTCGGTGGGAGTCTGGGATGGTAGTGGGTCGGCAGACTGGGGGGGGGGGGTGCTGCCTGAGGCAAATTATTTACTTCCCCTGCCGGGGAGTCGAATATCGTGGTGATATGTTTGCGTTTCTGGTATGCTTTGCCCTTTTTTATGGGCGGTTCACCACAGCCTGAGGGGCCAGGCATGACAGGTGCAGGTTGATGCGCTATGGGGGTTGAAGCCATTGCTGCTTGCACAGATTGATTTATTAACTCCTGAATCTGGGCAGCGGTCAGGAATATGGGATTGTCAAGGGAAGACTCTCCCCCAGCCGGGGCTTTTGGTGACCCGGAGTTCCTCACATCAGCCATGATAAACTATTAATAGTAGCAGATTATAACAATAATTGGCAATTTATAATCAATAGAAATCAGTAGGGCTGATAGGTAAGTAATGAGAATAGCCAAAATGGGGAATAAATTCCCTAGTGTGACAGCACAGAGAAAAACGCTCCTACAAGTACAGCCGGTCGCTCAATACTGGCATAGCGGCGAAAGGGAGTGACGTCCTAGCTCAGGAGAGCGTAATCTCGCGAGATTACGTCTCCCCGAGCTGTGATTGGAGGCCGCGGGGCCTTCAGGACACGCCCCCCAAAGCGCGCCGAGGAGGCGCGCGAAGCTAGTGACGAGTGGGAGGTACGATGGCGCTGAACCAAGATGGCGCCGCAAGATGGATACAGGTATTACATTTACAAATACACAGGAGAGGTAATGAAACGCTCGAACGGGAGCGCCGCAGAAAAAGGAGCGCGCGCCCCGACCGAGGACCCGGTCAGGTGACCGGGCGCAAGGAAGGGAAACAAAGGGGGGGGGACAGAAACAACAAACAAAGGGAAAATAGAATCAGCGGACAGGCAAAGAACCTGGACAACGTAGGCAGGAGTAATTCTGCGGAAGCACCGCTGCAAAAGGAAACTGAGCTCTACACTTTCACTCACACACACTGCAAAGCAGTAACAATAAAATGAATGCACTTATCTGAGTACTGCCATGAGCAGAAAGAAAGAGGAGGAGTTCAAGGAGACAGCCCTTTATATACCTACAGACCTGCCACGTGATTGGCAGTCCTATCCAGAGGGCTGATGGGACTTGTAGTTTTGTTCTAAAAAGTTTTCTTTCTTGTTGAATTCACTAAAAGTTGTATTTCTGCTATGGGCATTATTAAAGAAAGATAATGCATAAGATATGAGCCTCCTGTCTGATATATAACTAAGATTTTAGTGTAAAAAAGTGACATAAAATAAAGAAACATTTAAGCACTAAGAACCACCAAAGTAATTTTGAGTCTGCCCGAGCCCCATGTACACACAAACACAAATACAAACACTCCCATCGGGGGCACCAATGTGTGGGGTGGTGCAGCATGTTGCAGCGGCAGTAAACACTCCACATGCAGAAATAGAACTGTTTTGTATATGTACTTCAAACCAGTACAAATACCCAGCGGGAAGTCAACTGGAACGGTGCACTCATGGTATGTTGCAGCAAACAGTGTAGCAGCAGGTTATGGATGCGCTGACAGTGTCTGTCTCGAGGGATGGAATGTGGCCTGGTTGGTTTGTGCCCAAATAGAGAGGCTTCCAGGATGAATAATATATCCCTTCTTTTTCCCTACTCGCCTGGAACCTCTCCCCATTGCTGATACTGTCCCTGAAAGACAGGTAACCTGTCCCTACACTACCTACACACAAAATATTGAGTATCTATTTACTTTGTGCAACCTTATATTTTATTCTTTTTATTTATTTTGGATAATATATTGCATTTGTGTACCCTAAATTAAACTTAAGTGACTTTACTGAACATGTGCTCTTGGTAAACCACAACCAGGGAGATGCTTGAATGGATGAGTGAGTTTTCTTTAAATAGTAAAAACAAATTAACTAGCTTTTTCAGTTTGTGGTGCTCAGATACAGTTAAGTTCCTCCTTAATTTAGATTATGAAAAGGAATACACCATGTCAATATTATATGTAATTTTTGCATAAAATAAAATAGATGTTATTCACAAACCTGTAACACAAACCTGTAACATATATCCACACGTTACAAAAATACTTGGACAACAAAGAAATAGTCCAATAAAACTGTGGCTTTCCAAGTGTTCGATATGAAGGGCTTGTTCCTGAGTGTTGCATTTTTAAAGGGACATTTTCTGTGTAGCTTTGCCCTACCGTTTTCATCCCATGACTTCATCAGGGTCGTCCCTGTCATGTACCGGGGTGTATTCGAACCGGGACCTTCCTGGTCTCACAGCCGTAGCCTTACCTGCTGTGCTACAGAGGAGATCTGGACCTTTTAAAACGTCCTTGCAATGTTCAGCATTACCTCGGACTCGCTAGCTCCACCTGCTGCCAGCTGTGGACAATTGTCAATCTATGCAAGCCCATAAATAGGAAGTGATGCTATCACTCAGCGCCCGTTTATGTGGATTAGTTCCCTGGGTGTTGTGACTGCTCTGTGATCTTGTTTTTCGTATTGAACTTCTGCCTGAATTCCTGACTTTTCTCTAGCCTGCCGATTTAGTACTTTACCGCCAGCTCGTGTATGACCTTTGCCTGCCTGACCACCCTTTGGATTTCGATTGTGTACTACTTTGCCTGATCAGTTGCCAACTGATTCTGTCTGACAATGTTTTGCCTGAATCCTCAGCATACAAGTTCCACTTCGTTCACTACCTTTCACAGGTACCTTACAGCCCCTGATGAAGTCATGTGTCAAAATGATGTTTGAAGAAGGAGAAATTGTCGAATTGCATATGGATCTCAAATATAGGAATTCTGTGCTTATGTGACCATCTGTAATTAAAAGGTCAATCAACTCTAGTTTGCTGTTCTTACCAGGCACCAATACTATAGTGATCGCTGCTAGCTTCATTTTCTCATGCCAAGTGGCTGCCCTGCTTGTTAGAAACACAGAAGTTGACTTGTTCAGCATAAGAGCCATTTAGAGAACAGTTTGCATTTTCTCAATGAATGCAAAGCCTTCTCTGATTGGACAAGGTGGAGATTGCGGGACCTCCCGACATTGATGCCCTTGTGTGGCCCGTGGTCCTTGACATCATGTCTCCAGCTGTTATTACACTCGTAAATGATCTATTGGGGGGTCCCCATTTCTATTCCCCTTCCGTCTATTGATACAAGATAATTTAGCTACTTGTTCATCTCCCATTTTCAGATGCACCACGTGTTTGCTCCTGATGAGCGGCACCAAGCCACGGAAAGCATTGAGCTGACAATTGTTGTGTACCAACATACTACAGCTTTAATATCTTTTAATGCTTTTACATTTGTACCATTATATTACGTGACAGGGACTAGCAAGGTCGTAGGCAATGCACATGTTACCTTGCAACATCTTTATACCCAACTGTAACATGTGGTGGACTTTGTAACCTTATCATGTTACCCCATTTTCAACCATGTTATTACCAGTTATCACTGTTTTAGAAACTGACGCCACATGTCATGTGTATTCGTATTTGTGTATATATATATGGAACATTTTGTGTGTAATTTTGTTATTTACGGAATAATAAATATCTCATATCCCACCATTGTATTCATTTCAACCACGTGCTTCGCTCTAAGTCCCACCCTTCTGTTTCTAATTCCAATAAAAGGTAGAGATTGTGGCGTCACCACCGTATTTTCAAAATTTCAATAGTAACTAATCCAAATTAATGAAACGAAATTTCGGACAAATCTCTAAATTTGTAACGACTTTCAAATTCAATTCAAATCATTTTAAAATTGTGTTTGAATTCAATTTAAATTAGAAAAGAATAGAATATAATAAAATGGAATAGAACTGAGAATAAAGAATGGAGAAAATAGAATAGAAGAATAGAAAATAAAGCAATGGAATAGAATAGAAAATAATATATATATATATATATATATATATATATATATATATATATATATATATATATATATATATATACTCAAGTATAAGCCGACCCGAATATAAGCCGAGGCACCTAATTTTACCACAAAAAATGGGAAAACTGTTTGACTAGAGTATAAGCCTAGGGTGTCCATCTGCATGCCTCACTATGCCTCACTTTGCATCACTGTGTCCATGCCTCACTGTGCCCATGCCGCACTGTGTCCATGACTAGACTGACATTTAACATGGGAGTCTATGGAAGGGGTGCCCGGTTTGAAAAATCGGTGCTCCCCAGCCGTAGGTCCCCAGACAACAAACTTTGCACACTTGCAGCAGAGAAATGGGGATACATGTGTGCCAAGTTCCGGGTCCAGGAGATCTACAACCTGCCAGTGCCGGGTCCCCAAATTCACAGAAGAAATGACCGTTTAACATGGGAGTCTAAGGGAGGGGTGCCCAGCTTTGAAAAATTGGTGCTCCCCGGCCGTAGATTCCCCGGGCAACAAACTTTGCACACTTGTAGAGGAAGAGTAGGGCTACATGTGTACCAAGTTTAGGGTCCAGGGAACCTAACGCTGGCCGTTACCAGGTCCCCAAATCTGGGAGATCAGGCGCAAAAGGGTGACTCGAGCATAAGCTGAGAGGGGGAATTTTTGAAAATTTGAAAAACTTGGCTTATACTCGAGTATATACGGTGATCCTTTTCTAAAATTCGAATTACAAATAGAATAAATTCAAATTGGAATACAATACAAAAGAATAGATTAGAATAGAAAATAAAAGCATAGATTAAAATAGAAAATAATAAAATAGAAAAAAACAATAAATACTACTACTAATAATACTGTACAAAAACATCTGTACAACTCAGTGTACCAGCACACACCAAAACATCTGTCACAGTGTAACATTGCCCAACACCTCTGTAATACTAGTGTCCCAGGAACATCCGAAGTGAAAGCTGAAAAATGGCCCAGGCAGGAAAGAATTGTCCAACATTTAGGTGTTTAAATGATATTTATGTGCATTGTACAAGGTCTACCTGAGCTGACATAAATAACAATCTAATATTCCAATTGTTACTAATTCCAATCGATTCAAATTTAAAAACAGAATGAAAATTAGTAGTACATCATATTTCTACTGAGTATGATAGTTATATTCAGGTTGGTCAGGTTAAAACATTTGGAGATTATACCTGTTGTAAATACGTTTGGCTGGGGGTGTAAAGTGACATTATGGCCGAATGGATAAAGCCATTGAATCCAAATTTTGTGTATGCATTTGGTTTCAGTCATGAATCTCCTCTACCTCAGTTTTAATTTAACTATTGAGAAAAAGAAAATTGACAAAGTTTGCGCTCTTGTGACAAATGAACTTTAAATTGAGTGTTTTTTTTCTTGCTGCTAACAGTTAACCATTCTCTTGAGTTCTTTGCTAATAAATGGTGGTTCAGAAGAAAATATTTCAGAAACAAGAAGAGAAAGACAGAAGAGGAAGACAAACTGAAGTAGGCTGTGACTTCATGGGTGTTGGACCGATTCTCTAAATAAGCATCACTGGGGACCTTCTGGTTGGGTGTGTTCAGATCTGCTTCGTTAAACTTTGGTGGGAAGATAGAGGAATGTTTGTTGGGTGGCATTTAACATGTAAGTGTGAAATCAAGCTGATATCGAAGAAGAGTGCGCACAGAGTGGGTGGGTCCACAGGATGCTTATAGAATGAAGAAGTCTATAAAAAACATGCACACAATCTCTAAAGCGTTAGACTGGTGCTGGGAGCTCCGTGGATGCTAAGCATTTGTATATAGAATTCTGATAGCATGGATTAGAATACTGAGTCTGCAGAATCTCTGGTAATTTAGAGTGGTGTTAAAATAGAGTGGTCTATAGCGTAGGGTAGTCTATAGAGTGCTGATTGAGTGGAGTGGTCTATAGAGTAGGGTGGTCTATAGAGTGCTGATCGAGTGGAGTGGTCTATAGAGTGCTAATAATGTTAAGTAGTCTATAGAGCACTAAGATTTGATTAGTGTTGGTAGAGCTGAGTAGTCTTTAGAGAGCTGATAGAGTTGGAAAGCCTAAAGAGTGCTGATAGTGTGGACTGGAAGATTGAGTACACAGAATCCATGATTCCATGGGACTACACATTGATGATAGAATAGGGTGGTCTAAAGGGTGCTGATTAAGTGGAGTATTCTTTAAAGTGCTTATTGAGTTGATTAGCCTTTAGAGTGCTGAAAGATTTGAATAGTCCATAGAGTGCTAATAATTGGTTAGTTTATCAAGTGTTGGTAGAGTCAAATAGTCTTTAGAGTGCTGATAGAGTTGAATGGTCTATAGAATGCTGAGAGAGTAGACTTGAATATAGAGTATGCAGAATCCCTGATCCCGTGGGACTACAAAGTGCTGGTAGAATAGAGTGGCCTATAGAATAAGGTGGTCTATAGAATGCTGATAGAGTTCAGTAGCCATTAGAGTGCTGTGACTTGATTTGTTTTGAGACTGTCAGTTGGGTAGTCTATAGAATGTTGATAGAGTAGAGTGGTAGAGAGGAGAGTGGTGTACAGAGTGCTGATAGAATTGAGCAGTCCATAGAGTGTTGATCATTTGGAAGGGCATAGAGAATTTTGCTACAGTGGACAGGCCTTTAACTCTTCTAGTTTGGAAAGGTTTGTAGAAGGCTTACATAATAGACAGTTCTATAGAGTACCTAGGCTGTTGACAGCTTGGTACAGTGCTGGCAGTGTGAACTGGAATATTTTGTGGCCACATGTAGGGTACCAAAGTGTAAATGGATCTTATAGGCATAAAGTGCTAAGTATAGCATGTAGAGGTTTGTAGAACAATAATACAGTACATAGGTACTTGCACTTTTGTGATAGTATATATGGTGTCAGTAATTCAATCAAGTCAGTTGCTTGGTTATAGGAATAGAGTATGAACAGGACTGTAGATCTCTGATAATAGATGGAAATGTACATAGAGTGTTAATAGGGTGTTAAATTAGTACTGGTAGTGTGGTAAGAACACCCTTTACAGAATGCAGAACGTTTACTCAATGGGACAACAGAAAAAAGGTAACTTGGATTACTGGGTTGGGAAACTTCTCCAGCTAATATCATTAGGAGAAATAATGCAGTCAATGTGCGTTCATCCTCAGCATGCGGCATAATGGATGACGATGAGGATGATTATGAGAATGTGAGCGACATTACCAGACCAGTACCTGTGCCAAAACGAGAGAAGAAGATCGGCAACACATGCATGAAGGAGGATCTGCAACTAAAATGTAATTATTATTATAATTAATATTATTATTCTGAATCCTTTACATAAATTCACATGCTTCTTCCTTGGATACTGGTTTACTGACTATTGCAATATTCGTTTCCTACTGCACTTTTTTGAGCAGGGCTATGTATGTTAGTCCTACTTTAACTGGCTAATAGCAATTACTCGCACGGGTCTCAGTACACAGAAGTGGCAGTTAAATTTTCACAGAAGTGGCAGTTACTGGTTGATGGCATCTGTTGGTTATGTTGCCATTTTTAACTGTAAATATCTGGTGGCCAAACAGGGAAGAGGCTGAACCCTTTTATCTGGCTACATTTCTGTTTCTAAGGACAAAATATTAAGAAAATGCACTTATTTATACTCTCTCAGTCTCTACTTTTGTGATAATCGCTTGTGTAAGGACTGTGTTTGCCCACATGGGATGCACAGGTGTTCTATGCATCAACGTGTAGGCAGTCCCATTTATGTCTATTGGATTGGATGCAGAAGTTGCACGTGCGTCAATTGGAAACACAGGAGGATATTTTCTGTTTAACACAGAATACAGAGGTACTGTTTATACATTTTTCTGTGGACTATTATTTTTTTGCACATATACAGCGCTGCATATATTTTATGCTTATTTTGAAGGTTTTGGTATATTACCTTTTTTGTTACCAGCTGTGTAATAGTGTACATAGCGCTCACTATTTATATTTTATTTATAAATCAGTAGCCATTTTTCGCGGACACTGCTCCCAATTTGACCTCCGTTTTGGTGCAGGTGTGTGCAGGTGCGTGTCTCTGAATGCAGACAGAGTTTGGAGACACGCACACACAAACACCCGCACCCACATGGATGTCGAATTGAGAGCAGCAACTAGATCTGTGCAGCCGCTGTGTCTCAATAAGCATGTATGGGACTGCCTTCACATGGATGCACGGAACACCTATGTGCCCCATGCAGGCAAACACAGCCCACGCATGGGTGTGCCCTTAGATATGCCCATGTTTACAAGGCCTTAGTCAAAAACATATCAAAAAATATATCAATGTAGATTTAGCACAAAAGATGTTACCTTTGGGAAAAAGTGGTCACATGCCCCTTCTTTTTTTTAAATCAAAACAACGTTTATTGAGCATGAATAAAACATACATAAACGCATATTAAGTGCAACATGCACTACATCTACAGCTGTAGAGTGCCAATGTGCATACAGGCATAACAAGAAAAGACAATACATGTACATAGTTATTACAGTTCAGGGGAATGATAAAGAAATGTCGGGCCCAGGGGGGGACCGCTGGGTCATTACAGGGGAAAGCGGCTAGACCCCCCATCGCAAGTGGAGGCAGTTCCCAACCATCTGTCCCATACCTTGTAAAATTTGTCTGGGCATTCCCTATGGGCATATAGAAGTTTTTTTAAAGGGCAGGGTATTGTTAACGGCTCTAATCCATTGCTGTAGCGTAGGAGGAGGTCCCGTCAGCCATGTCATTGCAATCTGAAGCCTAGCGAGGAACAGTGTCTCTTGCAAAAATATATTTAAATACTTTTCAGCCTCAAACAAGGAGAGGAGGCCGAGTATACATTGGCGGGGGCAGAGGGACAAAGGGGAGCCCATGCGGTCATGAAGGAAGCGGACCACCTGAGACCAAAAACCCTGCATGCAGGGGCATGACCAGAGGAGATGGAAAAAGGTGGCGTTGGGGTGGTCGCAGCCAGGACAATCCCATGCCCCTTCTTTCAAGAAAATGTCATTATGATTTAATACATGACTTCAGAGACAAGGGGTTATAGTTAGTAATGCAGGGAATGTCAGTCACCAAAAAGGTATTCACTTCAGATAAATCCACATGTGCATTTGCAGTGGTTGATCTACCTGCAGTACATGATTGATGAATGAGTGTTTAAGAAACATACCAAGTTTTTGTAGACTGGGAAGGTATATAGGTAAAGACACTGAAGCTAAATAAAACCTAAAATATGGTAGCAAGTACATGTGGAAACAACATTTATATGAAAAGCCAATTTTAGATTAGACTTGGGTCGCACAGAATCACATGAAATTAAAAATCACATTTATTTTGATGGTGTTCATTTCTATTGCTACTTTGATGCGATGCTGTGTGTTTTTTTTTCTCCGAAAATTTGAATATTACATAAGACCAATTAAAAAAAAAGGTTTTTAATACAGAAATGTTTTCTTACTGAAAAGTATGTCCATGTACTGTATAGTATGCACTCAATACTTGGTCTGGACTTCTTTTGCATTAAAGTGGAGTTCCACCCATTTTTTTATGTTTGTCTGTGATGCATGCCCTAATCTCATAGTGTTCAGAATGGACAATTTGTATTTATTTTGTTGCTTGTAAATACCTTTATTTTGTAGTCCTTTATTACTTCCTCCTCCTTATTAGCCTAGACTATTAAGTCACAAGGCTATTTGCAAGGGTTTCTGGGATAGGCATCATGTTTCCCAGTAGTCCTTGCAAACCTGACTGAAACCTATTACATTGCTTGTGCAGCACTGAGCATGTGCGAGATATGCAAAGCTGAAATCCAGGAAGTCATAGAGTCTGGCTTAATGATGCCCACACTTAAGATGGCCTCGGTCTATATCTAGATTATAAGCTATCTAAATGCTGTAACAACCTAACAAAACGGACCTTAGTTTACAGACTTTACTAGAATACATTAAGCTTGTGTATTACAGGGGTATTTATATTTAAAAAGTGAAATTGTGGGTGGAACTCCCCTTTAATTACAACCAGAGAGATACTTTTCAGTAAGCCAACATTTCTGTATTAAAAATCCTTTTTTTATTGATCTTATGTAATATTAAAATTTTCTAAAATACAGAATTTGGGGTTTTCACTAGCTGTAAGTCATAATCATTATAATAAAGAAATGCTTAAAATACATCACTCAGTGTGTAACACATCTATATAAAATATGAGTTTTACTTTTCGAATTTAATTACATTTTTAAGATATTCTAATTTTATGAGATGCACCTGTATAATAATAATTCATACATACACGTACTAGGGCCAATTTAGACAGCAGTTAATGAACCTACCAGCATGTCTTTGGAATGTTCAAGGAAACTGGAGTACCTGGAGGAAAGCCATGCAGGTACAGGAAGAGCATACAAACTCCAGGCTGGAAATGCCGACGTTGGAATTCGAACCAACATCCCTAGTGCTGCCAGGAAATTGTGTCTCAGCTTAAAGTACAATATTGGGCAAAGCCTAACTAAGTCTCCCTCAGACCTTTGCAATCCTGTCTCAGTTGTGCAGGATTTCTTGTACAATTATTTTATTGATAGAAAAGTAGACACAACAGAATAGTGCAATAGTTTGACGATTACATCAAACTTATGATGAAGAGGAAAATGCCGGTAATGGGGTACTATACACAAAGTACGACATTTAGTAAGATAATGATACAATAAAAAACAATAGGCACATAGATAAAATAAAATAAACAATAGGCACATAAATAAACAATCATACAGAACAAAGAGCTACATGTATGGGTTATTGCGTATAAACTCCTACTTATGGGCATCCAGCATCACTGTTGCCACCATCACTGAGTCGACTCCAAAAAAAATCAGGAGTCACAGAAAAAAGTGCGTAGAGCAAAGAAAAGAACAGGTAGACTAAAGAGTATGAAGAGACAAAGGGACGAGGGAAGGAGTCCATAAGGAGGAGGGGTGTATCCAGGGGCGTTAGATTGAAAGAAGTTGAGTGTTGAACCTAGAGGGTTGATTAGTTGTGCAGGATTTCAAGAACATGGGTTGCAAATACACACACAAACTGTTGCATAGACTTTGCTAAATGAGAGGCAGCTTGCTGTATATCTAAACGGGTCACTAATTTAAATTTATATATTTCTCCCAATGCCTGTTCATCATCAGCATGCAGCATAGTCGATGATGATGATGATGATGATT
The DNA here is from genome assembly GCA_029574335.1 of Rana kukunoris. Lineage (NCBI taxonomy): Eukaryota > Metazoa > Chordata > Amphibia > Anura > Ranidae > Rana > Rana kukunoris. The sequence goes on along the minus strand of CM056051.1, from coordinate 485,548,697 downwards.
ATGAGAATGCAAGTGACCTTAGCAGGACGCCAGCTGTACCAGTCCGAGAGAAGAAGTTTGATACCACTGGAAAAATGGAAGACCTTCACCTAAAAAGTGATGATGATTATTATTATTTCTATTGTTAGGGCACATCTCTCATTGGCGCATCCTCCAGTTTAATATAAACACAGTGGAGTATTTTGGTGCTCGGGAGCTCCTGGTGCTTCGTACAGTCGCCCACAGACATGAATTTTTGTATGCTATCACTTGTATAAATGTCCTTATTTCTCCTGAGAAATCCTCACTTCCTGTTCTTCTGTCTGTAACTCCACACAGTAATGTAAGGCTTTCTCCCTGGTGTGAAGTGTTGTGCTCGACCCCGCCCCTGGAATACAGGAGAGTCAGGACACCTACTAACACACAGCTCTTTTCTCTATCTGCAACATAGAGAGTGTCCTGACTCTCCTGTAGTCCAAGGGAGGGGGCAAGCATGACACTCCACACCGGGGAGAAAGCCTCGCATTACTGTGTGTAGTTACAGACAGAAGAACAGGAAGTGAGGATTGCTCAGAAGAAATAAGGACATTTAAAAGCAAAATGGAAGGATGAGGTAAGTGAAGGAGGACTGCTCTAAGGTAAAGGAAGCTATTTAGGGGAAAAAAAATACCTTTATAATCCCTTTAAAGCAGAAATAATGTTAAAAAGTAAGAACTTAAAACAAATTGTCAGAAACAAATGGTAACAGAGTTTTAGGGGGTTTTGTTTTGCTTTCATTTGGACTACACTTGATGAACATCAGACTTTTTTCAAAAATAATAACTAAATAACTATACCTGTTCACATTTTATTATTAATCTGTCTTGACTGGCGTTTTTTAATTTGTTTTTTAGGCTTACCTAAACCTGTGAACTTTAGCTGTAATCAGGATCATCTTAATGTGGCATCAGGTAAAAGTGTACATAATTATACCCTGTATATCGAATGATATATCGAATCCTGTACCAGTGGCGGCCCATCCATACAGGGTGCAAGGGCACCGGTAATCATCTTTATTCTTTTCTCCTCACTGTCAGCGTTAAGGAGAAAAAAGCTGATGACCGCCTTCGGTTTACATCATATAATCAGCTGTCATTACATACCTCCAAACTGTCCCTGATTTAGAGGGACTGTCCCTGATTGGGAACAAAGTCCCTCTGTCCCCCTTTATTCCTCATTTGTCCCTTATTTTGATCTGATCTATATAGTTGGATATAAAATGCACTATTTATCTATTGAAAAGTGTTTCCCAGTGCTAAACCTTTCATTACATTTATAAATTGCTGCATTTGTAAACTCCAAAAGCCAATACAGGAATAGTAGTGGTAATAAAAAACTGAGGCCTCGTACACACGATCGGACATATCCGATGAAAACGGTCCGCGGACCATTTCCATCGGATATGTCCGATCGGGAGTTTGATCCGATGGCGTGTACACACCATCGGATCAAATTCCCCGCCGCCGGACGGCGCGGTGACGCGGCGGTGACGTTGACGCCGCCGCGTCATCGCCACGTCACCGCACCAGGAAGTAAAACACTTCCGCGCATGCGCCGAATCCATTCGGCGGCGGCGCGGCGGCGGTGGGGGACGACATGTCTGCTGGTAAGTGTACTAACCAGCAGACATGTCGGGCGGACAGATTCCCACCGGATGGATTTCAAAGCATGCTTTGAAATCTGTCGGGTGGAGAAATCTGTCCGCTAGCCCATACACACAAGCGGAGATGTCTGCTGAAACGGTCCATCGGACCGTTTTCAGCGGACATATCCCCTCGTGTGTACGCGGCCTGACAGCTGATCACATCATAAAGGGCCGTGTTCACCCTTTACTCCATTCTGTGATCAGCCGAATCCCAAGGACATCCATCCTATGCTGTAGCCGTCTTTCGGGCTATAGCACGCCGCCAAGAGGTTAAAGTATATATAAACCCTAATGCCACGTACACACGATCGGTTCAACCGATGAAAACAGACCGATGGATTTTTTCATCAGGTATCCGATGACTTTCATCAGTCTTGCCTACACACCATCAGTTAAAATTCAGATCGTGTCAGAATTCGGTGACGTAAAACACAACGACGTGATGAGAAAAATGAAGTTCAATGCTTCCAAATATGCGTCGACTTGATTCTGAGCATGTGTGGATTTTTGACTGATGGATTTCCCCACAGACGAATGTTTTTTTCTATTGGTTTTTGAACCGTCAGAAAATTTTAAAACAGGGTCTATTTTTTTTCACCGATGGGAAAAAACAATGGTGCCCACACACGATCAGTTTGTTCGATGGAAACGGTCCATCGGACTGTTTTCATCAGACGAACCTATCGTGTGTACAGGGCATAACAGACTACTCTTACTTGCTGCTTATTGTTCTGTTAAATATACCATTGGAGGTGTTTTATTATATCTGTTCCAAAATTGAGAAAACTCATGATGACCCTACAAGAAATCTATTAAAGTGGATGTAAACCCGATTCATGAAATTTGAGATGGGCACATATAGCAGCAGTATTTTGTTATCTCTTTTCAATGAGCTAAGTCTTATAGCTTAAGTCTTATAGCTCTCTTCTGAACGGTTCCTCTGTTATCAGCCTGAGAACTACTGACATTTTTTTTTACTTTTTTAGACAAAAGAAGCCTGAATCTTTTGTCAAGGGAGGATGCTAAAATAGATTAGGAGAGAGCAGCTCCTATTACAAAACAGCTCTGAGAGTCTCTGGCTATGAGGAGAGGGGGGTGTGTGCCTTTCCTCCAATCAGCAATGTTATTTATCTTGGCTTTATGCCCAGACATCGCACTCTGTGTTAACCAGGAAGAGAAAATCTCCTAACAAGATCTCTACTTTTTAAACAGTATATAAATGTGAAGACAGCAGATATACATATAAAACTTATGTAGGGAGATTTGGTTAATCTCTGTGTATCATCTGAGGCTGTTCACTTCACTGGGTGTATGGAGGGTTTACATCCACTTTAAGCTTTTAACTTCCTGTGCCCTTTGTCTGCTCTGCGCTGCTATCTGTTGGCATTATTTTTATCTGTCCTTGTGGTCTAAAAAACACCTCCACATAATGTATGTTATGGTAAAAATGAAAAGTGGAATGTGACAACAGTGATCCTCCACAGTCAGGTACAGTATGGTAATTGGGCATGATTACAGGAAGTCTTTTTCTAGGATCACCAGGTGAAAACAAGAGAACAGAAACCTGAAAAATATAAAAAAAATGAATGTAGACTAGGGTGACCAGACATCCCCGGTTTCCGGGGCAGTCCCTGGATTGAGGACACTGTCCCCGGACCAAGTCTGTCCCCGGGTTTGTCCCCGGATTGGATTTGAACAGGAGTTGGGGCAATTTCAAAAACAGTCAGTGCAGAATTAAAAAAAAAATCTGATTTTTTTTTTCATTATCTGGGCCCCTTTCTGATGATCATGTGCTGATCGGAGCGGAGGGACTATTTCTTCAGTTTCAGGTGCATGCCCATTCAGATCCGCTCGCATGTTTTTCTGCCTTGGCTCAAGTCCTGGCCAGCCGCCTGCCTGTTTATCTCCTTGCCTTCCCTGGCAGGAGCGATCTTCCTCCGCAACCCACCCAGTAATAACCGGTACCCAGAGAGTAAGACTCGACGGGCTGTGAGGCTGGCGGCCGCGACAGGCACAGAGTCGCTGATTGCCACCATTACTAGTAAAAAAAAAAAAAATGTCCCCGGATTTCATTTTAAAAATCTGGTCACCTTAATGTAGACACCATGGGCTATATTCAGGAAAGAGATACGATGGCTTATCTCCAGATAAGCCGTCGTATCTCTGCGTCTGAGCCCTCCTATCTATGCGACTGATTCATAGAATCAGTTACGCATAGATTTCCATTAGATCCGACTGGCGTAAGTCTCTTACGCCATCATATCTTATTTTCATATTTAGGCTGGACGCTAGGTGGCGTTCTCGTCTAAAATATGCAATGAGCCTATACGCCGATTCCCGAACGTACGCCCGGACGGCGCATTTTTTTTACGTTGTTTGCGTTAGCATAGGTACGTCGTAATGTTACCCCTGCTGTATAAGGCGCAGCCAATGTTAAGTATGGACGGCGTGCCGGCGTTTTTTTTCCGTCATTTACGTCGTTTACGTAAAACGTTCGCGAATAGGGCTTTGCGTAAGTGACGTTCACGTTGTTTACATTGTGTATTTGCGTCATGATTTGGAGCATGCGCACTGGGATAAATTTACGGCCGGCGCATGCGCAGTACGTTCGGCGTGGGATCGCACGTTATTTAAATAATACACTCCCCCTACCCGCCCAATTTGACTTAAGACGGGCCATTTACGCTACGCCGCCGCAACTTTACAGGCAAGTGCTTTGTGAATACAGCACTTGCCCGTAAAAGTTGTGGCGGCGTAATGTAAACAGCATACGCTACGCCAACACAAAATTACGCGATTATACCTGAATCTAGCCCCATATCTACAGCTTGACAAACTGCAATATATTATAGTTTTGTTTTAGATATGCTTTAATCTGTGTATATATTACTGACTTTCTGATTTTTTTCATTAGGCACAAGTGCAGGACTGTCATTTCAGCCACCTCGTATAGGTAAGTACTTGCCCTGGATTTCTGTACTAGAACCGAAATGGACAAAGTAAGGAGGTGGCTGAGAAAGGTGTATCTGTACATGCCAGAGGCCATCTCCAATTCAACTTTGCAGGGCTGTTGACAGGTTGAAGCACACATTTCTTAACTACTTCAGCCCCAGAAGATTTTACCTCCTTCCTGACCAGAGCACTTTTTACAATTTGGCACTGCGTCGCTTTAACGCGGTCATGCAATGCTGTACCCAAACTAAATTTGGGTCCCTTTTTCCCACAAATAGAGCTTTATTTTCGATGTATTTGATCACCTCTGCGGTTTTTATTTTTTTCACTATAAAAAGAATAAAATAAAGCGTAAATTTTGAAAAAAAATACAATATTTTTTACTTTTTGCTGTAATAAATATCCCTAAAAATGTTTTTTTTTTTTTTTAAATTGGGATATTTATTATAGCAACAAGTAAAAAATATTGTATTTTTTTTCAAAATTGTTGCTCTTTTTTGTTTATAGCGCAAAAAAAAAAAAAAAAAAACGCACAGGCGATCAAATACCACCAAAAGAAAGCTCTACTTGTGGGGAATAAAGGAGGTCAATTTTGTTTGGGAGCCACGTCGCATGACCACGCAATTGTCAGTTAAAGCGACGCAGTGCCGGAAGCTGAAATTTCACCTGGGCAGGAGGGGGGTATATGTGCCCAGTAAGCAAGTGGTTAAAGGGAACAGCATACCCATACATTGCTCAGCCGTGCCCTTCTGCCAACATATATCGACGTGAGCCGATCGGCAAGTGGTTAAATCAAACTTTTGCTTGAAATAAGAATTATCTAGGTTGTTCATTTACAATCCATGTTCATGTTCCATCCAAACCATATTCATTTAAGGATCTCCTATGAACGATCTTTTCATAAACATGCATGATTCTAATGCCGTGTACACACGATAATTTTTCGGGTTGTAAAAAACAAAGTTTTTTAGGCTCTAGAAAAAAAGTAAGTTTTTTTCAACCTCATTATTAAAACGACGTTGCCCACACATGATCGCGAAAAAAAAAAACGCTCTAGCAAAGCGCGGTGACGTACAACACGTACGACGGCACTATAAAGGGGAAGTTCCATGCAGATGACGCCACCCTTTGGGCTGCTTTAGCTGATTTCGTGTTAGTAAAAGACGATTCGCTCTTTTCTGTCTGTTACAGCGTGATGTATGTGCTTACTCCATTACGAACGCTAGTCTTGTGAAATCATGAAATTTACTCGCGATCACTGCTCAGTCTTTCAATAGTAATGTGTCCTTTAATGAAGTTCAGGCCTCCCCTGAGTGTACCAGCCTCGTGCTAGGTGCTCTCCAGACAGATAGTTCATTCGGAGCGCTCCCGTCTCATAACTTGCTTCTGAGCATGCGCAGGTTTTTCACGTCGTTAAAGCCCACTCATGATCATTTTTTACAACCCGAAAAACAACATAGTTTAAAACGTCGTTAAAAAATAGAGCATGTTCGGGAAAAAAAAATTTAGTTTTTCAGAAACCGAAAAATGCTCTGCAGCCCACACATGATCATTTTAAATTACATTTTTAAAAAGCGTAGTTTTTTACAACCCGAAAAATGATCGTGCGTACGCGGCATTACAGCTGGATGTGTATGTTTATCAGCAGGCATCCGCTTGAAACCAGTCTTATCTTGGAGAAATAGGAGCAAACATTAATGAAAAACTATTTTGGCCAGTTATAACACCGAAATTCCACCCAAGACCAGGTGGACAGTAGTGTCTGCAAAACCAGCTTTCTATCTATAGGAAGTTCTTTTGAGTCTTACATCTTCTGTTTGTGGTTTATCGCCCCCCACAGACTGATGTCACAGTGCAATGTTCTTTGTGAAATGTTGCAGAGCAGGTGTAATGACCAGTGGCGTCTCCAGCTTTCATATTTAGGGGGGGCACATGGGGGGACACGGACAAAAGTAGGGGGGCCAACTATATCTCTTGGGGCCCTTTACTACGATCCCACAACGGGCCCTTTTACATGTTCTGCAGTGAGCTCCCTTCCTACTATACTGGGGCCCCCCAGAGTGGCAGAAAAGAAGAGATATGTCACCAGCACACCAAGAAAATATAAGGGTCCAAAGCAGTGGGAGAACTTTCAGGGTTGCAAAGGTTGTCTTGCCACCGGGCCCTGGTGTTCTGCCACTGTGGGGTTCCCCAGCTGTCCTGTCCCTGCTATTGATAGCGCTGGTCTGGCATCGGTCTCCTTGGCAGCGGCGGCAGTCTATTAGGATCTAGTGCAGGTGACATTATGGGTGCATGCAGGGGAAGGCTGGCACTATTGGTTATAGAGAGCTGAGCCCCCAGCTGGTTACCTAGAAGCAGTAATGCTGTATAACCTACTCTGGTGACATGCTAATCGGAATGTGACACAGGTGATGCTCCCAGTGTGGCCTCTATGCCTGTAAAGTGTGGGCTCTATGCCTGTAAAGTGTGGGCTTTGATCAATAAAATCTCTGATATTTAACACTAGGATTTGACTGGGAGCATCACCTGGATTGCATCCCAATCAGCATGTCAGAGAAGGCTCCACTGCTGCTAAGCAACCTGCAGGGAGCTCAACTGTCTACAACCAATAGAGATGGGCTTGGGTGTGTTTGAAATCCCACATGCCCAATCCCGCCAGGAAGCCAACACTCCACAGTGCTAATCACAGGCAGCGAGACATTTCCTGATCTGTGCAGAGCTGCGGACCGGGAAATCTCTCACTGCCTGTGATTAGCCCTGTGCAGTGTGGGCTTCCTGGCAGGCTCTGGCATCTGGATTTTTGAACATGCCCAGCCCATCTCTAACAACAAATTGTGCTGACCCTCCTGTACATCAGCCCCATAAAGTAACCAGCACTGGGTTCTAATGTGCTGCCGCCGCTGCCAAGGAGACAGAGACCAGCGCTGTGAATAGCCGGGACAGGACAGCAACTCTGGTTATTCCAGCACTGGTCCACACTGGGAGGATTCCCTCATCCACCTATAATGTGTAGATAGGGGAATTGGATAATTTCCCTTTTTTTTTTTTTATTCAACCTAATAGTTGAATGAAAAAAAGTGATAAATGTATGGGCTGCCTAAGAGCTAAGACCAGCCATAGACAGTTTAAATCTCAGCTGGTTTAGCAGGAACTGGCTGAGATTTGAACCATTAATGAGCAGATTCTCTTATGATTATTACTAGTGGTTGCTGTATAGCCACTAGTGAGAATCACTGTTTGTCGGGAGAATACAATTGTTGGGCAGGAGGGATATTCCTGTCAGCACTGTCTGTTGATGGGGGAATCATGCAAGTTTCTTTCCTGCAATCTGTGGATGTAGGAAAGAAATTTGCACTGTATATTACCTGCCTAACTGAAAGTGAAAGTGTAACAGAATGGCCCGTGACACCCACGGACTTTTGAAGGATGGGGGGTACTCGAGTGCCAGCATCACTAATGACTCTTGGGTCTAGGGTCTTCCTGTGCCCATTTTGGGCATAGGGTGACTGAGAAATGATAAATTACATGGGATGGGACATTACTGATAATTCATGTTTTGCAGGATATCTTTAAATATTACAAGTTGTTAAAGTCTGACTCCGACAGGTCAATAGAGTATTTTAATTCAATATGGGGACACATGCTTTTGAGGTGTTAATTGAGTCTGCTCCTAGACATTCCATTGTGTGATGCTAATACTGTTTTGTGCCCATTGTGCTAATTAGGTCTGCTCCTAAGACCTGTTTATTGTGTATGCTAATGACACTGTTAAGATGTGGAATGTGACTTTTCAAGCTGTAGTAATTAACCCCTCTAAATGTGGAGCCAGACCGTCTGGCTAATGAGTAGTAATTAACTCAGCGGAATGTCATTATCTAAAAGAATGTGTATGAAGCCCCCCATTGTGTGATGTGTGGGTGACGTGTGTCTTTGTCCCTGTGATTAACTGTAACATGTTTGTACTGTATATAAGAAAGCTAAGTTATCATTAAAGGATTCATTCATTCATTCATTTTGGAACCAGTACCAGAGCTTGTGTTGTCTCGGTTATTCTGGGAAATGAAATGGGTCATGTCTGATGTCTGTCGGACTGTCGGATAAGCTGTCGTGGGGCGATGGAATGGAATATCGTAAACGGTGGTGACCGTTACAGAAAGTAAATTGTGAATGTCTTGAAAGAACAGGAGAGGGGAGGGAGACAGATGGGGGAGAGAAGGGATGGAGATAATGCAGTTCAGTGATTACAGTGTACTGCAGTCTGCAGTGCACACACTTACCCACGGTCCAGGCTAGAATCTCAGGCATCATTCACACACATGCTGCTCATTTTCATATTTCCTGAACACACATCCCCTCTCTTTAGATACAGCACACCGAGATAGTGTGGGCGGGACTGAAAGGAGGAGGAGCTGTATTCCTCCCTGCTCATATGTGAGGAGAGTGGGGGGGAGGTGGCTGGACTCGCTGGGCTGTAAAAGAGTGTCATAGACTGACACTCGGCTCAGCTTGCAGTCACCACTCTCGGAATTTACAGGTTGGTTCTCCTGTCCTAAGGACGGGAGAAATCAGTCTGTTTTTTCAGTAACTGAGATGAAGGCTTGGCCCCCCCCACCCCCACAGTGCTTATGGAGTCCTTTCTGCAACTCGCTCTTCTCCGTGCCAATGAGGATGCAGGGGAAGGAGCAGATCGGGCAGCTGTGGTTGTGTGAACGCTTGCATTATGCAGTGTCAGCGAGCAGAGGGAGGGGGGAGGAATGCCCCGCAGAGCTGACTGGGGACGCTCTTCCTCTCAGGAGAGACTGTTACTCCAGGGGCGGCCCGAGAAACAAAAAAAAAAAAAGCAAGGGGGGCACATAGTGGGGCACAGCATAATGTTGGGGGTGTCAGGGCCCCCTCTGCCCCCCCCTAAAGACGCCTCTGGTAATGACTTAGATAAGACACTGATAAATGAGGTCCATTGTGTATAGATAAATGCAATGAGATGACTTTGACGTGTTGTATTGGGTACTATATATTTAGTACATATGCATCATTAATACAGCTTTCCTTACATTTTTTTTTTAGGGCTTGATTTCTCATCTCCAGCTGTAAATTCAGCATTTAAGGACTTGCCAGGTAAGACTCTAGCATAAATCTTAATGTGACACTAAGCAATATCCTTTCTACTACCATAATCCATACACATCCACTACTTTATGGCCCTGTAATCTATTTTTCATTAAAGCAGGATTCCACCCGCAAATTTTATTTATTTTTTTAACAGTGTAGCTGCTGACTTTTAATAAGGACACTACCCATCCTTTTTGCCCGTGCTGATGGCCCCCCCGATGCTGATCCCTCGGTCTGTGCAGGTCCCGCTCCGCCATTCACACTAAGGGAAACAGGCAGTGAAGCCTTACGGCTTCACTGCCCAATCCCTACTGCGCATGCGCGACTCTCGTGCCGACTTGAGAATGGGCGGCTGCTTTCTGGGAACACACAGTTTCCAGAAAGCAGCGTGCCCCATTAACTAGAAGAAGACAGACCGTGGTGTGGGAAGAGGCAGATTTAGGACTTCCGCATAGCAACAGGTACTTCGGGTGAGTATATATTTTTTTATTTTTTTATTTTTAGGCTTCATTTTTGTGGAGCTCCGCTTTAAATAATTTCTTACTGTGTTTTTCTGAATCCTTGTAACATCCTTTGTGAGCTTATGAACCTCTCCCTTTTACTCTTACTGCTGTTTGTTTAGAAGGAGCAGTACTCATTAGTTGCAGTCATACTATTAGTCCCAGAGTCCATATGGCAAGCAAGAGATGGTGGCCACGTTCTCACATACAGTAGGACTATGAAGAATAAATAAGAACACAGCAGCCAAAAAAAAGAATTTGGAGATTTGAAGTAGGCTGAGAGCAATAGATTTTACTTTTTTGAGTTAAGAATATTTACTTGAATAGAATTTCTTTTTATACCAGAATTTAGTGTCACTTTAATGTGGTTGTAAACCCTTACAGACCACTTTAACCTACAGGTAAGCCTAGATTATGGCCTCGTACACACGACCGAGGAACTCGTCGGAAAAGACACATCGTTTTCCTCGAAACTTGACAAGCTGAAACTTGACAAGCTGTCTTTGCGTACACACAGTCAAGACCAAATCTCTTCGTTCTCAAACGCAGTGACGTACAACATATACAACGGCAGGGGAAGTTTGATTCCACTGGCACAACCCTTGGGGCTGCTTTTGCTAATCTCATGTTACTGCATGTTAGGTAAAAGTTTGGTGAGAGACGATTTGCACTTTTCAGTCTGTTACAGCGTGACAAATGTGCTATCTTCATTACAAATACTACTTTTACCGAAGGTGCACAGGTTTCTAAGCATACACACCAACGTGTTTCTCGTCGAAAACCAGCCCGACGAGGAACACAACGAGGAAATTGAGACTCCCGACGAGGAAAAAGAGAACTTGCTCTCTTTTTTCCTCGTCGAGTTCCTCGACAGTTTTCCTGATGAAAAGCATACACACGACCGTTTTCCTCGGCAAAAAAGCTCTGCCACCAAGTTTCTTGATGGATTCTGTCAAGTTTCTCGGTCGTGTGTACACGGCCTAAAGCTTAACTGTGGGTGAAACAAATATTTCTTAAACCTACAAGGTTTAGGAGATATTTGCAGAAAAGAAAAGACTGCATGCACCGTAGACAACAGTGCAGGCGCACTGGCACTGAGTGTACCGTTAGTGAAGGCGATCGTGCTGTCACTGACGTCATTGCGGCTTCGGCCAATCACAGCGCCCGAGCCGCGATACCCGGAAGTCACTCGGGTATTATGGCGACGGAGGAGAGGAACGAAAGTCGCTTTGGTGCTTCGATCTCAGGTAAGTGAATCATAATGAGCTAGTATACTATGCATACTAGCTCATTATGCCTTTCTCTTGCAGGTTTTTTTTTTAATACATTTTTAGAGGGTTTACTTTAACCTCTTCCCCACCTAGCCATAGTAAAATGATGTCGGTGGGGACCTCTCGTCCTTCAGACTGGACGTCATATGATGTCCTTGCTTTTCCGGCCGCTAGGGGGCGTGCCCCCGCCACATTGCTCGGGACCCGGTGCGCGTGCTTGGCGGTCGCGATGTACGCCGGGCACCCGCAATTGCCCGCAATCACGACAGGACCATGGATCTGTGTGTGTAAACACACAGATTCATGTCCTGTCAGCAGTGAGGAGACTGATGTGTGTTCCCAGTACAGAGGATCACACATCGATCTCCTCCCCTTGTGAGTTCCCCTTCCCTAACAGTTAGAACACACTTTAGGGAACATATTTAACCCCTTCAGCACCCCCTAGTGTTAACCCCTTCCCTGCCAGTCACATTTACACAGTAATCAGTGCAGTTTTATAGCACTAATCGCTGTGTAAATGTGAATGGCCCCAAATATGTGTCAAAAGTGTCCGATGTGGCGCCGCAATGTCACGGTCACAATAAAAAAATCGCAGATCGCTGCCATTACTAGTAAAAAAAAAAAAAAAAAAATGCCATAATTCTATTTCCTATATTGTACATCAGACTCTATAACTTTTGTGCAAACCGATCAAATACGCATATTGCGATTTTTTTTTACCAAAAATATGCGAAGAATACATATCGGTCTAAACTGAGGAAAGAAAAAGTTAAAAAAAAAAAAAAAATATGATATTTATTAAATCAAAAAGTAAGAGATTGTGTTTTTTTTCAAAATTGTCGCTCTTCTTTTGTTTATAGCGAAAAAAATTAAAACCGCAGAGGTGATCAAATACCACCAAAAGAAAGCTCTATTTGTAGGAAAAAAGGGTGTCAATTTTGTTTGGGAGCCATGTTGCACGACTGTGCAATTGTCATTCAAAGTGCGACAGCACTGAAAACTAAAAATTGGTCTGGGCAGGAAGGGGGTGAAAATGCCCTGTATGGAAGTGGTTAAAGGGGTTGTAAATCCTAATTTTAAAAATAGAAATAAAATAACAAACATGTCTATACTTACCTGCTCTGTGCAATAGTTTTGCTCAGAGCAGCCCTGATGTTCTTCTTCTAGTGTGCCTTGCCGGCGCTCCCTGCCCCTCCTCTTCATCTGGTGCCCCCACAAAAAGCCGATTTCCCTAGGGGCACCTGTGCAGGCTCGTTCCCGGGTCCCGCTGCTGCGTCCATTGACACAGATAGCAGGACTTGGCCCTGCCCCCCGGCTCCCATCTCACTGGATTTGATTGGCAGCAACGAGAGCCAATGGCTCCTGCTGCTATCAATCTGTCCAATGAGGAGAGAGACAGCGGCTGGAGCCACTGCACTCATGCACATTGCTAGATCGGGTCGGGCTCAGTTAAGAAAAAGGGGGGGGTTTGGGGGGAGCTGAAGTACTGAAGGATTTTTGTCTAACTGCATAGAATGCAATAAGTTGAAAAACATTAAGGATTCCCCACAACAGGAGCTACTTGGTAATTCGGGTTCTCTGTTCTGCGCCTCAACTCCAAGAACACCTTAGCCCCACTGACACACTAGGTTGAGTGAATGTCACTGCAAGCACTTATAGAAACATGAGCACAGATCCCTTTAATTTGGCTGTGAATAAGTACCAGAAAACTCAGCCATTCCTGCAGGCAGCATTAAAACTATTAGATAGCTGTATGATCGGTTCCTAAAGGACTCAGTCTCTCTGGTAGCAGATAGTAAATCCCCACAGCAGCAGCTCACCAGTCACAGTGATATTGCAGCTCACCATCCGGTCACACACAGTGGAAAGTACATTTTCTTCTCTCCACCCAAGTGATTCTAACTGTTGGCACTCCCAAGCTCAACACTCAGGATCCATTTAAAGCCACCTTTATGCAGCAGTGGTGGTGTGCACTGGACAGCTATGTGCACTCTCTAGTCTCCCTCATGGCAAGAGGAAGCTGTGTCCTCTGCAGTATGAGAAATGCAGGTCTTTTCCCTCCGCCTGGCAGTCTCCCTCTGAGAAATGCAGTTTAAAAGCTCTTGATTAGTGTAGAACCTCTCCCCACTGGACTACAGTTCTCACAGTGCAGTTCTGCCTGACTCAGTCTATTAAACTTTCTGTGCTCAGCAGCCCCCTCCCTCCTCCTTCATATATGGCTGTTAACCAGCTCAGCCCTACAGGACAGCAGCTACAGAGAGTAGCTGCAGCCAGTGTTTCTTTCCCTCTCAATTCTTAGCCAAGCACCTGACTACCTAATCTATCCAATAAATTTGTATCCAATCAGGTAAGCACTTGCACTGCATAGATGTTGGTAGGTCTAATGGAGATTATATAATTCAGATTGTAACATGTGGTTAGCTTTAGAGAGATGTACGTTTACTACACAGCCAGAAATTGAGTGTGACAAGGACATAGCCAGTGTCAAAAACCTAACGTAGGTTTTAACCTTTCAACACTCTACTAAAAGGTGAATTAATCAAATCAGTAATGCAATTACAGTTATGTGCAGTTGGCCATAGATGTGTAATTATACTTCCTGTAATGGCTGCTCACCACATGTGGTCATAGTGCAGTGCAATTTCCATTATGGTTTGACATTATTATACACTACATGGCCAAATGTTTTTGACCATAACACCTATACTTCCCTTCTGAATATCTTTAAGCTGAAGTGGAACACCAATTGCGAGCCAGGTCTTCTTGTCCAACATCAGTTCTGTTGCTGTTGTGCAATGCTGTTTAACCGCTTAAGACCCAGACCTTTATGCAAGTAAAGGACCTGGCCAGTTTTTGTGATTCGGCACTGCGTCGCTTTAACTGACAATTGCGTGGTCGTGCGACATGGCTCCCAAACAAAATTTGGCGCCCTTTTTTCCCCACAAATAGAGCTTTCTTTTGGTGGTATTTGATCACCTCTGCGGTTTTCATTTTTTGCGCTATAAACAAAAATAGAGCGACAATTTTGAAAAAAATGCTATATTTTTTAGTTTTTGCTATAATAAATATCCCCCAAAAATGTATAAAAATATTTTTTTTCCTCAGTTTAGGCCGATACGTATTCTTCTACCGGTTTTTGGTAAAAAAAATCGGAATAAGCGTTTATTGATTGATTTGCGCAAAATTTATAGCGTTTACAAAATAGGGGATAGTTTTATTGCATTTTTATTAATATTTTTTTTTTACTACTAATGGCAGCGATCAGCAATTTTTTTTCATGACCGCAACATTATGGCGGACACATGGGACAATTTTGTCACTTTTTTCGGACCATTGTCCTTTTCACATCAAAAAGTGCTACAAAAATGCATTGTTTACTGTGAAAATGACAATTGCAGTTTGGGAGTTAACCACTAGGGGGCGCTGAAGTGGTTAAGTGTGACCTAATATGTGTTTCTAACTGTAGGGGGCGGGGCTGGACGTGTGACGTCATGGATTGTGTTTCCCTCAGGGAATACACGATCAATGACACTGCCACTGTGAAGAATGGGGAAGGTGTGTATACACACACCTCTCCCTGTTCTTCAGCTCCAGAGGACCGTTCACGGGACACCGGCGGCGATTGGGTCCGCGGGTCCCACAGGTGGGGGTCACGGAGCTTCGGACCCCGCGGCTGGGCTTAAAGGGCCACGTACAGGTACGTGGATGTGCCCAGCCGTGCCGTTCTGCCAACGTATATCGGCGTGAAGGGGTCCTTAAGTGGTTAAGATGACTAGGCACACAGAAATACTTCAAAATTTGGAGGAAAGCCCTGCCAGGAGAGTGAAGGCTGTTATAGCTATAAATTGTAGCCAAGTCTATATTAATTCCCATGATTTTCGAATAGGATGTCCAATAAGCTCATATAGGTGTGATGGTCAGGTGTTCATGAACTTTCGCCCATAGTGTGTAGTTGCTGCTCCAGGTTGGTATATAAACACAGTAGAAACATGAAGATCTGCATGGAGTAAGTAAAGAGAAGAGATGTTGAGGATTTGGGCTGATGGAGATCTATCCTCCTCATCTATTCTATCAGGATCTGTTTGGATTGGTACACATTTTGGGTCCGTGAATTACATTACATTTAATCTCTTTGTCTCTAAGATGTACCAATCAGTAAAAGGAATCATGGACCAGGATGGATGAAATTAGTCTTGGTGATGTGCCTCATTCTCATTTTCTTGATGGTCATACTTATAACCAGCATCCTGTTCATTTATTGTGAGTATTGTTCTTGTTTACAGATTTTGGCCCAGATTCACAGAGCAATTACGCCTGTCTAACTGGTGTTAGACAGGAGTAATTTCAAATTTCGTGCGCCGTATCACTAGTTTGAATCCTCAAACCATGATACGGCGGCTTGGGGCTTCGATCCGAGAGGCTTACGTCTCCGTAAGCCTTCGGATCTACGCTGCGATATTTTTGCGGCCGCTGGGAGGAGTTTGCGTCGTTTTCATGCGTCGGGATATGCAAATGAGTTTTTACGGCGATCCACGAAGATACGAGCGGTCTTCGCAATCGCTTTCGTCTATTTTTTTCTACGTACTGTTAGACCAGCTTTTTGCTGGTCTAACGGTGCGTAGCCCATGTTAAGTATGGCCGTCGTTCCCGCGTCGAATTTAAAATGTTTTTTTTTTTTTTACGTAACTCGTTCGGGATTAGGAATGTCCGTAAACGACGCTACTCAAGAAAAAATGACGTAACAACGTGATTTCGCGCAATGCACGGCGGGAAATTTCTGAACGGAGCATGCGCAGTTCGATCGCCACGGGAACGCGCCTATTTTAAATGCTTCACGCCCCCTAATCACGTAGATGGATTGCGCCGGGAGAAATACACTACACCGCCGTCGTTTACTGGACAAAATCTACCTGGATTCCACGTAGAGCCAGGTAAAATACGGCGGCGTAGTGTATTTGGGAAACGCTACGATAATCTAATTCTATGTGAATCTGGCCCTTTATTTTTAGGGTGAACTTCTACTTTAACCACTTAAGACCCGGACCAATACGCTGGCAAATGACCCAAGGGTTTTTTGCGATTCGGCACTGCGTCGCTTTAACAGACAATTGCGCGGTCGTGCGACGTGGCTCCCAAACAAAATTTGCGTCCTTTTTTTCCCACAAATAGAGCTTTCTTTTGGTGGTATTTGATCACCTCTGCGGTTTTTATTTTTTGCGCTATAAACAAAAATAGAGCGACAATTTAAAAAAAAATGCAATATTTTTTACTTTTTGCTATAATAAATATCCCCCAAAAATATATAAAAAAACATTTTTTTTCCTCAGTTTAGGCCGATACGTATTCTTCTACATATTTTTGGTAAAAAAAATCGCAATAAGCGTTTATCGGTTGGTTTTCGCAAAATTTATAGCGTTTACAAAATAAGGGATAGTTTTATTGCATTTTTATTAATTATTTTTTTTTTACTACTAATAGCGGCGATCAGCGATTTTTTTCGTGACTGCGACAATATGGCGGACACTTCGGACAATTTTGACACATTTTTGGGACAATTGTCATTTTCACAGCAAAAAATGCATTTAAATTGCATTGTTTACTGTGGAAATGACAGTTGCAGTTTGGGAGTTAACCACAGGTGGCGCTGTAGGGAATGTGTGCCCTAATGTGTGTGTTTACAACTGTAGGGGGGTGTGGCTGTAGGTGTGACGTCATAGATCGCGTCCCCCTATTACAGGGATGACGCGATCGATGCTCCGGCCACAGAGAAGCACGGGGAAGCCGTGTGTACACACGGCTCTCCCCGTTCTTCCGCTCCAGGGACGGATCGCCGCACTGCAGCGGCGATCGGGTCCGCGAATCCCGCGGTCCCGGTCCTGGAGCTTCGGACCGGGTCGCGGGGGCGCGCCCGCGACCCACGGCTGGGTACTAAAACCAACGTATATATACGTTGATGTGCCCAGCCGTGCCATTCTGCCGACGTAAATGTGCAGTAGGCGGTCCTTAAGTGGTTAAGTAATGCCTGTACATATGCACGGATGATTATATACACACTTACTAAATAAGGTTAATAACAATGACTCAGCTGACTCATATACCTGTACTTCAGATTGAGTAATGAATGTGTACTTCGGTCCCTGAAAAAACATATCTTCCTACCAAAAAATATATAGTAAAGAATTAAAAACTGCAATGGACCTTCATTTGTGTAGCACTACCCCCGAAGGAGCTGCTGGTTAAATTTTGGGTTTGCACGTTACCTTTAAAGCTTCGTTGTCAGGGTAAAGCTTCGTTGTCCAGACAGATGTAAAACCTTCAACAGTTTGGTTTTATTTTTACTGCAGGGTAACTTGAAATAGAGAAAGTAGAAGGGAGGAGAAGAGCAAGGGAAGGTTTAGGCACACGGTACAGAATGCCCCAAAATAGGCAATCAGTCTCCACACTCAGCTATTGAGTTGGAATTGCTCCCCCAGATAGTTCCCTCTCACATGGCCTAGCAGCGGGGATAATGCACAAACTATGTCCAGGCGGTCTCTGCCACAGATCTCTTGGAATGAACTTGGTCTCTACCACAGATCTTTGAATGTACTTGGATGTGTTAGGAATCCTCTGCCACAGGATTTTAAAGTCCCGAACCTCCAACCATGCAGTAGAAGAGCCTTTAAGCCAGAACCGGCAGACTGCAGGGTGGATCCCTCCTTAATTCGGTTACCGGGCCTCATTTGAGATGCTAGCACTTTGCCGGTCTCCTCCAGGGCAGGTCATCCCCCGGTTTCCTTAATTAAGACAGCTTGGGATCCTCTTTTAGGATTGCAGGCCCAAGCCAGCATAGCTTGGCCTACTAAACAGCGAAGCAACTCCGGGCCAACGTGGCTCCGAAGTCGGGCTCACACACATGCACCTCGCGTCAGGAGGGCCACGAGGCGAAGGACCCCGCAAAATGGCGTCTGCCCCTTAAGTACCCCTCCCAGCATGCACAGCGGGGTTACCACTCCACTGTACCTCTACCGAGAAAGGACACCCAATACACCATGGTACACCTGTGTTCCAACATAAGGCAGAGATGGAAACACCACCTGCAGGCAACACAGGAAACTACCAAGCAGTATCACAGCCAGAACAGAGGCAAATTTGAGTTAATAAAATAGATCCGGAACCTCCCTTAAATTTGAAATAGCGCCCCCTAGATTTGGGGTGGGTGCTACATGTGCAATGGTGATTGGATATTAACAACGGGTTTATCTGAAAATGGATACAGGCATACATTGTGTGAACTAAATGATTTGAATATATATATATATCACGATTTAATTTTAGATCCCAGTATCGCCAATCAACTGTCAGACATTAAACAGAATGGTAAGTAGCACTACAGTGTCATATACAGTGTCCACTTGACCCTCCCTTCTAGATTGTAAGCTCTAACGAGCAGGGCCCTCTGATCCCTCCTGTATTGATTTGTATTGTAACTGTACTGTCTTCCCCCATGTTGTAAAGCGCTGCGCAAACTGTTGGCGCTATATAAATCCTGTATTACAATAATAATAATAATAATAATATACAAACCACAAAGCTATTACTGTATTTATCGGCGTATACCGCACACTTTTTTGCCCTGAAAATCAGGGCAAAATCGTGGGTGCGCAGTATACGCCGATATCCGCTTTCCCGCGTCTATTTCGAATACTGCGCCGGCATATACCGAGCGCAGTACACTCGGGTATAGTCGGGCAGACTCGGCTCCTCTCGTGCTGACGTCCTGGACGTACAGGACGTGAGCGCGAAAGAAGCCGAGCCTGCCCGACTATTCACGAGTGTACTGCGCCTGCATATACCGAGCGCAGTACACTCGCGTATAGTCGGGCAGGCTCGGCTCCTTTCGCGCTCACGTCCTGTACGTCCAGGACGTCAGCGCGAGAGGAGCCGAGTCTGCCCAACTATACCCGAGTGTACTGCGCTCGGTATATGCCGGTGCAGTATTCGAAATCGTCGCGGGAAAGCGAGGAGGACGCCGCAGAAGGACGAGAAGGACGCCGCAGAAGGACGAAGAGGACACCCGAAGCCGCAGACGGACGCCGGACCCGACGAGGAGGACACCCGAAGCCACCGATGGACGCCGCGCAAGACGCCAAAACTGTAAGTACAAAAAACTTTTTTCCACAGGAATGGGGGCAACTTTAGGGGTGCGCGCTATACGCGGGAGCGCGCTATACCCCGATAAATTGGTTGTATAAGATTTTAAGGCAAAATCTAGGCAGAGTTGAAAAAAAGTGATTTATCTTATCTCTGCTGTTCAGCAGTCATTTTCTCCAGCTCATTGAACAGTCTAGAGGATGTCTTTTTGAAGTTTATTTGCTTGTAGAACTGGTAACAGGAGGGGGCTTGGGGTCATATGGGATACCCCAAAATGGGAGGTATTTCTATCACAGGACACCTCCCACTCAGTAACAGTAGCACAAGTGTAGGTATATTTATTTATAGGTGCTTGGCTGGGGACCATAAAGTAGCTTTAGCACAAGTAAAGGCAGACTGGAACAGTCTACAGGAGAAGCCCCTTGCAGAGTAGTCAAGCATCCAGTCCAAAGGGCTCCAGGGAAAGAAACCCTCTCCTCCTCAGCTCACACATCAATTCCCTCAGGAGGGTAAAGACAACCTCCTCAGGGCTCCAGACTTTTTAACAGCACCCTAGCCACTATCTGGACACACCTCCCCAGGGATTGGCTAGGCCCTGCTTAATATCCAGATTGATCATTTAAATGATCCCTTCCTAAGCTCTAGAAACTTCTTCTAGAGGAAGGGGGAAGCAATCAAACTCCCAGCCTGTAAAGCCCTGAACAGACCAGACCAACAATCACTGCTCCTCTGACTACAGAAGAAGCCAACAATTTTATTTACTTAGTAGCCTAACTAGGAGGGTGTTTCATCAATATAATATGAAGATAACTTTAAGTGGATGTAAACCGTTTTTTTTGTAGAGTTGAAGATTTCCTATCATCTGTGCCCAGTCTTGCCACAAAGAGTTAATCCAGCTCTGAACAATCCTCTTTTATTGTTCAGTGAGATAAAACGGACTTACAGAGAAAAACCTTAGTCCGTTCCGCCCCCTTGTTGTGAGTGACAGGTTATTCACATACCTCATGTTTGAGACGGGATTTTTTTTTAATTCCCTCTCCTTTTCTGAAGTCGTGGTTACTTTTCTGGATTTTGACTGGAAGTTGGTGATCATAGCTGAATTCAGTGTAAGGGGAGTGTAGTCTACTGACAAAACCCACAGAGCTCCAGACAACAGATCCACCCACACCAAAAACCTTGGTCCGTTCTGTCCCCTTGCTGTGAGTGACAGGTTATTTACGTATCTCATGCACTAGCTTCAGACAGGCATTATTTTTTAATTCCCACCCCCACTCCTTTTCTGAAGTCATGTGGTTACTTTTCTGGATTTTGACTGGATGTTAGTGATTATAGCAGAATTTAGTGTAAGTAATACACAGGGCAAAATGCATGTTGACAAGGGGAGTGTAGAGGAGGGCGTGGAGTCTACTGACATCATGACTCCACCCACCGAGCTCCAGACAACAGATCCACCCACAGAATCTGCAGTTTTTCAGTTCTTATAACAGACCGAGGGGAGATATTTGACAGGTAAGGATACATGCAGGAGACATCTATATCCTTATAGATTAGCACTATGGCAATAGTTTAGACAGAATGAGAGTGGGTTTACATCCACTTTAAAGAGGTTGAAAATGCAAATCTGATTGAAACATTGAGTTCAATGTATCATGGTTTTGGGTGTTTTCGTATTTCTAACTTCATTCTGACCTGCTTCTGGCTTCCATTTGCTTGCATTATCTTTAACTTTGCATTCCAAATGCTTCCAAAAGCAAGTTGGAAGCAAAAGTACTGTAGAAATAAAATGCAGGAGCAAAGCATTAAGGTGTCATTACATACAATGTTTCTGTATCAGGGCTAAATGGAGCGTGTGTGCATGTTTCTCAGGCCTTATGAATTAATATGACTAGCTGGCATTTTAAGGGTTTGTGAACTTTTTTGTATTGTGATTTTATAGTGTCTGAAATTGAGGTGACAGCCAGAATAGAAATGGATATCGGAGCTGAAAACCTGAGACGAGTGAATGAAACATTTGGTAAGCAAATTAATAATATATTTCACACTTCTATATATATATATACTGTATATATATATATATATTTACAGTAATACCCTGGATTACGATGATTGTTCATTCCATGCATGTAATCCAAAGCACTCGTATATGAAAGCGAGTTTCCCCATAGGAAATAATGGATTCTCGGATAATCCGTTTCACAGCCACTGCTTGTCTATGCATTACCGCATGTGGCCAGAGGTGCGGGCGCTAGAGACATTTGGAAACGCTTGGAGACCAATCGGACATGCTCAGAAACACTCGGGAATGGAGTGTTTTCGAGCATCTCCGAGTGTCTCTGAGCGTCACTGGCGCCCCCGCACCTCTGGCCAAATGCAGTACTGCACACCCCAGCGGCTTGAATCCTGCTCGTCTTGTGAAACAAAGCTCACAAAGCGAGTCAGGATTTAAAAAAAAATAGTAATAACTCGTATTGTGAAACGCCCGTAAACCATGTTACTCACAATCCGAGGTTCCACTGTATTTTTTTTTAATCATTAAGACAGGTATTGAGGTTTTAAGAAATATTTAATTTTGCCAGCCAAGCTGACACAGCAGAAAGTGCCACCCCCACTTATGCACATTCTTTTTGCTGGTGGGGATCGTGCCCCATCAAGTACGTAGAATTTGGGGTTAGACAGAATTTATATATCTTTTTATAGTAATGTGATAATCTAAATATCATTTTTTTGTTCAGGAAACAAAATAAACAGCCTTGAAAAGGAAATCCTGTCCATTAAAAGATTTGTGGGTAAGAAAACAGCCATTTTTATAACTGCTTTGAAAAAATCTACACCTGTGTTCCTTCTGATATAACCGATTGAAATCCAGAATCTAAGTAGGGGCGGATCCAGGGAGGGGGCAACACAGCAATTGCCACCCTGAGAAATTAGCCAATTAGAAATGATAAATTACTGTATTTATTGGCGTATAACACTCTCTTTTTTACTCTGAAAATAGAGGGTAAACTGTGCCTGTGTGTTATACACAGGGGGCTATGGAAAGTTTTTTTCCTGAAACTTCCCTCTTAAAGTTAGGGTGCATGTTATACGCCTGTGCGTGTTAATTTCTAATTGCAGAATTTGCAGGCACCAGAGAGTCTGAGCGTGGGCTGCTGGGGGCCTCGGTGTGTGGGCGGGTGGCGAGGCGGCAAGTATGAGTCAGAGAGTGGTTGGTTAGCTGGTCGGCTCTGTGGGTGAGCAGGCGGCTGGCCAATCAACAAACCGGGGGAGCAGAGAGATGACATCACCTGTCACCACCCAGTGCCCCCCCTGATTCCCTGCTGAAACTTCCACCCTCACTGTGCAGGCAGCAGAGAGATTACATCATCTCTCTGCTGCCTGATTCTGAGAAGCAAAACACCACCTTAGCATGTGAAGATCCGCTAGTTGAGGTAGCAAGTGACAATCTGTATCTGGTGGCAGGCAAGTGGCATTCCAAAACTTGTGGCAGGTGATGTGGCAAGTGACAACCCACAACATGTGGCAGGTGACGTGGCAAGTGACAATCTGCAACTTGTGGCAGGTGACGTGGCAATTGACAATCCGCATCTTGTGGCAGGTGATGTGAAAATCCACAACTCGTGGCAGGTGATGTAGGACGTGACAATCCACAACATGTGGCAGGTGATGTGGCAAGTGACAATCCGCAACTTGTGGCAGGTGACGTGGCAAGTGACAATCCACATGTGGCTGGTGATGTGGCAAGTGACAATCTGCAACATGTGGCAGGTGACGTGGCAAGTGACAATCCACAACATGTGGCAGGTGATGTGGCAAGTGACAATCCGCAACTTGTGGCAGGTGACGTGGCAAGTGACAATCCACATGTGGCTGGTGATGTGACAATCCACAACTCGTGGCAGGTGACGTAGGAAGTGACAATCCACAACATGTGGCAGGTGATGTGGCAAGTGACAATCCACAACTTGTGGCAGGTGACGTGGCAAGTGACAATCCACATGTGGCTGGTGATGTTTGAAGTGACAATCTGCAACATGTGGCAGGTGATGTGGCAAGTGACAATCCGCAACTTGTGGCAGGTGACGTGGCAAGTGACAATCCACATGTGGCTGGTGATGTGGCAAGTGACAATCCGCAACATGTGGCAGGTGATGTGGCAAGTCACAATCCGCAACTTGTGGCAGGTGACGTGGCAAGTGACAATCCACATGTGGCTGGTGATGTGGCAAGTGACAGTCCGCAACATGTGGCTGGTGATGTGGCAAGTGACAATCCACAACATGTGGCAGGTGATGTGGCAAGTGACAACCCGCAACACGTGGCAGGTGACCTGGCAAGTGACTTTCTATACCTTTCTATTAATGTGCTTTGATACAGCACTTTGGGAACATCCAACTTCTTTTGCAATTACCTTTTGAGGCTTTCCCTCCTTGTCAGGTCAGCAGTCTTTCCCATGATTATGATTCCTACTGAACCAGACTAAGAGAACGGTTCGGAATCCTTTGCAAGTGTTATGTCTTAATTAGCTGATTCGAGTGGGACACTTTGAGCCTAGAATATTGCACCTTTTCACAATATTCTAATTTCTGAGATTGTGGATTTGGCGTTTTCATGACCTGTAAGCCATAATCGTTGCAATTATGACAAATCAGGGCTTGAACTATCTTGCTTTGCATGTAATGAGTCTATCTCATATATTAGTTTCACCTTTTAAGTTGCATTAGTGGAATAAATGAACTTTTGCACCATATTCAAATTTTTCGAGTTTCACCTGTATACAATTTAATAAACAAAACATGTACATGTCCTTCACCAAGCCTATCGCAATGTAAGCAACTAAAAAAATTACCAAAATGTCCAGTGACCACGACCACATGCATTTGGTGCATCCACATCTTGTGGTTGGTATCCAAAATTAGGTAGTCAAGTAAAAAATGTATACCAATTTATAATATGTTTGCTTCTTAGCTCATAGGGTCAATGATGTTCTCTCTTTGGTAATATGCCATTTAGATTAAATATTAAGGGTACCCATATCCCTCACCCTTCTGCTTGTCTTCTGTAAAGGTCTCTGCACCTCCTGTCCACCAGACTGGATCTTCTTGGGCTCCACTTGTTATTATTTCTCAAAATCCCACAAGAAATGGGAGGAGTCAAGAAAAGATTGCATCGAGCGTGGCTCTACTCTTCTTATCTTGAAAAGCAAGAAAGAACTGGTAAGAGATTACCAATCTAGGTGAAGATTTCTTAAATCTCTTGGGGCTTTCAGTTCCTGGGTCGGCACACATCCTGCGGCCATTATGAGAGTTTCCGCTCTTCCTATTATACTGTATATTTTTTTATTTGATAGTATATTTTGGATAAGGAAACAGTAGGAACTAGAACAAATAAATATGTGGCAGGAACACCCAAAACTCCCAAGTTAATTGGGACAGAGTCAGAAATTTTGGCAGGAAGATCTTGCTGTTAAAGGAGCCAAACATAAGAAGCTAGGGCTGACCATTTATATGTAGTATATAATAGTGTGATCTGACCCTTTAAAATAGTAAAATAAGTTCATAACCTGACTATCTCACCAATGGTAATTAGTAAGGGCACAAAAAAAGGCTACTTGGAGAAGTAACCAAGGTCGCACTTTGAAGTCATGGAAACAGTGGAGAAGTATATATCAAAAAATAAGTATTTATTGAAAAAAGTACATAATAAAAACCAGTATTCAATTAAAAATTCTACAAAATGATATAAATGATGTAAATTGTGAACTGAGCCCTTGTGTGTCTACGCATTTCACCGCTGGGCTTCTTCAGGACTACGATCAAGGTTTAAAAGGAATTACAAAGAAAGAACAAGTTTCACTATCTTACACAGAATTGAGCCTCATATACACAATCCGATAGAAAAATAAAATTAAAATAAAATTCCACACAATTATTTGGACGGTGTGCAATGCACAGAGGAATCTATTCGGAAAAACAATAATCCAAAATAGAAATCCAATGGTATATAGCACAGGTGTCAAACACAAGGCCCGCGGGCCAAATCCTGCCCTCCAGGCCATTTCAAGTGGCTCTCACACCTCCCCTGCAGTTGCAGGAGAGCTCCAGCCCTCCTCTGGTCCTAGTTTCTGCTTTCAAGCAATGCATCCAGCTTCTTCCCAGCAGCAGCATAAGGAAATGGGGGGGGGGCACTGTGATGTAAGTGAGAGTGGGAAACTCAACTTCTGATTGTGGGGTGGCTCTTGCCGTCTAATGTAAAGGGGAGGGGATGCGCTTGGATATCTAATCTTACAGATACAACCGGCCCTTTTGAGGGCAATCGTAATGCTGATGCGGGCCACAATGTAATTGAGTTTGACTCCCCTTGTATACAGGATACCACAAATCTGTAAAACACTCTCAGATAACTCCCAACTGCAACATTGGTTCTACTAATGATAAAATTAAGCTGAGGCAACTGTGTCTCACACATCAAATCAAACATTAGAAACAATAGTGCTGAAGAGTCCACAATCCAATAGAGCACAGTATCTGGGCCTTATAAGCGCAGGCATGATGTCTAAATGTCCCACCTAGCATACATTGCCAGAAAAGAAGAGATAAACTCTCAAGATAGGTGAAACACAGGCCCCTGGGAGACAGCATCCTGCTGTACACAATTCATCTGAGGGAAATCCTGAAAACATGACCTGTTGGATCACCTTGAGGACTGGAGTTAAGAAACACTGGTCTAAGAACTGACACTTCCTGTGAAGAAACAACATATCCCACAATCCCTGGGTCTCTCAGTCTAGCTCTGTGCAGGTGAGAGTTAAAACGTAATTAGATCTGACACAGACACAAGCAGGCAGAGCAATTAACAGAGAGATCACCATTCTGGTATTTGATCACATTAACACTCCCACATTTGTGATGCAACACAGAGGAAATGGACAGTCATGGATTGAATAATGTATGATCTAAAACAAGAGGTCATCTGTCTCTTTAGTGAATAGGGACAAGCCAGGTGAATAAATACATGGAGATAGGAGAATCGATCAGCCATGACACTACAAACTGTAGACACAACATATGAGTTCATCATTACAAGGTAAGGCCAACAAACAGCACATAGAAAACGATTGCAATAAATAACTAGTTAAAACAATTACCACATTTGAAAATTATTATACAGAATGTATATAGCACCAACAATTTACGCAGCACTACACTATAAAAGGATGACAGTCCAGTTACAATATAATTCAATACAAGAGGGTTAGGAGGGCCCTGCTCATGAGAGCTTGCTATAAATGCCTTTAAATTTGCATATTCTGTGTCTGTTTTGGAGGAGCAGGCCCTTATTTGCAGCTCAAAGAAGCCGATCTAAACAGAACCTGGCAATACTGACACAACTAATGGCATTGGGTAGGTGACAGTTGCAAGGGTAGATATTTTTTGCAACTCCGTTGATGGGTCATGCCGCGTACACAC
This sequence comes from Rana kukunoris, assembly GCA_029574335.1. Taxonomy (NCBI): domain Eukaryota; kingdom Metazoa; phylum Chordata; class Amphibia; order Anura; family Ranidae; genus Rana; species Rana kukunoris. The sequence continues at coordinate 485,521,603 of CM056051.1, read as the reverse complement.
GACCGTTTTTCGGGTTGTAAAAAATTACGTTTTTAATGGTATGTTGACGATGGAGCTGCTGGATGTTTGGGCGATGTTTGGGCGATGTTAAAAACGACAACGTTAAAAACGACTTGAAAAATTAGAGCATGTTCGAAATTTTTAATGGCCATTTTTTACATTTACAACCCGCAAAAACGGTCGTGTGTAAGCGGCATCGCAGTTGGTGGTCCACCACATGATATAGAGCTAGCTCATCTGTCAATTTGTATTACCTAATTTAATATATAAGTTCACAGTTATGTTTTTTTTTTTTTTATCTTCTTTGATATATTCAACTGTTTATGAAATATTTTCTCCCTTTTTCCCAGGATATGCTGCTGCCAGCAACCGGTAATAAGAGGTTCTGGATTGGGCTAAGGAAAGTTTCCGGGGCTTGGAAATGGGTGGATGAAACTGTCCCAACATTTACGTGAGTGGTATACTTGTATACTTGTAATGAATGAATTTATGCTGTTAGTCCAATACTACACTATATTACCAAAAGTATTGGGACACCTGCCTTTACACGCACATGAATTTTAATGGCATCACAGTCTTAGTCTGTAGGGTGCGGGGGGCGCCGGAGAGTCTTAGAAACGGCAGAAAAGGCCCATGGACACCACAGCTGACCTTGGTAAACCTCAGAAAGACTTTGTTCCTGAGATTTGCAAAGGTCAGCCGTGCTGTCCTCGGGCCTTTCCTTGCATTTCCGAACGGTGCCGATCGGCGAAGTTTGTCTCAGCTTGGCTCCGGTGCCCCCCACCTCAGGCCAAACGCGGTACTGCACACCGATTTGGACTGAATCATGCTAATTTTGTGAGACAACACTCGCAAACCGAGTTAGGATTTAAAAAAAATACAGTGCTCGTATTGTGGAACGCTTATTAACCTCGTTACTCACAATCCGAGGTTCCACTGTAGTTAAGCATTTCTAACAAATTTCATTTTGTCTTCAGAAACTGGTATCCTGGTGAACCAAACGATTATGAAGCTCGAGAGCACTATACAGAGATGATAGCAGGGAAATGGAATGACTTGGACAGCCAACACACCATAGACTACATTTGTGAGAGACTGGCAGACTGCTGAGATACTACTACTATATGCTCATCTGTTACTCCTTCCTCTGAGTTCATTCTCCCAACCATAGGGCTCTCATCAGTTACTCTAGCTAATAAAGTTCAAACTTTCAGTTCAAAGTGGAAACAAAGTCGGCAGATACTCATCTCCACCTTCCAGTGATGCGGTGGTTAGATCCCTTGCCAGCCACCCACATAGTTTCTTCAGGCCTTTTCTGGCACTTCGGCCTCCTGATTGTCTGGGAGAGGATGATGTGACTCCAGTACATGCACATGGGAGTAATGCAATCTGGCACCCCTGCAGTATATCGGAAATGTCCACTGAGCTGCACATGCACAGCTCAGTGTTCTTTCAGTAGAGGATTGTGAGCAGAGGTAAGTTTGTCTTATTGCGGAAGAGACACTGCATATCTCTTTTGCGATATAGAGCTGCCTGCCGCAGTGCTGCTCCATTTTTTTATTTTAGATTTTAAATCAGATAAATGCATTCCAGGTGCATCAATACTGTAGGATTCAAATCTTACAGTTTGTTTTTCCATAAGAAAGCAACCAAAGCCTGTCTCCTGTCAGCATGCTCCAGAGAAGGATCCTTCATCTCTGTATGAAAACAGTGGTTCATCTACAAAGGTCCAACACACCCTAGCTAAAACCAATCAGCGTGCAGCATTAACTTTGTTGATTGGAGATGTGCAATGTCCTGACAGAGGACAGGCCTTTCTACTTTCTACCTATTGAATGGATGCATCACGTTGCATCCATCAACCTATTTCTGCTGCTGCCTAATTTGAGTATTAGGCTTCCTACATTTCTGCATTGCAATATGGATTGCTGCAGATCACAGGTCCACTGTTCTCTTGGATTCCTTTTTGGTATAATAAATATACCAACTAAAGTATTTTGTTATATTTGTTCAATAAGTGCAAAAGATACCTGCTGATCCTGCCAGAAATCCAGTGTCATCCTGTGCACAATGCAGTGCTATCTCAGGCCCCATACACACGAGCGGACAGATTTGTTCAAATCTGTCCGTCCGACAGATTTGAACAAATCTGTCTGCTGGGATTTTGGTTTGCTCGCGTGTACACACGAGCAAACCAAAATCCCCGCCAGCAGACGGCGCGCTGACGTGTCGGTGACGTGGCGGTGACGTTGACGCCGCCACATCACCGCACCAGGAAGTAAATCACTTCCGCGCATGCGTCGAATCCATTCGGCGGCGGTGCGGCGGCGGTGCGGGACGACATGTCTGCTGGTAAGTGTACTAACCAGCAGACATGTCGGGCGGACAGATTCCCACCCGACAGATTTCAAAGCATGCTTTGAAATCTGTCGGGTGGCCAAATCTGTCCGCTAGCCCATACACACGATCGGAGATGTCTGCTGAAACGGTCCATCGGACCGTTTTCAGCGGACAAATTCGATCGTGTGTACGCGGCCTCAGAGTTATCAGGAAGTATATTGGGATTAAAGAACACTTCCCTGTATTTTATGTAGAAGGGTAGAAGGTAAGCTGTTCTTTTCTAGAATGCCAATATTGCTCTTTCCTAGGTGCAGTGCAGTAGGGAGCATTATCACTCGAGGTCGACTGATATGGGTTTTTCTCTGGATGATGCCAATGCCGATATTTAGAAATCGGGGTGGCGGATGGCTGATATATGATGCCTATTTTGTGCGGCCAATATTTTAGGCACTGGCACTGATTGGCACTGTCGGTTGGCACTGATTAGCACTGTCGGTTGGCACTGGCAGGTGGCACTGATTATATGTAAATGGAGTTGGTCCACGCTAAACCACCTGTGGGCGGGTGTGTGCGGGAATAGATTGCTAATTATTGCAATCAATTCGCCACATCACCCCTAAATGTGACTAATCAAAGACACAAAGTGAAGAAAGAGGGTTCTAAAATTAAATAATTAGTTTGAATAGAGAACTAGAAAGTGATGTGAAAAATATATATAATACTGCGCTACCCAAAGGGTCATAAATCATGAGCTGATGTGACACAAACTAAGTAAAAATTAATATTAGGAATTCTAATACAAAACACAACCAAGTGATCCGTTTAAAAACCTCATAAGTGATCATTCAAGTCCAAACATTAGAAAAAATTGTGGTTGTGATTCCTGGCAGTTAAAAACCACATGGGAAGTGTCCAAGAGTAAAGAAAAAAAATAAAAAAAATAACAAAGTTCACAACGATATGACACTGTAGCAACTGATTCGCAGGTTGTCATTCGGATCTTCAAAGCTTAGGTACTTCTTAGCAAATGAGGTAAATAGATGGCTACTTACCAGTACAGAAGGACCCCCGTAACAGGGGTCAGATCAGCTCAATACAGACAGGTTATTTCCTCTGTGTTCAATAGATCCTCTGCAAAACGGCCAGACTCTGGTCATATAACCGGGGTCTTTACCGTGAGTACCTAGGGACCTGAGTACACCAATACCGTCTCCTCTCGGGTCCAAGAGGGGATATTCAGCAAGCAGTGGATACGATGATGGAAGGAAGAAGAAAAAACTTCATGGTGCAGGTAAAAAACACCTGCTCTTTATTTTCTCGAGCAGGTTGCTGACATCCAAACAAGTTTAAAAAACATAAAATTAAAAAACACACTGCCAGTGTCTCAGCTCACGCCTGACTAGCTGGTGTGCAATAACATCTGAGTCCTTGGCTCCACCCAAGGTGGCACTGATTGGCACTGACAGATGGCACTGGTTGTCACTGGTGGGTGGCACTTATTTGCAGTTGGCACTGGCATGTGGCACTGATTGGTACTGACAGTTGGCACTGTTTTGCACTGATTGACACCAGCAGTTGGCACTGGCAGGTGGCACTGGTTTGCACTGATTGGCACTAGCAGGTGGCACTGGTTGGCACTGACAGATGGCACTGGCAGGTGGCACTGATTGGCACTGGCAGGTTTCACACTGAGTCGATTTAGTGTAACTGTGTGAAACTGACATATGTAACAACTGAATGCAGAGAGAGACCAGCTGTAGGAGCACTTGTGGCTCGACGGGCACGGTGCGATTAAATCCTCAGAATTTGCATAATAATTGTCCGATTTCTTAAAAAAGGCCAAATATCGGCCGATATATCGGTTGACCTCCAATTATCACCCTAGAACAGGATGTGTGTTACTGGCAGGATCGTCAGTTAAAATAAAAGACAAACGTTTGGGGGGAATAAAAAAAAAACCTAATGCAGCCACTATGTCTAAAGAGTTGCTGTAAGCTACAAATTATTATATATTTGTTCTTGAATGTAGATACACTTTAATTGTCTTAGGCGGCGTACAGACGATCGGACATATCCGATGAAAACGGTCCGCGGACCATTTCCATCGGATATGTCCGATCGGGAGTTTGATCCGATGGCGTGTACACACCATCGGATCAAATTCCCCGCCGCCGGACGGCGCGGTGACGCGGCGGTGACGTTGACGCCGCCGCGTCACCGCCACGTCACCGCACCAGGAAGTAAAACACTTCCGCGCATGCGCCGAATCTATTCGGCAGCGGCGCGGCGGCGGTGGGGGCCGACATGTCTGATGCTAAGTGTACTAACCAGCAGACATGTCGGGCGGACAGATTCCACCGGATAGATTTCAAAGCTTGCTTTGAAATCTGTCGGGTGGACAAATCTGTCCGCTAGCCCATACACACGAGCGGAGATGTCTGCTGAAACGGTCCATTGGACCGTTTTCAGCGGACATATCCCCTCGTGTGTACGCCGCCTTAGAGACATGGAAATTAAGCCCCCACACTTGTATGACTTCAAAGTTGCGCGATTTTCACGGCCACGATTTTACCGCGATTTTGCTGCCATTCGCGGCCACGATTTCAATGAACGCCTGTGTAAGTGGCATCAAAATGGACCAAAGTAGTGCAAGGACTACTTTGAAGTAGGCACAACTTAAAGTCGTACCAGTATGAATGGTAGTCATTGAAAAGAATGGAGAATGACTTGTCATACGATTTTGCAGTCCAAAATCATGAGACAAGTCGTATAAGTGTGAAAAGGGGACTAAGGAGGGATCTGATTACCTTGTATAGATACATAAATGGTCTATATTGTAAAAATCTGTGGAAAGTTATTCACTCTAAAGAGACCCTGTCACGTCTCTAAATAAATGAAAAGGCCGGGTTCCTGCAATAGAAGGGGAAATTATGCTCACCTTGCGCTCAGCCCATGACATCTTCTACCCCTGTGCTTCAGATGTTATCAGTCTCTTTAGCATTTGACACTTCCAGGAGTGTCAGATTCCTGTGTCTCCCACTGCATGCTGGTTTCTTCCTCTGACTCCTACATCACTACAAGACTCAGCAGTGACATAGGGATAAAAGGAAAGTTCCTAAGTGTGTTGGAGGACACAGGCATGTTGACACCAAGAATATTTTTTTGTTGTTGTATTGGACTGTATTGTGATCAGAGCTGTTAAATAGGAGGTCCAGGCTCCTTCATTAAAAAGTAAGAGCCAGCAGATAAAAATACTGCACCTGCTGACTTTTAACCCCTTCCATACAGGGCATTTTCACCCCCTTCCTGCCCAGACCAATTTTTAGTTTTCAGCGCTGTTGCACTTTGAATGACAAGTGCGCGGTCAGGCAACACTGTACCCAAATTAAATCGTTATGTTTTTTTCCCCACACAAATAGAGATTTCTTTTAGTGGTATTTGATCATCTCTGCGGTTTTTATTTTTTGCGCTATAAACAAAAGAAGAGCGACAATTAAAAAAAAAACACAATATTTTTTCCTTTTTATTTAATACATATCACAATATTTTTTTTAAAAAAACTTTTTTTCCCCTCAGTTTAGACCGATACGTATTCTACGTATTTTTGGTAAAAAAAAAAAACGCAATAATCGTATATTGATTGGTTTGCGCAAAAGTTATAGCGTCTACAAAATAGGTGATAGATTTATGGCATTTTTTTTTTTTTTTACTAGTAATGGCGGCGATCTGCGTTTTTTTTTTGTGACCGTGACGTTGCAGCGGACATATCGGACACTTTTGACACGTTTTTGGGACCATTCACATTTACACAGCGATTAGTGCTATAAAACTGCACTGATTACTGTGTAAATGTGACTGGCAGGGAAGGGGTTAAAACTAGGGGGCGCTGAAGGGGTTAAAATGTGTCCTAAAGTATGTTTTAACTGTAGGGGGAGGGGGACTCACAGGGGGAGGAGATCGATGTGTGTTCCTCTGTACTGGGAACACACATCGATTTCCTCACCGCTGACAGGAGGTGGATCTGTGTGTTTACACACACAGATCCACACTCCTGACGTGATTGCCGGAAATCGCGGGTGCCCGGCGGCAATTGCAGCCGTTGGGCACGCGCCCTAGAACGCCGTGAAGACAGGACGTTGTGCAAAGTCCAGTCTCATCGGCGAGGGGATGACCATAACGTAATTTCCCTATGGCCAGGTAAGGAAGGGGTTAATATTAAGACACTGACCTGTCCAGGAATCCAGCAATGTCAGCACTCCAGCCAATTTTCCAATTGGCTCTCGGTGCTGCCGCCACCATTGCTTGTAAAGGAAACCATCGGTAAAGTCTTGCGGCTTCCCAGCCGGTTGCATACTGTGCATGCACTTTGTGATTGGCCCAGCGGTGGGGCAAGGAGGAGGGGGCCGAACTTTGGCGGGATCACCTAGATGTGCATACCTGTCGTACCTGGTACACGCCCCCCTCCACCGAAAGGTGCCAAATGTGGCACTGGGGGGGGCAGATAAGTGGAGCTTCCCCTTTTGGGTGGAGCAGCTGATGTCAGTTTGAGATGAATTTGTTCTTCACTTTAGAGCCTCCATTCACCAAAATAATGGTAAATGCAACAAAAGACTTTGAAATGCATACAAATGCATTCAAATCACACATGGACTTTCCTGTGCACCCTTCTTAAAAAATGCATGTTCAGACTTCCGTATATGAATCTTGTCTCTTTGGTAGAAGGGAACCAAGGCCACCAAATACTAGAAGCTTTCTTATCGTTTTTTCTGTGATACCTTCAGCTTTTTGCTCTTTGGCTTCTATAGACAGTGTGTTGCTTTTTTTATGTAAATAAGGCCAAATATGTTTTAATGTTGAATGAAAAGGATAACATTTTTGAAAAGCAAATAAAATATTATATACATTGGAAATTTATTTATTTTAATTATGAGCCTCAAAACACCACAACAAAAGGCTCCAGATTACTCTCCAGCAGATCTTCAGATTTCCTGTGTGGGTAGGGGAATGTATTTTTAAATTTAGATTTTTGATATTGTTCAGAGTTCTACAGAAGCTCAAAGAACTTGTAGTATTTGTAGTACTGAAAACTGACCACAAGATGGCACTGTCAAATAAATTAATGTGTGCTTTATGTAAGAACATGGCCATACACAGGGACTTATTTCTAAGCATCTTTGCCTGACAAAATTAATCTGAAATGTTCAGTACTTCTTTCAATATAAAAAAATAAAACTTTTAGGGCGGGAAGCACATCATATGTTATTTAGTCAAAAATCACAAAGATATTCATTGCTGAACAGAAAAAGGAAAGGCAATAGATTATGGGGCCACACAGTATATACAGTATACAGACACAGTATACACACACAATATACACACACAGTATCAGGGGCGGACTGACCATTGATCACTCTGGCACTGCCCGAGGGCCCCATGCCACTAGGGGGCCCCATCAGGGTTGCCAGGCTCAGTAAAACCAGGGACAGTATGTAAAAATATGTGTTTTTTTTTACATCTGTCCCTGATATTATCCGAAACTGACATGCTTTTTATGTGAAAATCCAGAGATTTTAGCTGCCCCGCCTCTGCACTGCCTCCTGGCGTGGTGGCCATCTGCAAGCCCGGGGGCCCCATAATCTTCTATTGCCCGGGGGCCCCATGAGCTCTCAGTCCGCCCCTGCACCGTATACATACACACAGAATACATACACACACTGAAAAGGTACTGGAGAGGCGGGGCAGCTATAATCTTGGGATTTTTTTTTAAAAACACCGGTTTTTACATACTGTCCCTGGTTTTACTAAGGCTGGCAACCCTGATGGGCCCCTCTAGTGGCATGGGGCCCTCGGGCAGTGCCCGAGTGCCCAAATGGTCAGTCCGCCCCTGGTCAGGATCTGTAGAAGTAAAGAAATTCCTTTTTTAGGAGTGCCTCTATCGCGATACATAGGCGCTGTGTATAGAAATGTGTACAACATTCACAGGAGATGGTGTCCCTTGTCTAAGATCTGGGTACACAACAGGATCCACAAGGGAACAAAGGTACAATGAGTATGCATATAGAAAAAGGTACATGCCTACAAACACAAAATGAGGATCATAATAGACGAGGATCATAATACAATACACTTACAAAGTTTATGATTTTATACAACAAAGGGAACAGGTTGTGTGATGCTGGAGGTCCGTCCACAGAGAAGATCTGGTTACTTTTCTATTTTCTTTAGAAAATGAAGGTCCACGTTTAGTGTTCTTCAGTAAATACATTCACCCTTTGTCCCTAATTGAATTGGTTCAACTGCATGGATTCCATACACATGTTTTCCTGATGCAGACGTAATCATTCGAAACGCGTAGAGCTGAGATGTGGAACGCTTCTCTTTACTCTGTAGTCATGTGGAAAATATATATATGAACCCTGGGTTTTAGTATTGGATATAGTGTTATATGGGTTTTAACATTTATATAATAAATATTATGAAAAATATGTCTGGTGCCGAGATCTACTGCATACCTCAAAAATCCTGTGCTCCAAGTATTGGTGGTCTGTGTATGAGATCTAGGATATGGTCATGAAGTGACACAGAACCTTTTTCTAAAATTTTACACACAGTCCAATGAATGATTAACCACTTCCGGACCGCCGCAAGACTATATATGTCGGCACTTTGAAGAGGGATATCTCTGTTATGGCAGCAGCTAGCTGCCATAACCCATATATCCTTGTCTACAGCTGGCCGTCCGATAATGGTGGTCTATTTGGCGGATTCGCTGCAAGATCACCATTATCGGGGGCGGGAGAGGGCCCCCTTTTCGCTGCTCTCTCATGTCCTCCACTGATTACCGGAGCTGTCATAGTGGCGTAGACGATCGGGTCCTCTCTGTGGCTGTGTATAGACATGAGTGAGGGGAAGATGGCCCCCACCCGTCTCCATACTATAGCAGGGTGGAAATGACGTCAAAACGTCACTTGCGCCCACAGCTCTTAAAAGGCAATTTTTTTATTAAAAAAAATCAAATGACAACTTTCTTTTTTATTGCATTATAGTGTAAATATGGGACCTGAGGTCTTTTTGACCCCAGATCTCATATTTAAGAGGACCTGTCATGCTTTTTTCTATTACAAGGGATGTTTACATTTCTTGTAATAGGAATAAAGGTGACACCATTTTTTTTTTTAAAGAACAGTGAAAAAAATTTAAATAAAAAGGTAAAATAAAATCAGATTTTTTTTTTTAAACACACCCCGTCCCTGCCGAGCTTGCGTACAGAAGCGAACACATACATGAGCAGCGCCCGCATATGAAAGGGTGTTCAAACCACACATGTGAGGTATCATCATGATTGTTAGAGCAGGAGCGATAATTCTAGTCCTAGACCTCCTCTGTAACTCAAAACATGCGACCTGTAGAGTTTTTTAAATGTTGCCTATGGAGATTTTTAAGGGAAAAAGTTTGTCGCCATTCCACAAGCTGGCACCATTTTGAAGTGTGACATGTTGGGTATCAATTTACTCGGCGTAACATTATCTTTCACAATATAAAAAAAAATTGTGCTAACTTTACTAGTGTCTTATTTTTTAATTAAATGTATTTTTTCCAAAAAGGTGCGCTTGTAAGACCGCTGTGCAAATACGGCGTGACAAAAAGTATTGCAATGACCGCCATTTTATTCTCTATGGTGTTAGAATTTTTTTTTTATAATGTTTGGGGTTTCTAAGTAATTTTCTAGCAAAAAAATTTTTTTAACTTGTAAACAACATATCTGAAAAAGAGGCTCTGACCTTAAATGTTTAAAGCCAGAGCCGCTATTAGAGATCATGGGTCCTCATACAGGTTACTCATAAAAGATTAAATTCAATTCTAAGGTTTTTACAGTCTAAATGACATATTATCACTCCCCAGTAGGGGGCAATCCAATAACTGTCCACACACTAAAAAAAAATACTAGCTCATTATGAATTACTTACCTGAGAACGAAGCCCCTGCAGCCGTCCTCGGACAGCTTCTCCGTCGCCGCCATGATACACGGAGTGACTTCCGGGTATCGCTGCTCTGATGCTGTGACTGCCCGGAGCAGCAATGACATCACTCCCACGCATACGCAGCACGCTCAGTGCGCCTGCGTGCCGTTGTCTATGGCCCATGTAGGTTAAGGAGATTTTTCTTGCACCTACATGTAAGCCTTAATCTAGGCTTACCTGTAGGTCAAAGTGGTCTGTAAGGCCGCATACACATGGCCGTTTTTCTTGTCCTAGAAAAAACAATGTTTTTCTCGACGTGATTCTTGTCAAGCCTGCCTTGCATACACACGATCGTAAAAAAAAAATGCTGGAGCAAAGCGCGGTGACGTACAACACATACAACGGCACTATAAAGGGAAAGTTGTGAAAAATGCTCTGGAGCCCACACACGATCGTTTTTAACAAAAAAAAATGGCATTTTTCACATCATGAAAAACGGTTGTGTGTACGCGGCATAAGGGTTTACAACCACTTTAAAAAGATAAAATTAGTTTTTGTGAAATTCATGTAAAAATTCTCAAAAATATACAAGAACACCATCACCACTCACCATATATCAATTAAAAACATGGTAGTGTTTTCATTACATTCACTGGATGTCTGAGTCACTCATAACCACAGCATATCTAGTAATTCTTAAATACCACATAGTACAGGATACGTTTCATCATAGTGTACGGTGGTTATATTGATGATATACTGTGTGAATTACACTTTAAATAAACTTCATATAAACTTCCGCTTTAGACACTGTGAGTCAGCAGTCCTGTATCAATGAAGTATGATTTGTTAACATCCCATTTTTGGAGAATTAGCATAATTATGTGGTGGACCAAACGCATGTCACTGAATGCACAGACAAAGAAGAAAAACGTATCGATCCATGGAATCGATATTACTGGTACAAATCCTGAGACAATATGAACTTTTAATGCTGCTCCATAGTCTCTTTCAACTTCATGAACATCACTCAATTGCATAGAACTTGTGGAGGTTAACAAAAAAGCTGCAGCTTTGACTTTGAATCTAATAAGACCAGACTTTCTGCATCATGGGCTTAAAGTGATACTAAACACATTGGTCCGGATTCACAAAGCACTTACGCCGACGTATCTACAGATACGCCGCGTAAGTACAAATATGCACCGTCGTATTTGTGCGCCGGACCCACAAACTAAGATACGCCTAAAAACAGACTTCATCCCACCGTCGTAACTTGCCTACACCGGCGTATAGTGGGCGCATATTTACGCTGGGCGCATGTGGCGCTCCCATTGATTTTCTATTTTAATATGCAAATAAGGGAGATACGCCGATTCACAAACGTACTTGCGCCCGGCGCATGATTTAAGCGGTTTGCGTAAGTTTTACGTCCGGCGTAAAGTTATTCCCCATAGATGAGGCGCAACCCATGCAAAGGTATGGACCAGGGAACACAAGCCTACGTATTGTACGTTGGACGTCTGTGAATATGGGCCGACGTGGGTCTGGCTGGGCGTAGGTTATGTTTACGGCATACTCAGTGATACAGCATATCATAGGCAGTTGTTCCGACGTGGTTGTGAGCATGCGCACGTGGATACGTCCACGTCCTGACGCATGCACAGTTCATTTTAAGTACTTGTTTGGCGCTCGGCCCATCATTTGCATGGGGTCACGCTTCATTAGCATGGATCACGCCCACTTCTAGCCCACTTCCACCTACTTCCACTTACGCCTACGAAATATACGCTACGCCGGCGCAGAGTTGGGAGCATTTGCTTTGTGAATTCCATGCTTGCCTCTCTGCGCTGCGTCGGCGTAGCGTAAAAGAGATACGCTACGGTGGCATAATTGTGCGCCAATGTATGTGAATCCGGGCCATACTGTTTAACCACTATGTCCCCCCCCCCCGCATCCATCAGTTGTGTGCGCTTCCAGGGAGATCCACTGGACACAGCGGAATACTGATCACTGAACCAGGCCGCTCTTGGCAGCCTTGGTACCATGTGATTGCTGTAGCCAATCAGCGATCACACGGACAGTAGTAAACAATGTGTAACTTCCTGATATCATTGTTTAATACTGATTGGTCACTGAGATCACATAGTACAGGGCCATTCACAGCAGCCCAGTACCATGTGATAGCTGTGATCAATCGCAGCATTTACAGTATTTCTCAATGGCTGCAGGAGTGCAGCACAACAAAAATAAGTCTCTTGTACTGAATATCAATAACAACATATTTAAAAAAATGTACCACACATCTAATATAATTATAACGTACAACAGATATTATAGTTCACAAATAGTATAAATGAAAGTCCAATCAGTATATACTAACACCACTATAATATAAATTATAGAAGTGCTCCGTGTTCCACCATCATACAAACTGGCCACTGACCTTAAAGCCATGACCCCTGCATTACCAGAAGGTTAAAGTAAGCGGTGTTCCCCCTCAGGTTTAATGGTTCTTGGCAAATCTTTAGGCGGCATACACACGATCGAGAAACTCGTCGGGCGAAACACATAGTTTTCCCCCGTCGAGTTCCTTGTTCAGCAGTCAAAAAAGTCGTCGAGCCAAATTTTCCCATTGCCCATCGAGGAAATAGAGAACCTGCTCTCTTTTTGGCTCGACGAGTTCCTCGACGGGTTTCTCGGTGAAAAGTGTACACACGACCGGTTTCCTCGGCAGAATACGTATCCCATCGAGTATCTTGCTGAATTCTGCCGAGGAAACCGGTCGTGTATACGCCGCCTCACTCCTCTTTTTCCATAGGAATAGTACACAGGTTGTCAGGCACTCAGGAACACCCAAACTAAATGGGAAGGTAAGCACAGAAGATCTAATGCTCTCCGTTTAAAAGGTTTAATACATAAAAGAAGAACATTGCACTTACAAAATAGAGCAATGCCGCCAATGCTAGCTCAAATACACGTATCAAACACATATGCCGACTCTCGGCTCAATGGTAAGATGGCTACGAGATGACACCAACACTGCTCTGCAAAATTCCCAGCTGCAGTGGGGACTTGGACGGGAGGGGGAGACAGAGAACAGCAGGATCAACTAGGTTTTTTTGCAGAATACAGAAAATGAATCCCATAGTGACTGAGTGAGTATGAACAGTATGTAATCCTCCACCATCCAACATATGCCTGTATATTACAACTCTGCATGAAGCGATTATCTCCATCACTAATGTAAATACCAATCCTCCTTAGTCCTACAAAAGATTAGTATTTTCATTGGTGATGGGGATGATCGCTTCATGCAGAGTAGTAATTTATATTTTGGATGGTGGCAAAGCATTGTGAAATTCAGCTACAAACCACTGACATCCTGTCATAATGCACAATACAATAACTGATGACAGGAATCCTTCAAAACAAGCTCACTGCATGAAATAGACGAGTCATCAACTTCACCAATGTTTCCTCTTACACAATCATAGTCTGTAAACAAGATTGAAGACCATCTTTCCGTCTTCTGATAAGAAGTGGATCTGAAGCCTCCACACCCGAAGCCTGGTGTCTACATTTAAAGTCGAACGTTACCCAGATTTAAAATACAGTAAAACCTTGGTTTGAGAGTAACTTGGTTTGAGAGCGTTTTTCAAGAGAAGTAAAATGTTTTATTACATTTTGCCTTGACATACAAGCGATGTCTTGATATAAGAGGAGTGTCATGTCACAACTGAGTATAAAAAAGAAGAGAGGAGTCTCTAAGTGTAGCAATATGGGTTACATTTAATGAAGGTGCAACATTTAGCAAACTTATTGCTACACTTAGGCCTTGTACACACGAGGGAATAAATCCGCTGAAAATGGTCCGACGGACCATTTCAGCCGAAAAATCCCCTCGTGTGTAGGGGCAAACGGACCGTTTTGGCCGGATTTCTCCAGCGGAAAAGTTTCAAAGCATGCTTTGGAACTTTTACGCTGGAGAGCTGCCTGTCGGATATGTCCACTGGTTAGTACGGCAAACCAGCAGACATATCTGCCCGCACATGCGTCGTATCCTGTGAATGGATCCGGCGCATGCGCACGGAAGTGTTTACTTCCTGGTGCGGTGACGTGGCGGCGTTAACGTCACCGCCGCGTCACCGCGCTGTCCGCCGGCGGGAAATTTGATCCGATGGTGTGCACAGCCATCGGATCAAAACATCCCGGCGTTAATATGCGCTGTAAACGGTCCGGGGACCGTTTACAGCGGATAAATTCACTCGTGTGTACAAGGCCTTAGAGGCGCCTCTCTTCTCTTTTATACCCTGTAAAAAAATGCTTTGACATACAAGTGCTTAGGATTACAAGCATGTTTCTGGAACTAATTATGCTTGCAAACCAAGGTTTTACTGTATGCCTAGAGTATTAATTCAGTGGTGTCAGTTGTCAGAGTTCGTTTATTTCTGTTTCGTTTCTGTTCGTTTATCGTGATTCGTAACGAGTCGTAGTTTCGTAAGACGTTAGTTATCGTATTCGTACTCTTTAGTATTTTCGTAACACTTTTTTTGCGTTTACATTTTTTTATGTTAGTTTATTTTTCGTTGATTTGAGATTAGTATTTTTGTTAAATTTTGTATTCTGCCTCGTTCGTATTTTTACAATGAATTTATTCGTTCATTCGTTTTTACGTTGGTTTATTTTTCGTTGTTTTGATATTCGTATTTACATTATATTTTCATAATGCCGCGTTCGTATTTTCGTAAGAAATAATCTTCGTTGCTTTATGATCATTTGTATTTTCGTGTCTACTTTCATTTGATTGTAACAACGTTCTTTTGTAGATTTTATTGCATTCGTAATTCTGCTAAAATACATTTTACGTTTATTCGACACACTACTCGTCGTAATTTTGTAAATCATACTTTACTGCGATTGACTTGACCGATCCACAAAACCGGTGCAACCTACCCAAACACACCCTATCTGGACTCTGGATGGAATGCACTGCAGTCTAACACAGATAAAGACACAAGGTCAAGGAGCCACTAAGTAAGAGGAAAGAAGCTCATTGGGGGAAGGAACAAACCTCTTCAGGGTAAGGGACAGCGCTAAGTGGCTATTGGTCACAGTACTAATGAAAGTGAATTTGCATTATTTTGTATATTTGTTGTTTTCATTTCCGTTTTCCGAAGATTCGTAATTTATTTTTCGTTAGTTTTGTTTTTCGTTTTTTGATTCCAAATATTTTATTGAAATTTTTGAAGAAGAACAATAATGAATATAACAAATTCACATTGTGTAACAAACGATAATAGATGCAATAAATACCATAGATAGCATTGAATAATCAGATTAATAACTTTGCCATATATAAAAGGATTTTTAATAAACAGCTTACCTGTAAAATCCTTTTCTTGAAGTACATCACGGGACACAGAGCGCATAGCCATTACATATGGGTTATATGGGTACCTTCAGGTGTGGACACTGGTGTAATCAACTTCACAGGAAGTTCCTCCCTATATAACCCCCTCCCACTGAGAGTGCTTCAGTTTTGTAGCAAGCAATTTCTCCGAGGTTACACAATGTTCCCCAAAAGAGGGGTGGGAGCTCTGTGTCCCGTGATGTACTTCAAGAAAAGGATTTTACAGGTAAGCTGTTTATTAAAAATCCTTTTTTCTTTATCGTACATCACGGGACACAGAGCGCATAGCCATTACATATGGGATGTCCCAAAGCAATGCTCCATGAAGGGAGGGAGACCGTAAGGCCAAAAATAGCCAAACAAAAAAACATTATCAGGAGGTAAAATAGCTCCACCAACAGAAAAAAAGGGGGCGTGAACCGGGCCAGAGGATTCTATACTGCTGCCCGTAGGACCGCCTGCCCAAATGCTGCGTCCGTAGCCTTTGTGACGTCCAACTTATAAAATTTAGTAAACGTATGTACGGAAGACCAGGTTGCCGCTTTGCAAACCTGTGCTATAGAGATCTGATGGTGTGCCGCCCAAGAGGCACTCATGGCCCTCGTAGAATGGGCTTTAACTGATAAGGGAGGTGGAACGCGCTTCAGACCATAGGCCTGAAAAATCAGCTGCTTAATCCACCTATCCAAGGAAGACTTGGCAGCCGGCTGACCCTTCTTGGGGCCATCCGGAAGAACGAAAAGCACATCTGTTTTCCGAATCTTCTCTGTAGCCTTGAGATACACCCTCATGGCTCGGACCACGTCCAAAGTATGAAGCAGTCTTTCCTCTCTGGACTGGGGAGTAGGAAAGAAGGATGGTAGGACTAGGTCCTGATTCAAGTGAAAACTGGATATGACCTTAGGAAGGAAAGAAGGTTGAGGCCGCAGAACCACTCTGTCCTTATGCAGAATCAGGTACGGTTCCCTGCAAGACAAGGCTGCCAGCTCGGAGACCCTTCTGGCCGAAGCCATAGCCACCAAGAAAACCAACTTTCGGGTTAGCAGCACAAGAGGGATTTCTGTCAGAGGTTCAAACGGCTGCTTTTGTAAAGCTGACAAGACCAGATTTAAATTCCAGGGGCAGAGGGGAGCTCTAATAGGGGGATTCACATGCAAGACCCCCTGCAAGAAGGTTTTCACAAGCGAATGCGTGGCCAAAGGCCTTTGAAACCATAACGATAAGGCAGACACCTGCCCCTTTAGAGTACTAAGAGCCAACCCCTTGTCAACGCCAACCTGGAGGAATCGCAAGATCCTGTCAATAAAAAACTTGCGAGGATGCTCTCCTTGAGACTCGCACCACTCCACATAGGTCCTCCAGACTCTGTAATAGATATTTCTAGAGACTGGCTTTTTAGCCTGAATTAACGTAGATATGACTTGGGCTGAGAGGCCTCTGCCCTTAAGAATTAGGGATTCAGCCGCCAAGCCATCAAATTTAGCTGCTGTGAAGCAGGGTGGTAGATCGGGCCCTGAGACAGCAGATCTGGGCGCAGGGGGAGTGGCCACGGTGCCCCTACTGACATCCTCACGATGAGTGCGTACCAAGCCCTTCTGGGCCAGGCTGGGGCCACCAGGATCACCGGCCTGCGCTCCACCCTGATCCTTCGTAGAAGGCGGGGAATCATCTGTAGTGGAGGGAACGCATACAGGAGAGAAAACTGGTGCCAGGGGCAAACCAACGCATCGGTCCCGTAGGCCGAGGGGTCCCTGGCTCGGGATACGAATTTGTCCAATTTCTTGTTGAATCTTGTTGCCATGATGTCCACATCGGGAACTCCGAATCTTTGGCAAATCTCTTGGAATACCTGGGGGTGAAGAGACCACTCTCCCGGGAGTAACTGTTGACGACTCAAAAAATCTGCTTGAGAATTGTCTATCCCTGGGATGAACTCTGCTGAGATGCAGGGTACATGGGCTTCGGCCCATGAGAAAATCAGGTTTACTTCCCTTTGAGCCGCTAGGCTCCTTGTGCCCCCCTGGTGGTTTATGTATGCCACCGCCGTGGCATTGTCGGACTGTATCCTTACTGGCAGACCCTGCAGGGGGAGAGTCCAGGCGACCAGGGCCAACCGAGCATCTCTGATCTCTAGGACATTGATGGGGAGCAGACTTTCTGCCTCTGACCACTGTCCCTGCTGGGTCCGTTTTCCTAAGATTGCCCCCCAACCTGTTAGGCTGGCATCTGTGGTTACTATTTTCCCCGTGATGGGGCAAAAGGTTTTCCCTTTTGACAATTTTTGAGGGACCAGCCACCAGTACAGGCTGCGCCTGACTCCTGGGGAAAGACCTAATGGACGGTCTAATGCCTGTATGGACCTGTTCCAAGCAGAGAGAATAGCTGCCTGGAGAACTCTGGTATGGATCTGGGCATAGGGCACTGCTTCGAAGGCGGCTACCATCTTTCCCAGCAGTCGCATGCATAGGCAAATAGTCGGCCTCTTTTTGCCTAGGACTATTTGAATTGTTTGAGTCAATGACCTGATCTTTTCTTGAGGTAAAAATATCCTCTGGCATTCTGTATCTAACCGAAGGCCTAGATATTCCAACTGTCTTGTGGGTTGCAACCTCGATTTTCCTTGGTTCACAACCCACCCGAATTCTTGTAGATGCCGAACTGTGCGGACTACTGCATGATTGAGGTTGGAAGCTGATCTGTCGATAACCAGGAGATCGTCCAGGTATGCCAGGACCAAAATGCCTTCTGTCCTTAGGACGGCTAGCACCGGGGCTAACACCTTTGTGAATACCCGCGGAGCTGTTGCCAACCCGAAAGGGAGGGCTACGAACTGGAAATGACTTTGATCTATCATAAAACGAAGAAACTTGTGATGTGCTGGGTAGATCGGCACATGCAGATATGCATCCTTTATGTCTATAGATGCTAGAAAGTCGCCTTGATGCAGGCTGGCTGTCACTGAACGTATGGAATCCATACGAAAGGTCTGAATCTTTAGAAAGCGATTTAGGCGTTTGAGGTCTAGGATAGGCCTGACGTCGCCATTGGGTTTTGGTATAATAAAAAGGTTGGAGTAGAATCCCAGACCCCTTTCTTGGGTTGGTACTTCTACAATTACTCCTTGGAGCAAGAGGCGATCCAACGCCTTTACGAGAGAGGCCCTCTTTAACGGGTCGCTTGGAAGACTTGACCCCTGAAAATGAGGAGGGGGGATTTCTCGAAACTCTAGTTTGTAGCCTGTGGCTACCACGGACCGAACCCAAGAGTCGGGAATTCTGGCCTTCCAGACTTCGGAGAAAAACTGAAGTCTTCCCCCCACCCAAGAGAGTGGGGGCGCCCCTTCATGAATCTGACTTGATGACTGGTTTAGCCGGCTTGCGAGACCAGGGCCTCTTGTTTGCCGCGGCTTGTCCCTGTGGGCGGCTATTAACTGCTGAACGCCCGGGAGGCCGTCGATACTGACGGGAAGTCGAAGGGGCCGAGCCTGCAAAGGCCTGTCGTTTAAACGCGGGCCCACGCGGTCTTTTCTTGACCGGTAAGGAAGAACTTTTACCACTTGATATGGTTTGGATATATTTATCTAGGTCTTCACCGAATAGTCTTCCCCCATGAAAGGGAAACCCTGCTAAAAGCTTTTTGCAGGGTGCCTCTGCTGACCAGTTCTTTAGCCACAAAAGACGACGCATGTGAACCACCAGCAGAGATAACCGGGATGCCTGTTGGATGGAGTCCTTAATAGCATCTACTGCAAAGCAGAGAGCCCTAGGGAAATCTGCTAATTCACGAGTTTGCTGAGCCGGCATGTCCTTTAATATCTGTTTTGCCTGATCCTTTAAGGCCTGACAAACGCCAATGGCTGCCACCGCTGGCTGAACCATGGCACCTACTGTGGTGAAGGAAGCCTTCAGTAGGGTCTCTAATTTTTTGTCGACCGGATCCTTGAACATCTGGACATTTTCAACCGGACAGGTCAGGGATTTATTCACGCAGGAAATGGCCGCGTCCACTGTGGGGAGTGCCCATTTCTTTAAAAATTCCTCTTCCATAGGATAGAGAATAGAGAACCTCTTAGGAGGGATAAAGATCCTATCAGGTCGAGCCCAATCCTGGTAAATCACGCTCCGCAGAAGGGGGTGAATCGGAAAAGACACACAAGTTAATGGAGCCTTTAAAGAACCCAATGAGGATACCACAGGGGCTACTAGTTCTGGCACTGGAAGTTTAAAAGCAGTGCAAACCATATCGGTCAAAGACTGGATCCACAGGCTCTCCGCTTGAGAGGCCGAAAAATATTCATCTACAGTAGAACCCTCCATGTCTGAACCGTCGGGACTTGGGTCTGCTTGATCCCCTTGTGGGTCCCGTTCCTCCGAAGAGGAGACCTCCGCATCTGAAAACACCAAACTAGGTGAGGGGGATCTAGCCCGTTTGCTACTTGGCAAAGGGCGGGCAAACAAAGCAGTTAACCTTTTCTCTAGCCCACCCAGGGTGGTCGCTAGCATTTCTTCCGTTACGTAAACGGGAATGGGTGGATCGGGGGCCGCCTCTGCCCCCAGCACCCCCAATGGCTCTTGTACTATGCTACTCGGTGGTCTAACTGGTGAGGGTGGGGCCGTTGAAGCCTGGCCCAAATCCTCTGACCCCGATGGAGACCCCTTTTGTTTCTTGGCACCTTTTGCAGCCTTGGCTGGTCCTGATCCCTTTGGAGCCATTGCACAACCTTGAGTCACCCCTATAGCCAACACCTGACTGTTGTAGCTAGGAGTAATTAATATTAGAACAGGCTGAGGAAAATGAAAATTTTGTATATATATATATATATATATATATTTTTTTTTTTTTTCCAAAACAAATTTATTTTTTTTTTATTTTTTTTACCCGCCTGGGAGGTGGCAATACTGAGGAAAACCTGTGAGTATTGCAACACCAATGCCCGTTAGCCGGAGTCCAAGGTTGACTCAGATACTGCTGGATCTAAGGCTGAGTCCCTTTAAGCAAAAAAAAACTCTTTTTTTTTTTTTTTTTTTCTCTGGTCAATAGTGGAACTAAGTCCTAGACCTGAAGATCCACAAACCGCCACTGGGTGTCACTGTGGCCAAAAGACCCAGCTGCGCGCTCTGTGTCCTTCTTCCTCTGCTTCCAGGAGGGAAAAGACCAGCCAGAGAGAAACGTTTTACTTTTAACTGACCCTGACGCTGCTGGCCCGCCCCCCCAACGCACGCCGACGCTATAAAAGGTGGCGTGCACGCGCCCACGCACGCGCACCCCCCCCCACGCTGAACAACATGGAGGAAGCAGAGAGCAGAGGAAAAACATGGACCAGCGCCAGCAGCACCAACAGACACCAGGTAAGCACTAATCCTTACTATAGTGCACACAGAGAGGAAGCTGTCCCCATAGGCTTCCTAAGAAACAGGAGTTTTCACCAGCAATTCCCTCTTTATAGTACGTGGGGCTGCAGTATCAATGCTAACAGGCAGACCTGGGGTGAGTAGCAAATATATATCTTAAACAAGTATACATATACCTAAAAGACATAGTGGAGATAGTGGCTGATGCACAAGCATACCATTAGCCAACCCAGAACCCCCAGGGGGATACCTACTGTCGAACCAAGTCCCGCAGGTTCCCTCTTACCTGCTCCACGCCGCAGGGTATTGCAAACTGCAAGAGGCCCAATCTTCTCCCATCTCCGTGGGTATTGTCTCGGACCTTCAGGGACCGGGGTCCTGTGTTTAAGGAACCCACACCCCTGGACCTATATAGCATCCTGGCATCAGTAGCGTTTAGTCCTGGGAGAGACCAAGGCACTGGAGCCCAGAATCCAGCCCTCCAAGGAGAGGCATTATAGGCAACACCCCACGCAGGCAGGGCCCGGGTACCGTACTCCTTGGCTTTGAAGCACTTCGGACGGATCCGGCTAGCTATCCTGGGTCCCGAGACCTCCGAGGGACAGCTAGACGTGACCAACACCTAAGACACTGGCGAAAAAACTGAAGCACTCTCAGTGGGAGGGGGTTATATAGGGAGGAACTTCCTGTGAAGTTGATTACACCAGTGTCCACACCTGAAGGTACCCATATAACCCATATGTAATGGCTATGCGCTCTGTGTCCCGTGATGTACGATAAAGAAAGTAAGTTGTACAGCAAAGGGGAAAGAAAAAGGGGGGGGTAGGGAAAAAAGAGGGGAAGTGAAGAGATGTTTTTCGTTTTTTATTCTTTGTTCGGCTTTTCGGTTGTTTTCTTTTCATTCTTCGAATATTAGTAAGTTTGCATTTTCGTTTATTTTTCGTAATCATGATTTTTTTTTTTGGGTGTTCGGTATTTTCGTTATTTCTATGTTTTCGTTTCTTTTTTATTTCCTTGTGTGGTTCTTTTACATTTAGTAGTTTCGTATCTTCGTAGTTTTCCATATTCGTTCATTTTGGAAATATCGTTATTCGTTATTATTTGCGCTAAAATGTTCGTTCATTCGTAGGTTAACGAATCAACGAAAATAACGAATAATGACGGAAAACGTATTCGTAACTTAAAAAATTGCACATGTCTAGTCAGAGTACAATAGCTGGTGGGGAGAGAAGCTAATTAGTGCGGATGGAGGAATTTATATGAGTATAACTAGTTTTAGAATGAAGATGAGAATGTGTATTGGTCTTTGATTATTCAAGGTAGCAGCATAGGGCCAGATTCAGCAAAGAAATAAGCCTGCTTATCTCCAGATAAGCCGTCTTATTTCTGCGCCTGAGCCCTCCTATCTATGCGCCTGATTCATAGAATCAGTTACGCATAGATTTCCATAAGATCCAACTGGCATAAGTCTCTTACGCCGTTGAATCTTATTTTTATATTTTAGGCTGGACGCTAGTTGGCGTTCCCGTCTAAAATATGCAAATGAGCCTATACGCCGATTCCTGAATGTACGCCCAGCCGGCGCTATTTTTTTACGTCGTTTGCGTTAGCGTAGTACAGTCATAATGTTATTCCTGCTATATGAGGCGCAATGTTATTTATGGACGGCGTGCCAGCGTTTTTCTCACGTCGTTTACGTCATTTACGTAAAACGTTCGCGAATAGGGCTTTGCGTAAGTGCCGTTCACGTCGTGTACACGTCGTATTGACGTCGAGATTTTGAGCATGCGCACAGGGATCAATTCACGGCTTGCGCATGCGCAGTTCCTTCTGCGCGGGGGACGTGCTTCATTTAAATAAAACACGCCCCCTACACGCCGAATTTGAATTCGGCTGGGTCTTTTACGCTACGCCGCCTAAACTTTATAGGCAAGTGCTTTGAGAATAAAGCACTTGCCTGAAAAAGTTGCGGCGGCGTAGTGTAAATACCAGACGCTAGGCACGCCTAAAGATAGGCAATTCTACCTGAATCTACCCCATAGTGTTCAAAGGCAAACAAAAGCATTCGCATTAGCTGGGCTGTACTGAGGCTTTGATGTTCATGTGACTATACATGTTTACTTCCATGTCTGAAAAGTGTGATCACAACATGTATGAAATAGGGAATGACATTGCCATATGATGAAAGGAGTCCTGTGGATGTTTTGAAGCTGGAATAGTCACTATGTACAAACAAATATCCCACGAAACTGGTTTTAAGTGTTAAAAAGCATAGCTGGTATTGGGTAGTAGGTGGAGAATGGTGGCCCTCCCACATGCCACATTTAAAGGGACGCGTTTCACCATGTCTGGTTCTCAGAGGGCATAGCTGTCTCTGTTAAAAGGAAATGAGGTAAGATAAGCTTAACCAGTTAGAAACTGGCCCATAGCCGAATTACGGCTACAGGGCGGTTGCTTAACGCTGGGAGGGCGTACATTGACGTCCTCCCAGAGAATCATTCCCACGCGTACCCGCGGGCTCACACTCGGGAACATTCGTGCTCGCCGGGTCCACGGGACCAGGCGCAACACAGATCGTGGTAAAGGACCAATGACAGAGCAATCACAAATGTAAACAAAACGGGTCATCAGAAGTTCATGCTCTCCTCTCCTCACACAGATCCAGCATGAGAGGAGAGTGACACTGTGCCCAGCGTAAGTGCCCAGCAGTGCCCCAGAAGTGCCCAGCAGTACCCCAGCAGTGCCCAGCATCCCCGCAATAGTGCCACAATTGTACCACCTCTGTGCCACCTCTGTGCCACCATTGCCTACAGTGCCAACTCTGTTCCACTACAGAGCCACACCAGTGCCACTACAGAGCCACTACAGAGCCACACCAGTGCCCATCAGTGCCACCTGTGCCCACCAGCACCCCTTGTGCCATCAGTGCTCACCTGCGCCACTGCAGTGCTACATCAGTGCCAACCAGTGCTGCCTGTGCCCACCAGTGCCGCCTATGCCCAACCAGTGCCGCCGGTATTCTGATCAGTGCCACCAGAGCCACACTGCTTCAACCAGAGCCACACCAGTGCCATTACAGTGCCCATCAGTGCCGCCTGTGCCCATCAGTGTTACCAAAGACATGTAGCAGTATACATTTTAGGCCAAATTTTGCGGTCACAAACGCATGTTTTACATTCACAAATTTGCAAATTTACTATAGCGTGCAGTAAAAACTGAATGCGAGTAGGATTGTGACTATCTTGAGCATGCGCATTTTTTTAAACAGTTTAAGCGCAGATCACCTTCAAACAATATACCACATGTTTAACCACTTCAATACCAGGCACTTAGGCCTCGCACACACGGGCAAGAATCACGTCAGGGAAAAAACATTGTTTTTCCCAATTAGATTCTTGGCAAGAATCTCTTGCCGCTGAGTGTACACACTGGACCTTTCAAAAGAACCGTGGTTCTCTTGAAAGGCAAGAACGCGGCGACTTCATCGCGTACGATGAGCATGCGCTCGTCACATTCAATACCATCACTGCCATCTTGCTTCACCCTACCTATGCCGTGGAAGCTACCGCGCATGCGTCAAAGTCAGTTCGAGCATGTGCGGGTTTCCACGGCGACAGGTAAGTATACACACTCTCGAGTTTCTTGTCAGGAAACAGGCCGACAAAAATCTTGACGAGTAAATAAAGAGCAGGATCTCTATTTTTAGTATCGAGATTCTGGCCAGATTTCCAGATGAAAAGCCTGAAAGCCTCGTACACACACAAATGGTTTACTCGGCAAGAAAGCTCTGCCAGCAGTTTTTTTGCTGGTTCTTACAGAGAAAACCGAGCGTGTGTACGAGGCTTGACACTCCCTTCCTGCCCAAGCCAATTTTCAGCTTTCTGCACTGACTCTGTTTAAATGACAATAACGACACTGTACCCAAACAGAATTTTTATAATTTTGCTCCCACAAATTTTGCTTTCTTTTGGTGGTATTTGATCACCTCTGCGGTTTTTATTTTTTGCTAAACATATATATTTTTTTGCAAATTTTGAAAAATATTTTTTTTTTGTTTCTGTTATAAAATGTCATAAATAAGTATGTTTTCTCGTTCACTGATGGGCAAGGACAAGGGGGCACCGACGGGCACTGATAAGGCGGCACCGATGAGATGGCACTCATGGGTGTCACCGGTGGGCACTGATAGGCAACACTGATGGGCACTGAAAGGCTGCAATGATGGGTATTTATGGGTGGCACTAATAGGCAGCACTGCTGGGCACTGATAAGTGGCACTGATATGCGGCACTGACAGGTGGCACTAATAGTCATCCCTGGTGTCACTGGCACTGGTAGGCATTGTGGATGGGCACTGACTGGCAGCTTCCTGGGCATTGATTGGCAGCTGCCTGGGCACAGATTGGCATTTCCCTGGTGGTCTAGTGGGGCATACCTAGTCGTTGAGTGTGGTGGCCATACCTGGTGGTCCCGGCAGCATCCTGGTGGTCCTGGGTGGGCATCCAAAGGGGGCTGCGCTGATAAACAATCATGGCCAGGAATCTTCTTTTCTTTCTAGGTCTATTGCGCATTTCTTTTTTACAATTATATTTCTTGCAGGATTCTCCCATCATTGATTAAAATTAGTTTGTTTTTCAAAAAAATTTCAACAAACCTGACCACTACAATGTGATGGCTGCACAAAAATCCTCCGTTGCTGCGGCCCACTATTGGTGTGAAATTTAAACGAAAATTCTTAGTTATTATTTTTTAAAGAAAATTATTTCGGAATTTGACCCATGGATGTCCTGCATTATTTGAATCCGATAAAATCAGAAATATTGAAACAGTCTATGAACAAGTAGTACCTAACAAATTTTCAGATATTCAATTCGAATCAATATCAATTTCAATCAAATTAAATTTGAATACATACAGAAAATTTGAATTGAATCAAAAACAAAAAAAAAGGAAATGAAAAAGTAACAAATTACAAAAACAAATCATTCTTTTTAACTTAACAAATCCAACCAAAACAAAACAAATGTTTTTGTTTTGCACGTCTAGTAGCCAATCAGTCTAACTACCTCCCGCCCGCTGTATAGTCAAATGACTGTGGACGGGATGCACAGCAGTCTCACCGCTCTTGCACACCTGTGGGGGCCTGCAGTCCCTGGGATATCTGTAAAGAGTCGATGATGTGACTCTTTACTAGGGTTGTCCCGATACCGATACCAGTATCGGTATCGGGACTGATACCGAGTATTTGCGGGAGTACTTGTACTCCCTCAAATACCCCTGATACCAGAATAGAATACTTTTTCCACCCCCCCCCCCCCGCCGCTGCCGCCGAACGCCGCCGCCGCATCGAAACCCGCCACCGCATGGGTTAAACATTGTGCAGGAACATGACAGCATTCATTTGAATAGCTGTTGTGTTCCCGCCCGTATAGACACTCCCCCTTGCTCGGGATTGGATGGGTGATCGTGATCTGTCCAATCCCGAGCAAGGGGGAATGTCTATACAGGCGGGAACACTACAGCTATTCAAATGAATGCTGTGATGTTCCCCCGGGCGGCGGTGGCTAGGTAGGGGTGACATGGCTGCATATATGGGTGACATGGCTGCATTTGTGGGTGACATGGCTGCATTTGTGGGTGACATGGCTGCATATATGGGTGACATGGCTGCATATATGGGTGACATGGCTGCATTTGTGGGTGACATGGCTGCATATATGGGTGACATGGCTGCATATATGGGTGACATGGCTGCATTTGTGGGTGACATGGCTGCATTTGTGGGGGACATGGCTGCATTTGTGGGGGACATTTAAAAAAAGTATCAGTATTCGGTATCGGCGACTACTTGAAAAAAAGTATCGGTACTTGTACTCGGTCCTAAAAAAGTGGTATCGGGACAACCATACTCTTTACCCATGTGATCAGCTGTGTCCAATCACAGCTGATCACATGTAAACAAGGCTGTGCCGGTAATTGTCTCTCCTTGCCTCACACTGGGCGAGTGTGAGGAGAGACGATCAGCGGCATTCCTTTGCAGGGGAGACTGTACAGGTAATCAGGGCAGTGATCATCAGTGCAGCCCCAACAATGCCCAGCAGTGATGCCAATCTGTGCCTATCAGTTATGCCAATCTGTGCCCATCAATGCCGCCCATCAGTGCCGCTTATTCGTGCTGCCTATCATTGCCCTTAAGTGCCGCCTATCAGTGGCCATCAGTGCGACTTATCAGTGCCGGTCAGTGCAACCTATCAGTGCCGCATATCAGTGCCATATATCAGTGCCCATCAGGTGGCATATTAGGACCTCCTCATCAGCGTCACCTCACCAGTGCCATCTCATCAGTGCTCATTAGTGCTCATCGGTGCCCATCAGTGCTGCCTCATCAGCGCACATCAATGAAGGAGAAAAACAACTTATTTATAAAATTTTGTGATGGAAACTAAGAAAACCTTTTTTTTTTGTTTTCATTTCTTTTTTTTTTTTTTTTTAATAAACAACCTAGTTGTGATTAAAAACCACCAAAAGAAAGCTCTATATGTGTGATTTTTTTTAATAAAAACATCATATGGGTACAGCGTTTTATGACCGTGCAATTGTCATTCAAGGTGTGAAAGCACTTAAAGCTGAAAATTGGCCTTGGCATGAAGGGGGTAAGTGACCAGAATGAAAGTGGTTAATTAAAGGGGTTGTAAAGGTACAATTTTTTTCCCTAAATAGCTTCCTTTACCTTAGTGCAGTCCTCCTTCACTTACCTCATCCTTTGATTTTTCTTTTAAATGCCCTTATTTCTTCTGAGAAATCCTCACTTCCTGTTCTTCTGTCTGTAACTCCACACAGTAATGCAAGGTTTTCTCCCTGGTGTGGAGTGTCGTGCTCGCCCCCTCCCTTGGACTACTGGAGAGTCAGGACGCCCACTAACACACAGCTCCTTTCTCTATCTGCAACATAGAGAGCGTCCTGACTCTCCTGTAGCCCAAGGGAGGGGGCGAGCATGACACTCCACACCAGGGAGAAAGCCTTGCATTACTGTGTGGAGTTACAGACAGAAGAACAGAAAGTGAGGATTTCTCAGAAGAAATAGGAACATTTAAAAGCAAAAAATGGAAGAATGAGGTAAGTGAAGGAGGACTGCACTAAGGTAATGGAAGCTATTTAGGGGAAAAAAATGCCCCTTTAACCACTTAACCCCCGAACCATATTGCTGGTCAAAGACCAGGGCACTTTTTGTGATTCGGCACTGCGTCGCTTTAACTGACAATTGCGCGGTCGTGCGACGTGGCTCCCAAACAAAATTGGCGTCCTTTTTCCCCCACAAATAGAGCTTTCTTTTGGTGGTATTTGATCACCTCTGTGGTTTTAGTTTTGCGTTATAAACAAAAATAGAGTGACAATATTGAAAAAAATATTTTTTACTTTTTGCAATAATAAATATCCCCCAAAAATATATATAAAAAAATATTATTTTCCTCAGTTTAGGCCGATATGTATTCTTATACATATTTTTCATAATTTTTTTTTGCAATAAACGTTTATTGATTGGTTTGCGCAAAAGTTATAACGTTTACAAAATAGGGGGTAGTTTTTTGGCATTTTATATTAATTTCTTTTTTTTTTTTACTAGTAATGGCAGCGATCATTGAATTTTATCGGTACTGCGACATTATGGCGGACACTTTGGACACTTTTGACACATTTTTGGGACCATTGGCGTTTTTATAGCAATCAATGCTATAAAAATGCATTGTATTACTATAAAAATGCCACGGGCAGGGAAGGGGTTAACACTAGGGGGCAGGAAAGGGGTTAAGTATGTTCCCTAGGTGTGTTCTAACTGTAGGGGGGTGGCCTCACTAGGGGAAATGACTGATCGCTGTTCATACATTGTATGAACAGACAGTCAGGCATTTCTCCCCTGACACGACCGGGAGCTGTGTGTTTACACACACGGCTTCCGGTCACCGCTCTGTAACGAGCAATCTCGGGTGCACGGCGGTGATCAAGCCCGCTGGGCCACGCGCACGGGAATCAGGGACGAGCGGGGGGCACGTGCACGCCTCTGGTGGCGCGCGCGCCCCCTAGTGGCCGCTTCGAGAGCCGACGTAGAGCTACGGGCTCTCGCGCAGGGGAGCCGATCGGCAAGTAGTTAAGCTTTGACAAAAAAGATACTGGAAGTAAATGAAACCTTGTGTATTGTTTTAGACAGTGGCGCTGATGTTATTTGAAACCACCCACCGCTGGGAGAAGAGGAAAAAAAAAGAAGACACCCACTAAATGTAATGTAAATATATATATATATATATATATATAAAAAAAGCATAAAAATACCTCTGGATGGCCACTTTGCGGGGGGTTGGCAATTGGGGGGCAGAGGCCAAATTTAGCTATTTCCTGGGAAATACAGAGAACAAAATAATATATTTTTCTCTCTTTTCTCAAATGCTGATCTCAGCTTTTAATTTGCTTCCTGAATGCTTTTTTTTTTTTACAGATTATGTTCAACCTCACTGTTCACAGGAAGGATGAGAGAGCAAGGATGGAGCAAGTGATTTATATGGGGTCCAATGATGAGACAACGTTAGTCATTTGCAGCACTAACACATAAAGACAGGTCTGAATGATAAGCTGCCAGCATTGGGAGAATGAAGAATGCTTATGAGCAGTCGCTGAGCGATTCTACTACAGGTAATGTACAAATTTCTATTATACGTTACTAAACTTCTGATGTAGCGGTGACAATGTTAGATGATAACATTTGGAATTTACTTTCATAAAAAGGAACCAAGAAAGAAGCAAGCATCCCGCTATTCCCATAAAGTAATGCGATTTCAATGAGCCTATCCATACAAATTCCATGCTGTAAGGCAGGTCTGTGTAGTAACCAGGGCCGGACTGACTATTCGGAAACTCGGGCACTGCCCGAGGGCCCCATACCACTAGGGGGCCCCATCAGGGTTGCCAGCCTCAGTAAAACCAGAGGCAGTATGTAAAAATCTGTGTTTTAAACAAAATCCCAAGATTATAGCTGCCCCAGTATGTATACTGTGAGTCTGTGTGTATATACTGTATGTGTGTGTATACTGTGTGGCCCCATAATCTATCTCCTGGGGGGCCCCATAATCTCCTATTGTCCGGGGGCCCCATGAGTTGTCAGTCCACCCCTGGTAGTAACTACCCCTTTTATGTTCCATTTTGATTATAAAAGCGATTAGAATATCTTCTGTGCACACTGCAAATCTCAGGATTTTTTCTGTTAACCGCTTCAACCCAGGAAGAATTGGCTGCTCAAAAACCGGGCCAATTTTTGTGATTCGGCACTGCGTTGCTTTAGCTGACATTTGCGCATTTTCCCCACAAATAGAGCTTTCTTTTGGTGGTATTAGATCACCTCTTATTTTTTGCGCTATAAACAAAAGAGCGACAATGTTGAAAAAAAAAACACAATGGGCCAGATCCACAAACAATTACAGCGGCGGATCTCCAGATCTGCCACCATAATTTCAAATCTGTGCCGGCGTATCATTATTTTGTATCCACAAAACAAGATACGCCGTTTTGTTTTCGTAGATACGCCGTCCTACGCCGTCGTTCTAAAGTGTCCTATTTACGCTGAACGCTAGGGGCGCTTCCACGTCGAATATGCAAATGAGGTAGATCCGCCGATCCGCGAACGTACGTACGCCCGGCGCAGTGTTTTTACGTCGTTTGCGTAAGCGTAGGTCCGGCGTAAAGTTACCCCTGCTGTATAGAGGCGTACGTAATGTTAAGTATGGACGTCGGGCCAGTGTCGATTTTTCCGTCGTTCACGTCGTTTGCGTAAACCGTTCGCGAATAGGGATTTGCGTCATTTGCGTTCACGTCGTTTTCATTGAGTATTTGCGACGTGATTTCACGCATGCGCACTGGGATACGTCCACGGCCGGCGCATGCACAGTTCAAAAAATACGTTGTTTGCGTCGGGTCATTGATAATTTTAATAAAACATGCCCAACTCTTGTTCATTAGAATTACACCTGCGAACGCCGGCCCATTTACGCTACGCTGTAAGTTACTGTGTAACTAAGATAGGCTATGACAGCGGGAGATCTTTGTGGATCTGGCCCTCTATCGTTTACTTTTTGCAATAATAAATATCCCCTATTTAAAATAAAAATAAAAAATTCTACAAAAAAAAAAGTAGTTTAAGAAAAAAAAGTACCTTTTGGATGCTCGTCCGGCGTCCGTCTGTGGTCTTGCGTGGGTCCGTCCAGCCTTGTGGGTGTCCGGGTGTCCATCCGCACCTTGCCTGGGGTTGCAGCGGTGTTTGGATTTGGCACCTCGCTGTTCCCGTTTGGCTCCTCTCTTCCTGTCTGTTCGGCTCTTCTCGACTTCTCTCGGCCACGCTCGGCTTCTCTAGCAGTAGCCGAGCGGAGCAGAGCGTGGCCGAGCCTAGCCAAGTGCGCAGTACACTCGGCTCGGCTTGGCTCTAGGCACAGACAGCGGGGATCGGCGTATAACGCGCACCCACGATTTTCTCCTGATTTTAAGGGGGAAAAAAGTGCGCGTTATACGCCGATAAATACGGTATATAAAAAAAGGTGTCTGTACTACTGTGTATATCCCTGTGTCAGCGTACTCAGCAGCTGGGCCATGGGAGCCTAAGGTTAACATCACGGCTCCCAGAATTCACAGCCGTTGTTGAGTGCCCCCTTATGCAGAGCTGCAGAATCATGTGACTAGACTGGAGCGAATTGAAAATAGGTAAATACACAAATGTCTACCCCCCATCTATTCTGTCATAGGCAGAATAGATGGGGGGTAGACATGTGCACTACCGAAAAATGTGTTTGTTTTTAGTTTCATTCATTTTATAAAAAAAAAATTTTCAGGTATTTTTCCTGTAAATTTTAAAATTCATATTATATATTATTAGGAGCCCGTGTGCCCCTAATGGATGGGCCACCGCTGTTTTTTCGACAGATTACTGTTGGTACTACTTGATGTTTTCTTTAGCAACTACTGCATTGCTTTAGTCAGGATGAGCAAATTTAGAATATTTGTTAAAAAAAATCATGATATGTCAATCCATTTCCTGCTGCATAGACACAAACAACCATAATTCAGTGTTACAGAATCTGACAGATCAGGAAAGGAGATACGTTCTATCTTCTCTGAACTTTAACACTGGTTTTCCTTCAAAAGTCCTCCTTCCTTTGCTCATACCCCACTGTATCCCAACGACTTCCACTGCTGTTCCTGTTTCTAATAAGTTTAGTTCTTTAAGGCCGCGTACACACGATCAAATCTGTCTACTGGAAACGGTCTGCCAGACCGTCCCAGCAGACAGATTCGATCGTGTGTACGGGCGAGCCGACGGATTTGGCCAGCCGACAGATTTGAAAGCATGCTTTCAAATCTGTCAGCTGGGAACCCGTCCGCCCAACATGTCTGCTGGTTAGTACGCTAACCAGCAGACATGTCTTCTCGCACACGTGTCGAATGGTTTAGACGCATTCACGGAAGTGTTTTACTTCCTGGTGCGGTGGCGGCGTCAACGTCACTGCCACGTCAGCATGCCGTCTGCCGGCGGGGATTTTGGTTTGATCGTGTATACACGATCAAACCAATACGTCCCCAGCAGACAGATTTGTTCAAATCGGTCCGTCCGACCGATTTGAACAAATCTGTCTGCTCGTGTGTATGGGGCCTAACAGTTTGTACTCAGCTACATTGTGCAGCTGTAATTGTTCCTTTGTTGTTTAGTGATTTTGTGCATATTTTTTAACATACAAAGACCAGGAAAAGGGGGGGGGGACTTACTGGCCCCCCTTCCTCTGAACCATATCAGGCCTCATGCCCTCAACATGGGGAAGGTACCTTCTGTGTTGATGTGGACAAGGGCCTCCTCTTCACATCCCTGGCATGCTGGTTGTGGGGGTCTGCAAGATGCGACTTATCAGAATCTGGAAGCCCAACTTAAAGCGGAGTTCCACACAAAAAGTGGAACTTCTGCTTAATTCTCTCCTTGCCCCCTTACATGCCACATTTGGCATGTAATTTGTTTTTTGGGGGAGGGAATGGGAGCTTCAGTAGGAGTGGGACTTCCTATCCCACTTCTTACTTCCCCCCAGGGACCATATAGGAGGATACGTCATATCGCCTACGGTGGCCCCTCCCTGTAGGCGATCACCTGGGACATGTAACAGGTCCCAGGCGATCGCCTGTCCACTCAGGGAGTGCTGTGCCATTGGCGCATTTGTACAGTGAGTGCCCGCCCCGTGAAGCAGAATGCTGTCACGGCTGGGTGCCCACAGTTGCCATGGAGGCACCGGCGGAGAGGGGGGGAGAGGAGCGAAACTCCGGGCGGCGTGTCGCTGGATGGTGGAACAGGTAAGTGTATGTTTATTAAAAGCCAGCAGCTACACTTTTTGTAGCTGCTGACTTTTAATAAACATAAAAAAAGGCTGGAACTCCCCTTTAAATAAACAAACACACTGTGATAAACTCTTTTAAATGTAGCACCACCCTTGAAGGAGCTGCTTGGTATCTTGGGTTCTCTGCTCCTCCACTCCAATAACACCCTAAGCCCCTCTGGCTCACCTAGTTGAATGGAAATCATTGCAAACCCTTTATAAGTCACAAGCGAAGATACACTATATTGACACAAGTATTGGGACACCTGCCTTTACACACACACATGAACATTAATGACATCCCAGTCTTAGTCCGTAAGGTTCAATATTGAGTTGGCCCACCCTTTGCCACTATACCAGCTTCAACTCTTCTGGGAAGGCTGTCCACAAGGTTTAGGAGTGTGTCTATGGGAATGTTTGACCATTTTTCCAGAAGCACATTTGTGTGGTCAGGCACTATTGTTGGACGAGAAGGCCTAGCTCGCAGTCTCCGCTCTAATTTATCTCAAAGGTGTTCAGTCAGGTTGAGGTCCGGATTCTGTGCAGGCCAGTCAGGTTCCTCCACCCCAAACACGCTCATCAATCTCTTTATAGACCTTGACTTGTGCACTGCTCCAAATAATTTGGTGGAGGGGGGATTATGGTGTGGGGTTGTTTTTTAGAGGTTGGGCTTGGCCCCTTAGTTCCAGCGACGAAAACTCTTAAGATGTCAGCATACTAGGACATTTTTGGACAATTTCGTGCTCCCAACTTTGTAGGAATAGCATGACTGCAAAGCATTGCATCCATGATTAGTAAATCAGGGGTGCAATGCCAGGCTCCTGCAGAGAAGTCCCTCAGCTGTCAGCTCGTACCTTCATAAGAGCTGACTGTTTGCAAGCTGCAGAGATTGTGAATGAACTATGAGAGTGCTCATCAGCGCAGTTCATTGAGAGCTACAAGGTGTAAGCCGTGGTGGATGATTGTTCTTGTAGTTTTCTCATTCACAGATAGCTGTGAATCATTAGACTGTGTTGACCATGTTATTTTCAAAATGTGACAGTGGATGCGGGGAAAGGATCCCTCAAATGATGTCACAGGGAGGGAGGGGATCAGGAGTGTGGGGGAAGGTCTGGAGTATGTTGCACCTAAAAATATAAGGGTAATGTGTAACATGCTCAAAAAAGGTGAACTTATCCTTTTATGGGCTTTACTGGTCATTAGTTTAGAGTTAAAGGGGTTGTAAAGTTTTTTTTTTCTAAATAGGTTCCTTTAAGCTAGTGCATTGTTGGTTCACTTACCTTTTCCTTCGACTTCCCTTCTAAATGTTTTTTTTTTCTTTGTTTTCTTTGTCTGGATTTCTCACTTCCTGTTTCTCCTCAGTAAGCTGTTCTGGCTGACTAACCCCCAGCCAGAACGGCTCGGATGATGGGGGCAAGGTTACTGAGGAGACACAGGAAGTGAGAAATTCAGACAAAGAAAAAAAAAATTTTGATGGGAAATCGAAGGAAAAGGTAAGTGAACCAACTATGTACGAGCTTAAAGGAACTTAGCTTTAGAAAATAAAAAACAAACCTTTACAACCCCTTTAACTGTGAGTTAGGGTGCTACAAATATTGCTCTCACTCTCAGCCCCCCATCTCAGTGCCCCTTGCAGTCTCCCCCCCCCCCCCGTCTCTCTAATCACAGTGTCCCCTTTTACTCTCTGCCTCCCCTGTTTTCCTTCCCCTTTACAATTATGTGCCACTTTGTGTTGGTCTATCACATAAAATCCCAATAAAATACATTTAGGTTTTGGTTGTAACATGATAAAATGTGGAAAATTTCAAGGGGTATAAATACTTTTTCAAGGCACTGTAACTATTGACACTGGTAATATATGTAATCATGTATGGATTTTGGAAAGTATGGATGTATGGATTTATGGATTTTGGCATTAATAAATTAGATTTTCAGGAAATGCAGAAGTTATTAACTCTCTAGAATTAGTAAAAAGAAACACAGACAAAGGCGATTGTGTAAATATCTTCAGCATCCAAGAATACGGTAGAGATGCTTTAAGACAGAATACTGATGTATGCCATGCCATTGATTTAGACACGACTCTTTGTTTTTTAGCATATTCTTTTTCTGTTTCAATATTTTTATTGGAGTTTCAAAAATCGTAACCAGAAGTGGTTTGCCTGCACAGGGGGGACATTGAACAGATATGTAAGGAAGTAGCGCGTGAACGCATAATGAATAACATTAAACTGTAACCAGGGCCATAGAGGACCAGGTTGAAAATTAGGCATGTGTCATAGACTATATTAATCTGTACCCTTGAGTACAGCAGTCTACATTGCTAGCCTTCATGTCAGAAAGGCAGAGTAGAAGGAGAAAACAGGGAAAAAAGAGAAAAAGGAAGAGAGAGAAAATAGAGGAAAAGAGGAGCCCCAGGAGAGGGGGTGAGTACCACGGACATGGGACCCGCCGAAACAAGGTTTAAAGCTGTCCAGAACTAGTCGGGGACAGGGATGGAAGGGAGTAATTATCCACAGTTCCCAGAGTCTGTGTGTTTTGAGGGGGCATGGACTTGAATTCAAAGTAACATTAATTCAAGGTCCCCAGGCATACACTTCGCAAAGAGTATTGTTCCCTTAAAATCAATGGCCCATAATCAGAAGGCAAGAGGCTAGCATTCAGTCCTCTCCAAAAGCCTCTTTCCCGGCTAGGTCTGTCACAGTTGGGTATTGATATTTGTTTGAACACTCAAGGATGCATTCTAATTAATGGTTATCCCCATTGGGGGAGGGGTATAATAATTACCGTAAGTAAGTTCACTAGTCTATTAACTACATTTAAAGTGGATGTAAAGCCTCCATACACCCAGTGAAATGAACAGCCTTAGATGATACACAGAGATGAACCAAATCTCCATCAACCCAAGACAGCTTATACGACAGTCTGACATCCCATGTAGACACGATTCATTCCCCAGAATTAAGACGAGGCAAGCTCGTACACTCTCAGGTTTTTAAACAGTTTAAGCATGAAAGGAACAAAGACACTCTCCACCCCTTATCACACAGTGGGGCTTTAATCACATTTTTTTAGTGAATGACATTCAGGTGAGGTAATTATCCCCCAGACGTCCCATCTCTGACAACAGCTATTCACCTACAGAATACACATTCCTATGTCAGACGTTCGGGCCCCGAATTACAGGAGTTAATTACTACAGCTGACAAGTCACATCTATTATCAATAGAATTCACACAAAACCGCATAACACAATTAGTTCCCCTCAATCCACATCTTAGACAGACTTCTATCTCCAACAAAAAGGTATTTACACCTGATCATCAACGGGCTTTAAACAGTGTTATCACACAATGAAATGTCTTTCAGGAGCCAGGCTGACTCTCAGTTTCAATCCACAGTAGTAGTCTTAGTTAGCATCTCAACAGCCTCACACAATGGAC
Organism: Rana kukunoris; assembly: GCA_029574335.1. Lineage (NCBI taxonomy): Eukaryota > Metazoa > Chordata > Amphibia > Anura > Ranidae > Rana > Rana kukunoris. Next base: position 485,484,703 of record CM056051.1, on the reverse strand, counting down.
AATGAAAGGTCTTAGGAGCTGACGCAATTAACACCTCAAAAGCATGTGTCCCCACATTGAATGAAACATTGACCTTTACAGCTTGTAATATGTCCAGATCTCCTGCAAAACATGAATTATCATTTATCAGCCACCCTATGCCCAAAAGGGGCACAGGGTGACCTTAGACCCAAGAGTCATCAGTGACGCTGGCACAAGAGTACCCCCTATCCCTCAAAAGTCTCTGGTCGTCACGGGTCAATCCGTTACAACATGTATATCTGCACATTTATAAAACTGTTTAGAATATTCAGATCATGTTACAAGATTTTCTCTTCCTGTTTAACACAGAGTGGGATTGTAACGGAACAACCAGAGACTTTGGAAGGATGAGGGGTACTCCTGTGCCAGCGTCACTAATAACTCTTGGGTCTAGGGTCACCCTGTGCCCCTTTTGGGCATAGGGTGACTGAAAAATATTAATTATAAATTACATGAGATGGGACATTACTGATGGTTCATATTGCAGGAGATTTTGAGATATTACAAGTTGTTGGTTAATGTTGACCCACACCAGGTCAATAGACTCCTAAGATATTCCATTGTCCATTGTGTAAGGCTGTTGAGGTGTTAAATGAGGCTGGCTCCTGAAAGACCTTTCATTGTGTGATAACACTGTTTAAAGCCTATTGATGATCAGGTGTGAATACCTTTTTGTCGGAGACATACGTCTGTCTAAGATGTGGATTGAGGGGAACTGATTGTGTGATGGTGTTTTGTGTGGATTCTATTGATAATAAATGTGTCTTGTCAGCTGTAGTAATTACCTCCTCTAATTGCGGAGATGGAAGGTCTGGGGGATGTCTAATGATTAGCTCAACTGGATGTCATTATATAAAAGAATGTGATTGAAGCCCCATTGTGTGATGTGTGGGTGGAGAGTTCTTTGTCCCTGTGACTAACTTTAACATGCTGTACTGTATATAAGAAAGCTAAGATACCATTAAAGGGTTCACTGGACAGGTTCGATCGTGTGTACGGGCTAGCAGACAGGTTTCCAGCAGACAAAAGTTTTGAAGCATGCTTTAAAACTTGTCTGCTGGAAAGCCGTCTGTCGGATATGTCCACTGGTTAGTACGCCTAACCAGCGGACCGAAATCTCCCACATGCGTGGAATGGATTTGACGCATGCGTGGAAGTATTTTACTTCCTGGTTCGGTGACGTGGCAGCGTCAACGTCACCGCCACGTCACCGCGCTGTCTGTCTGGGGGGATTTTGGTTTGATCGTGTGTACACAGATCAAACCAAAATTTCCCAGGAGACATGTCCGATGATATATCTCCTTGTGTGTACGGGGCCTCAGAGTCATTTTGTAACAAGACCAGCTCCCTGCTAATCTATTTTAGCAACCTCCCTGGACAGAAATTTCAGGCTGCTTTTAACTGATGTGTCAGAGAATTTGTCAGGAGTTATTAGGCTGATAACAGAGAAACTGTTCAGGCGAAAGCTAAGAGACCAGGGACGGACTGAAATCTTGGGATTTTCACATCAAAAGCATGTCAGTTTCAGACATATCAGGGACAGATGTAAAAAAAACACAGGTTTTTACTTACTGTCCCTAGTTTTACTGAGCCTCTCAACCCTGATGAGGCCCCCTGGTGGCATGGGGCCCTCGGGCAGTGCCCGGGTGCCTCAATAGTCAGTCCGCCCCTGTAAGAGACTTAGCTCTTTGAATAGGGATAACAAAATACTGTAGATATATGTGCCCAGCTCAAATTTCATGAATCAGGTTTGCATCCACTTTAATGACTTTATGGAGCTGCTTTGCTGCTGTGCTTTAATGGAGCAGTTTGTATAATTAATAAAACTTTCCATACATTTCATAGTGTGAAGGATTTCTTATTGGAACATTATTTGTGAATGGCTGCAGAGCTTACATTGCAATGCTCTTTGTAGCATTGATGTCCACCCACTGCTGACGAGAGAGAAGAAGCAGAAGACTCATCATCTTATCAGCTAAAATAAACCTGGATTTATTATACGTATGCTTGAATTTTTTTGCAATGTATGGACCAGTGTGCAAGAAGGAAGGTGGTAGGCTTTGGGTTGGGGTCAAAAACCCAACTTTACAACAGATCTGAGTCAAGAGAAAAGAGGGAAATATAGAGCACATGATAACATTTACCTTACTCTTGTTTTCAGGAATAAGCAGTGTTATTTTTGCAACTCCCTGCAATTCAGCTTTAAATGTTGACTAATCAGTTGTATTGTTATTTTTATTAGATTTGGACAATTCATCTTCTTTTTTCCACGAAAGGTTTTCCAGAGAACCAGGTGAGAAACCGAACATAACTTACTGCATTACAAAAAAAAAGGGGAAAGAGATGAAGGCATGCCATAGTAAAAGACAAGCAAAGAATAGCACAGGACCCGTACAGCACAAGGACACAACAGTAAAAGGGGTCACAGGCATCTGACAATCCCAAATGTGTTGAATGATGAAAAGAGGCAGGCTGCAGCCCAAAGATGGAAGGAAGAGAAACGGGATGTTTGGAAAATGTTATATGAATGTTAAAATTAATATGATGTCTTCTATTGTGGGGATCTTATGCCGCGTACGCACGATCAGAACTTCTGACAACAAAACTGGATTTTTTTTCGGACAGAACTTCCATCAAACTTGGCTTGCATACACACGGTTGTCTGAAACAATTAAGTTCAATGCTACCGATCATGTGTCGACTTGATTCCGAGCATGCATTTTTTTGTGCGTCGGAATTGCATACAGATTGCAACAAACTCAGATGGAGGCTACACACGGTCGGAGTTTCCGACCAAAAGCTCACATCGAACTTTTCTTGTCGGAATTTCTGCTTGTGTGTACGCTAAATTACAGTACTCTACATTTAGCTGACAGAGTCTCAGTGGAATGACAGTGGACCTATTGCGCCCCATTGCAAAAAATGGGCGTGGTTTAAACTAAATATTGGGTATGGCTTAAAGGGGGTGTGGTTAGTCAGTGTGAGTCAGAGATAAAAGAGGGATGGAGGGAGAAAGAGTGGGAGAGAAAGAAAGGGAGAAAGATAGAGAGAGAGAGAGAGAGAGAGAGAGAGAGAGAGAGAGAGAGAGAGATAGGGAGGGAAGGACAGAGAAGGAAGGAAAGAAAGAAAAAAAAAGAAAGAGGGGTGGAGGCACAGCAGGCCCAGATCCTATGCCACAATAGCAATATGTGTATGCCATAAATTTTAACAATCAGCAGATAAAGATACTCCAAACACCTTGACCCAGATGCAGCGCTCACTTGCCACCAGATTCTGAGACCTCCATGCTGCTGTATCACCATAGACATCGCTAGAAGTCCGGGGTTGGCACTGGTAATTCTGACTCCACCAACATTTTTGCAAGAGCAGCTCTCGTGGAGACCAAGGGGAACAAACAAGAGGCGGAGCCCGGGTAGCAATGAAAGTGCCTGCCAATAGAAATGGGGCTGTCACCAACCCCCTGCCCCCCTGCCTGGCCTATAACCTGGGCTTCACCTCTTGTTTCTTGCCCTTGGCCTCAATGAGAGCTTCTCTTTGCAAAAATGCCAGCGACCCAAGATCTCTAGGGGCGACAAAAAAACGGGACAAAGACAATCTCCCGTGAATTTTCCCAGGACACAGTAAGACTGGGATGTAGGTCTGAATACTGGGAAAATCAGGGCTGCTGGCAAGCATATCTTGATAGCCTACATCTAAAAAATTCTATGTCAGTCTGTATTTGAGCTTATATAGTGTGGGCGGGTGCAGTCTGCTTTCTGCACTGCAGGTGAGAGAGGAAGTCATGACTATAGTATAACAGATTTTCTTACCCCAACCTCTTAACCTTACTATAGTAGCTGAGATCACACCAATATTGGAGTAAAACCTAGGTGGTAGCAGCCTAATTTATTTAAACTAATATATGCAAATTAATATTAACATAAAACAACAGTTATTAACCTATCAGTCTACCTAGTGTTGATCTTTGGAGGGTCTTCCATAAACATCTATCAAACCATACTGCACTGCGGTACCTCTCAAAATGTGTTCATAGGCCTCAAGCCGACAGGCTGGCTCAGAGACTATCAGCGACCGCAGTGCCCCATTACCAATTCCCAGCTAAACCTCCGTTAGCTGAGATACCACCATCAGGACCCATACCAACGATAGGTGCTAAACTCCTTGTTCTTATATCTCTTCCTTCCCCTGCAAAGACCAAAGACCCGCCAACTGCCACAACATCAAACATTACCCAAAGCTGTCAGAAAAAAAGCACAACACAAAAACACCACCAGCACAGACAACAAAAACAAAAAAGTGGTGGGTGCAGGGCCGTAACTTTCTCTCACACTGTGGTGATTCATGGGGAGGGGCCAGCCTTTTTATAACACTCCTCTTCCCTCCCACTTGGCACCTTCCACTCCACCCCCATCTACAGTTCTGTGTTCCTGTTAACTCTGCCATGCCAGCCCTGTGCCTATATATTTAATTTCTTGCTCCGGGCTTTTCTAGAGGAACATAGTTCACACTGTCAGGTCACCTGTGATCAGATGACAAGTGAACCCCATTGGAGGTACGCTAGGGCACAGACAGGAATCCTATAGGAAGCTTGAGCCCAAAATTCCCCATAGCGCGGAGTCTAAGACCCAGTTGGTGTTCACCAGAGCCTCTAGTGGTGAGGATGGCCTTTGCTGCTACTGGGTCAAGGTCGTGGCCCCCGGAGTCCCTTAGGTCACGCACCGTAGGGATAGAGGGGAAGCAGCCACAGAGGACACAAGGGATAGTGAAGGGTAAGCCGAGGTCAGGGCAACAAGCAGACAAGGATTACCGAGGGACAGGCCAAGGGTCAGGGTCACAGGCAAACAGGAGTAGTTGGAGACAAGCCAAAGTCGGTACACAGAGATAACGTAGCACACAGCAAGCAGGGACACAATAGTAACAACATTAATGACCAAAGCAGACCTGCAGTGCAGAGGTTAATATAGAGTTCCTGGGATGGCCTGGGGTGGAGCCATACAGGGAGGGGAGATGATAAAGGCAGCCAGATAAGAGAGCCTGGCCTCTAATGAACACATGGAGAGAAAGGTAAGCTGCCAGACATACTACATATCCATGACACACACACATAAGGGTGTTGTATGGACCTTTTTTGGTTTGGGGTGTTGCTGACATAAATATTATTTTATTAATATTATTTTAATAATATTTATTTTATGTAACAGGAATCCCTAGAAAAGGCAATCATGGCTGGATATCTCTAGCTCTTGTGGCTGTTCTAATTATTATATTTGTGATCTTGGCCCTTCTCACTGGAGTCCTGTTTGGTCACTGTAAGTATTATTATTATTTTTTTTTTTAAATATATAAATTTACTGCTTTGATTTTTTTGTGTTAACATCCAACCGAATCATATTTTTTTCCATATAATATTATTATTATCTTTTTTTAATATAAATTTACTGCTTCGATTTTTTGTGTTTTTAACTTGCAACAAAATAACTTTTTTCCTTCATTTTCAGATGCCACTATGGTTGATGAACTCACGGTGCTAAAATATAATGGTAACTAAAAAAACACTTAATGACTTCAATTGTATTTATAGTGGGAATCTTTCCTGATTGGATGATGGCAGATTATTTTAGCTCTCAGTCAATTAGAGAACTCCTGTACAGGGGAGGACAGACATTTTTGGCATGGGAGGAAACAGTCAACTAGCTCTGTTAAAGTAGGGGCAAATTTCTGTGGTCTTAGAAAGTAGACTACAATAGTGCATTGGAAAGAGAGATCACTAATGCCACGTACACATGATCACTTTATGTGATGAAAAAAAATTACATTTTTAAAAACGTTGATTTCATTGACCGTGTGTAGGGGAAAACGTTGTTTTATGTTTTGTAAAAAACGACAAAAAAAATTGAAGCATGCTTCAATTTTATGTGTCGTTTTTCAAAACGTGGTTTTTTGTTTCACAAAAAGTCACCGCCTGTAGCAAAAAACGTTGTTTAAAACAACGTTTTTCAACCCGCACATGCCCAGAAGCTAGTTATAAAAGCGAGCTTTAATGGAAAAGAGTGGTGAACGTAACCTCGCTTTTTGTGAAAAAACAATGGTGTGTATGCAACATCGTCTTTGAAAAGTGAAGTTTCAAAAACGTTGTTTTTTACTTCACAGAAAATTTTGTTTTTTTTCATCACATAAATTGATCGTGTGTACGGGGCATAACGGCGAGTTATTGGACTTTTCAGGCACTGTACACTGGTAAAGATATAGTCGCACAGAGAGTATTTCTCTAAAATCAAAATTTATATAAATACAAAATACAGTTTACGTATTAAAAAGCTTGGCGTTCCATAGGAACTAAATAGCGAACTATTTGGACATTGCAAATATTCCTCAAAAATAACAGGAAAAAGAGAATGGTAGCCAGACATTGTGATACATATTCAAGGTGAAGGAGGAACCTTCAAAAATATACAATACTCAGAATATCCTGTAAGTTTAGTGAGGATTCAGACATCAGGTGTCTGAAAGATGGGACTTGCAATGTTTTGACTCGACAAGTTTTGCGCATTAATCAGCGCTTCTTCACAGAGCCTCTTTCATATAGTTTGATATAGCATTAAATCATAAGTATATGTCAAATAGTAGTTATTCAGCATAGAAGAAAAAAAACTTCTTTAAAATGCTTATTTTTCTGAGGACTGTCACTTCCACAGCCAACCAGCTGCCGTTATTCAGATGGCCGGCGCTCACCAGGGAGCCGGCCATCTGAATAGTCGGCGGCAGTGGCAATACATAGATTCATGCAATGCATTAATCTATATATTGTATTCAGTGGTGGTGCGGGAGCGGGAGGGGGGCGGCGCTCTGGCGCCCTCTATGGATGTACCGCCACTGCGGGTAGCTATATAAAACTCAGCATGTGTCACTGACTGTGGTTCCCGCCCTGATCCACGTCTGAATGGAGAAGTATCTCCACTTGAGGTCTTCAGCCCAACATATTTTACAAATACTGGCTCTGGTGAAAATAACTGTCATGAACAGGTGTGACCAGAACTGTGTGAACTGGTGTGCAGTCATGTTGGAACAGGAAGGGGCCATCTCCAAACTGTTCCCACAAAGTTGGGAGCATGAAATTGGCCAAGATGTCTTGGTATGCTGACGCCTTAGGAGTTCCCTTCACTGGAACTAAGGGGCCAAGCCTAAGCCCTGAACAACAACCCCACACCATAATCCCCCCTCCACCTAATGATTTGGACCAGTGCACAAAGCAAGGTCCATAAAAACGTGGCTGAGCAAGTTTGGGGTGGAGGAATTTCTGGATTATCCCCAACTTTCTGTCTCTGTGACAAAGGTCACTGGGTCCAATGGAGAATAAAGCTCTTCAGGGGAGACACAGACTACAATAAAAATTTGAAGGAGGTTCTAATTCTATTCCAGTCTAAGAAAAATGTTTTGACTTTAGACATACTTTAAATGATGTGTGAGCAATGTTGTTTGATATGTATATATTTTATATTCTTTTTCTGACAGTTTCAAATTCAAAAAGTGACACTTCTGACCTATGGAAGTCAGGTAAATAGAGAATCACATCCATTCCACTCATTGTATGGAACTGGATTTACACCTCTGAACACATGTTATATTAAAGGTTACCATGCATGCACAGCCAAACAAGGATCATGTGAACATGGGAACATGGGTAAATGTACACACCTGCTTTCATTGCACCACATACAGATGTGAATGTACTTTGCGCTGTGGTTGCTGCATTGCTCAAAAGAAGTGCAGGAATGATTTTGCCTGTTAAGGGTCTATACAAAGTGAATAGGTGCCCTATGGCAATGCACATGGAAAAAAATGTGTGACTGCACACTTTATTTTGTTGTAGGTTCTCATACTTTACATTTTCTGGTGCTGTTTATAGGTCCTTTTTTTTGTTTAATCTTTCCATCTATTAAATCTTCTGTCCTTTTTGTTTTAACTTTGTATAGTAAAACATTTTTTTTTCTGCCATTAAATACCTTATACAGCCCACTTCCTGTTTCTTGTCTGATAAAAAGCCTAGGCTTATGACATCATGCACAGCTCTCTCTCTCACACCCCTGCTATAGAGGAAAATAAATACATTCTTGTTACCTAGTAGACATGTGCACATTGAAATATTTTGTTTCGGAATTTTGTTTTCATCCGAAAAATAAATTTATTTTGTTATTTCCGAAATGTGTTTTTATTTATTTTGTTTTCCGTTGGAAATTGCATTCGTCCGAAAATCCGAACAAATTAATGTTGAATCTGTTATTGAAGGCTTATGGTGTCTGGCTGTCTGTCAAATGTCAAATGTTCAAAGAATATTCGACGGAGCAGCGAAACTGTACGACGCCACAATAATACTTTTCCGGCCGAATGTTCCACCTACAAGCTATAGTAGAATTCTAATGTTGTATGACTAGTAATAATTATATTTATTAATTATTATTACTAGTCAACCAACATTAGAATTTTTCTATAGCCTATGGGCTGAGCATCAGACCCGAAACATATGATTGCAGCCTCGTACAGTTTAGCTGCTCCGTCAAACCTACTTAAAACTATCAACAGACACCATAAGCCTTTATGACAGATTCGACAGTTGTATGTTTTCCGATGCTTTGTCGAATCTTTGTCATTCATGTTGCTCCTCCCCTTTGGTTACAATCAGCCAATAACATTCATCATTATCATTATTTCTATTTTACATCCCCCACCCAATTCCAGCAGCGATCTTTCCTCTCTATAATGTCGAATCTTTCCTCTCTAATGTCGAATCTTTTTTCTCTATAATGTCGAATGTTTTCTCTCTATGTAGAATAATCTTGGACTAATAGAGTTAATAAGGTTAGGCACATTCGACCAACGAAAATGAAAATAAAGCATTTGTTTTTGTCGGATCTTTCAGTTTTAGTATTCTGTGCATTCATTTTCATTTGTTAAAACGATAACGAAAATACCTGAAATTCGGACGAAAATGCATTCGGACGAAAACGAATGCACGTCTATTACCTAGTAACTTATTTTTTTGTATTGTGACACTCTCAAAATGTAAAAGTAAAACATTTAAATGCATACAACTGCGCTACATAGAAGATATCACCACACAGAGTATTATTTCTAGTTACCCCATTTGCATCTATTTTTCTTTTACAGAACTTCTATAAGACATGAAAAGGTATTACATGGTAGTGTGATTAAAAAATAACCAGTTATTTTATCTCCCTGTTTTTCTCTTCGTTAGTTGACAACATAATGGGTGACATGTCAAAGATAAAGACAAAAGGTAAAAGTCCTTTATATATACTGTAATAATTCTAGGGTAGACTATAGAACTACCAGAAGTGTGGGGAATGTGCTTTGATACCAGGTCTAACTGTGTATGAGGCCTTTACTAAATATCTTCCAGAAAAAAACAAAGTCAACAGGATTAGATGTTTATTGTGGAACATGTTTCTACTCTCTCTGAGTGGCTTCTTCCGTTTTACAAGTGCTACTATTATTTGAAATGAAGAAGGCATTTGGATGAAATATTTTCAACATTATACATTACAGTATGCTCAGCTGATTTTGGTTTACTACTGTTGGTATTTAAAAAAAAAAATTGTTGAAGGTTACGTTTTTTCCAATAATGAGTAAAGCGTGATCAAAGTGAACCCTATTCAGAAAGTTGATAACTGAAAGTAAATATGTTTACCGTATTTGCCGGCGTATAAGACGACCTTTTGTACCTAAATAATTTGTCTCAAAAATCGGGGGTCGTCTTATACGCCAGATGCAGACTGCAGGCGTCCATTTTTTAAGAGCCGCTGCTCCTCCTCATGCTGTTCCGTGATAGGCTCAGTGATCCACCTATCACGGACGTCATCTCGTCCTCAGCCTCGGACGAAAGGACATCCGTGATAGGCGGAAAACTGAACACAGGCTCTGCTGGGAAACTGAGTGTTCCGCCTATTTCAAAAAAATGTGGAACGGGAAAACAAAAAAGCACTCACATGTAGCCAACATCCGAAATAATTGAATCAAAGAGAGGAATACTACACGAGGTAGTGACAAGGCGGACTTTTCGAGGCAATCACAGGGACATAAGAATTAAGAAAAAATTCTAAATTTAATTACAAAAAATATCATAAGATCCATTGAGAAAATAAATAAATAAAGTATACAGAATATACACAAGCAAATATTCTCTTTCGTCCCGCCTACGCGTTCCGCCTAACGGCTTCTTCAGGGCGAGTGTGAGAGGGAGTTGAATGAATGAATGAATGAATGACTTGTATAGCGCAACGCATGCGAACTGAATCGCCTCTAGGTCGCTTTTTCCAGCCAGTGTCTGCTTGGCTGATGTGGTCATTTTTACCCCGTAGGATCATGACATGCTAGGGACATACAGTCATACACAACATAGATACATATATACTGGGCCATTTTTTGGACAAGATCCAATTTACCTACCAGCATATCTTTGGAGGGTGGGAGGAAACCGGAGTACCCGGAGGAAACCCACGCAGACACAGGGAGAACATGCAAACTCCAGGCAGATGGTGTCGTGGTCGGGATTCGAACCAGCAAACCTTTTGCTGCTAGGCGAAATTGCTATTCACTGCACCACTGTGCTGCCCTCGTATGTCCCGGGGGGAGTAGCCAGTGCTGCACGCCCCCGGGACATACGAGACTCGCTTTACATTAAGGCTCCCAACCCTCTGGTTTGTCCTATACTGGACACCTCAGCGTGGCTTGCCTACCCGTTTGGATTTAAATTCCCTTCTGGCAATACCCCATGCTTACCTTACTGGTCCCGGTCCTTCTGTTTCTGACCTCATTTCAGAATCTACCCGCTTATCTCTCCTTGATATATGACTGTTTTCTGCCAACTATAGGATACTTTTCCCTATATTGGGTGGCATTGAGCTATTACAAGCTATACACTACCTGCACATCTACGATCTCCTCATCCTCGGTACAATTGGATGGATAGCGATCTACTTGATGTATGAAACTAGCAATTCTTTACTGTCAACTCCCTCTCATACTCGCCCTGAAGAAGTCGTTAGGCGAAACGCGTAGGCGGGACGAAAGAGAATATTTGCTTGTGTATATTCTGTATACTTTATTTTTTTTTTTTTCTCAATGGATTTTATGATATTTTTTGTAATTAAATTTAGAATTTTTTCTTAATTCTTATGTCCCTGTGATTGCCTCAAAAAGTCCGCCTTGTCACTACCTCGTGTAGTATTCCTCTCTTTGAGTGTTCCGCCTATCACAGAACAGCACGAGAAAGAGGCGCCGCTTTTAAAAAATGGACGCCTGCTGTCTGACTCGCGCCAGGCAAGTAATGAAGATCGGCGATGTGAGGTGAGGCAATGGCACAGTAAGGCAATGGCACAGTGAAACATTGGCACAGTGAGGTGAGACAATGGCACAGTGAGGCAATGGCACAGTAAGGCAATGGCACAGTAAGGCAATGGCATAGTGAAACAATGGCACAGTGAGGTGAGACAATGGCACAGTGAGGTGAGACAATGGCACAGTGAGGTGAGGCAATGGCACAATGAGGTGAGGCAATGGCACAGTGAGGTGAGACAATGGCACAGTGAGGTGAGACAATTTGCACAGTGGCCTTAGGCCTTGTACACACGAGCAGACAGATTTGTTCAAATCTGTCCGTCCGACAGATTTGAACAAATCTGTCTGCTGGGATTTTGGTTTGCTCGCGTGTACACACGAAAAAAAACAAAATCCCCGCCAGCAGAGAGCGCGCTGATGTGTCGGTGACGTGGCGGTGACGTTGACGCCGCCACGTCACCGCACCAGGAAGTAAAACACTTCCGCGCATGCGCCGAATCCATTCGGCGGCGGTGCGGGACGACATGTCTGCTGGTAAGTGTACTAACCAGCAGACATGTCGGGCGGACGGATTCCCACCCGATAGATTTCAAAGCATGCTTTGAAATCTGTCGGGTGGCCAAATCTGTCGGCTCGGCCGTACACAAGATCGAATCTGTCTGCTGAAACGGTCCAGCGGACAGATTTGATCGTGTGTACGAGGCCTTATATGCCTGCAAATACGGTATATCACTTGTGGAAAAGAGATGTTTATCGGTGACTTGTAGCATTGTTTGTTATATACACTTTCTGTATTCCTTTATATCTCATTCATGCGTTTATAAGAGTAATTCATCAGAAAACTGAGTATTGTTTTGTGAACTTTATTTTGGAGAATATAAACTCCAGTTTTTGTACTTTGTTACATTTTCAAAATGAATAATAAAAAAAAAGTAATGTAAAATATAGGCACTTGCCACCAATGTAAATGGAAGCAAAGCAAAATCTAACAATTTGAGTCAAATCCATAACAGGAATAGAGGAAAAATCTTCCAATAATAATATTTATTCCAGAGACAACTGTTTTAGAAGAGAATTTGTCTCACTTTGAAAAGATTTCCTCTCACTTTCTGCTGTGTCTATAAAAAAAAAATGTGGCTAGACTACAAAAACACCCTTCAAGATGGCTCTAATCAGGTGCTTCCAAAAAACACCCATACCCCTGTAATTCAGGTGCCCGGTGCCTGAAAAGAAGCCGGACACCTGAATAGGGGGTGTTAGCAGCGACCATAGATAGATTCATGCAATGCATGAATCTAAAAAGAAAAAGATCCTAAAAAAATGTTCTTGTAAATCAGAACATGTAATGGTACAAAACCTATCAAACATACGCTGCATTTCCAGACAATTTTTATTGGCTTGTTAATATTTCTCTTTGGATTTATCGTGTTATCCTTTTTTCACCAGTGGACACAACAGGGGGAAGCTGTAGCAGTTGCCCCCCAGGATGGAAGTTAATTCGTAACTATTGCTACTATTTCAAGTCTACTTCTGAAACATGGGAGAAGAGCAGAGAGAAATGTGCAACCCTTAACGGTGTCCTCCTGATCATGAAGGACATAATTGAAATGGTAAATCTCTGACTTGCCTCTGGATGTAATGTGTTTGAGTACGTAGTGAAGAGAGTGATAGTTTACTAACCAACAGAGTATTTATAGCTCTACAATGGAGACAGTGCAGGTAAACAGACATCAAGTAGGTAGGAAGCAGACAAGCGGAGCTTCCCCTTTTGGGTGGAGATCCGTATTAACTACATGAACAATCCTTCTGTACAGTAAAGAAACAGTGGGGAAATACTGCATACATAAAGTAACAAAGCTGTCCTGTGCATATAATATATCTGCTAGATTGATGCCTCCCCAGCACTATGGCCCCTCTACACTCCAGATATCCCACAGCACTCTGACCCCTCTACACTCCAGATATCCCCCGGCATTCAGACCCCCCTACACTCCAGATATCCCCCAGCACTCTGACCCCTCTACACTCCAGATATCCCCTGGCATTAAGACCCCCCTACACTCCAGATATCCCCCCATCACTCGAACCCCTCTATACCCCAGATACCCCTCTACACCCCAGATATCCCCCCAGCACTCTGACACCTCTACACCCAAGATATTCCCCCAGCACTCTGACCCCTCTACAACCCAGATATCCCCCAACACTCTGACCCCTTCATACCCCTGATATCCCCCAGCACTCTGACCCCTCTACACCCCAGATATCTCCCCAGTACTCTGACCCCTCTACATCCCTGATATCACCCCAGCACTGTAACTACCTCTCTACATCCCTAAAACCTCTAGCACTATAGCCTCCCAAGCTACCCCAAGCATTGCTACCCCCTAGACACCCCAGATCCTCCCTCATCATTGTTTTCCCCCAAACACCCTTGATATCCCCCAGCACCATTATTCCATCCATGTAGTACCCCCTTTTCCAGTGGTGATACAGTGCATGTACACTTTTGGCTCTGTGCCGACCTCCCGCACCTCACTCACCTATACCAATCAAGCAGGCAGAAGGAGGGGCGGAGGAGAGAGCATCCCTCAGGCATTCCAAGCATGGGGTGGGGTCAGAGTATCACTGGCGCTCTGGCCCTGCCCCTCCCTGCTGGCTGTGAAATAATAGGTATCGTTCTGCACAGCACGGAACACCTCTGCCAGCCCGCCTCCCCTGCTTATCCATCACTCTCAGCGCCATCATGGGGTCCCCAGTTTCCGAATGTAAACACACTTATGTGTAAAAAAAAAAATGATACCAAAAAATACTAAATTATAAAATGATGATGACCCATATAGTGCATAATCCATATAGTGCAGCTTTAAAGAGAAAGTCCATTAATTAATAACATCCTCCAAGGGCTGCTTGCAGCTATCATTTATCTTGTGCAATACTGTATAAAAAAAAGTGTGCAAATTGTGCAAACCAAATTCTATTGATTACTGATGAGAATTTTGGTAATCCAACTGACCAAAGCCCACTCCAGTGATATATTTGTTTTGGACAGACTGACTCTTGTTGCACAAAAAGGGCATTTAAAATTATTTATACAAGAGATACATACAACAGAGGGCCATATTCAAGTATATGTACTAATTATAAATGTAAGGGTCATAAACAATATACTGTAGGTATTGGACAGTTCGACCTTCCTTGTTCACAATATAATACCCATAGATTATAATTTTCCAGTGATATATTTCTGGTAACTAGTTTTTTTTTTTATGCAACAGAATGCTTTGCTGCCAACCATAGGAAAAGGTAGATACTGGATAGGACTGAAGCGGAGCAGTTTGAACACTGATATATGGGTGTGGGCTGATGAAACCCCTCTGACATTCAGGTAAGTTTACTGAAAAAGGTAGAATATGTTGTGAATAAGGGTGCAACGGATCGTCACCGTTCGGATCGTCACACCCCGCGATCCGCGGAGCGCTCCGGAGCCTCGGCCGTAGGAATGTCCTCGGCTTCGGCCTAGCTCCGGAGCAGCGGCCATCTTGCTCCACCCATTGTGCTTGCCAGTGCACAGCGTTACACTCCTCCCCATATCACTGCGCTGACTACAGACCCGGGACCACCGTATGCAGGCATGCGGACCTGTCTTTGAGATCTGCACGTGGACCTCTTTGAGATCTGCACCTGGTAGGAAAAAGACTCTTTGTACTGTGTGGAGGAGGGGGGACACCCGAGGAGGGGGGGGGACATCAGAGTCACCCGAGGAGGGGGGGGACATCAGAGTCACCCGAGGAGGGGGGGACATCAGAGTCACCCGAGGAGGGGGGGACATCAGAGTCACCCGAGGAGGGGGGACATCAGAGTGGAGTGGAGGGGGGCACCACAAGATTAGTCTTTTTTTTCTTTTTTGCTGATCCGAGGATCGACCCGATCCTTGACTCCTGATCCGAGGATCGATCCGATCCGTGATTTTTTTGATCCGTTGCACCCCTAGTTGTGAACATTACAAAAAAGCTTGACACCTTCCGTTATTGTACTATAGGGTGGGCGGAAGCACTGTTGTTCTAGGAGGATGTCATATGACGTCCTCCCAGAATGTGCCTTTGCCATGGCTGCACAATGTCGCGATCTGTCACCAGTCAATGACTTATCACTGTACTGGCCACCTGCCGGTGCCATGTGATTACTGTGACCAATCACAGCAGATCACATGACAATTGTAAGCAATGTATGGCTTCCTTTCATGGCATCCATTGTATACAATTGAAGAAACGGGGGGTGGAGGGGTGCCTCTCTAAGTGTAGTATTACTGTAAAACATTAACTTTTATTGCACAAGATTAAAAACACTTACAAGATATAAGTGGGAGTCATGACTGCTGAGAAGCTTAGGCTTAACCTAGTTTCCACTTAAATCAACCATAACAAACCTTACCCCCCCAATGATTACACATAGACCATTTAAAGTTGGAAGTGGGCAAGGCCACAGCTTTATTGAAACATATTGGTATACCAAACTTCAAATCCAAAAACCATGCCAGTCACGGTTACACCGTGAGCATCATTAAACAAACTGGGCCAGATTCTCAAAAGAGATACGCCGGCGTTTCGTAGGAAACACTGTCGTATCTCTGTTTTTTTTGCAGGGTATCTATGCGTGTGATTCCTAGAATCACTTACGCATAGATACAGTGAAGATCCGACATGTGTAAAACAATTACACTGTTGGATGGTAGATGTAATGACATCGCTGGCCGCTAGGTGGCCTTTACGATGATTTCTCATTTGCCTATGCAAATGAGCCTAATCCGACGATTCCCGAACGTTTTTACGCCGCCCCGTTGTCGTTTACGTCGTTTACGTACGCGTAAGGTTCACCTGCTATATGAGGGGTAACCTTAAGAAGTTCCGTCGTTGCCATGTTAAGTATGGCGTCGGGTCAGCGTCGACTTTTTCCGTCGGTTACGTTGTTTTACTAAGTCGTTTGCGAATAGGGATTTACGTAAACGACGCTCACGTCGGTTTTATTCACTTTTTCCGACGTGAGCTGGAGCATGCGCACTGGGCTATTTTTGAGGCCGGCGCATGCGCAGTTCGATCGACACGAGGGCGCGCTTAATTTAAATACAAGCCGCCCCCTTTGAATTACGCGTGGATACGCAGAGCCATTTACACTACGCCGACGCAACTTGCGGAGCAACTGCTTTGGGAATACGGCACTTGCTCTGTTAAATTGCGGCGGCTTAGTGTAAATGGCTTACGCTACGCCAGCGGCAATTCTACGGGAATCTGGCCCACTGTCTAGTCTAAGAGTCTTAAACTGACCCTGTAATTCAACGTGAGGGCTTAGCCCAAAAAGTAATGCCAATTGCTGGCCAGGTAAAACCGTGACAAAACAACAACACAATGGGCAGGTGGGTGGGCAACTCTTGTGACATCAATTCTTTGAAGTAGTGGGACGTGCCTCTGCATATTTCTGGAGTTCTGGCCCCACCCCCTGACCTTGTGACATCATAGCCAATCCCAGCGGAGCCACTCCGACTCCCTCCTTATATTGACGCCCCGCCTGGTTGCCAAGCATCCAGCAGTCAAGGCTCCCTTTCTTTAGTGCAGGGCGGGTCAAGGGGCCTTCATGCTCATCATAAGTATGTAGTCCTGGCAGTTCTACTGCATCCTACAGACTCCTCGCACGATCCGGGTAGCTGGGAAAAGTTCTGGTGTGATGTTGTGCTGAATTGCTGTACATTCAGGAAAACCAGGAAGTAGTCAGCTCTGTGCTGTCCAGCTGAAAGAGGAAATTATGTCACCAGCAGGGGACGAGAGGAAGGGTTCAACTTTGTTTTTACCTAAAGACTGACTAATCAAATGTACATTATTACAAACTAAGGGCATTGCCTCCTGGAGTGCCAGATAACCAATTTACCCTCAATTGTATACAATTATGTTGCTAGCTGTGATTGGTCACAGTGATTACATGGTACAGACAGGGCCAATCACAGACCATCTGTACCATGTGATTAGCTTTAGGCTCCATTCACATCTAGGCGACAAAACGCCTGTCGCGCGACGCTAGTCCTGCTGGAGGGGAAAAATCCCATTGATGTCTATAGAGATGGTTCACATCTCTGAAACGCCGAACGCCTGTCGTCTGAAAAAAAGTCCCGGACCCTTTTTTTCAAGCGACATTGGCGTTCGGCCATAGACATCAATGGGGAGATTTGTAAAAAAAAAAAAAAATTAATCGAAGCGCGGCAAGTAAAGCCGCGTATGCGGCGTTACTTGCCGCCTAGATGTGAATGCAGCCTTAGAGTGTTTTTACAGCTGAAAAATGTCTCTCAGAACTCCCTAGTTTTAAAGTTTTCTTACCGCGCAAAAACTGCTGATAACAGCCTTTGTGTTCATGGACACATAGGGCCAGATTCAGGTAGATGGGCGCTTCTTTACTGTGGAGTAACGTTTCTCATTTACGTTACTCCGGCGAAACCTTAGCAGCAAGTACTGCTATTCACATAGCACTTGCTCCTAAAGTTGCGGCGGCGTAGCGAAAATGAGCCGGCGGAATTCAAATTGGGCAGGTAGGGGGCGTGTATTATTATAACTAGGCGCGATCCCGCGGCGAACGTACTGCGCATGCGTCGACTGTCAGTGCGCATGCTCCAAATTCTGTCAGTGAACGTCAATGACGTCAATCCCCATTCACGGACGTTTTACGCAAACGACTCAAATTTTTTTTTTTCAACACGATGACGACGGCCATACTTAACATAGGATACTCCACTAGGGGGCTGCTTTATCTTTACGCCCCGTACCTCTTACGGAAACGTCGGAAAGTCACTGCGTCGCGCCCGAATACGATCGTGAATTTCCGATTCCCGCTGATTAACATATTCTCGGCGTTAATCAGCGGGAACGCCCCGCACGCCATTTTTAAAATTGAAGTTACGATACGACGGCGAAATACAATTACGCCGCTCGTATAGTAACTCCAACCCGGCGTTTCTTGTTTTCTGACTAAAGAAAACAGAAACGCCGGCTCAAAGTGAAAGTTAGGCTGGAGTATCACTGATACTCCAGCCTAACTCTACCTGAATCTGGCCCATAGGATAACATGATGGAGAGTTTAAAGCGGAGGTTCACCCAAAAATCAACTTTCTGCCATTAGCTCCAGCATATTGCTGACATTTGCAGTAGCTGGATTTTTTTTTGTACTCATTTTGTACTCATTTTGTGTCATTTTAGCAGGGTTTCTTCTCTGGCACCGAGCGGGGATTCCTGCGGGGAGTAGGCGTTCCTATAACAAGCGTAGTTGATTGACGGGCTTGGATAGCGCGTCACGCCTTCCGAAAATAGCCCAAGTGACACTCGGCTGTTTACGGCGCTATACGGCGCCTGCGCCTGCCGTGTAGAGCTGACTGCGCAGGCACTGTAAATTGCCGAGTGTCACTTTGGCTATTTTCGGCAGGCGTGACGCGCTATCCAAGCCCGTCAATCAACTACGCTTGTTTTAGGAAGGCCTATACCCGGAAGGAACCCTGCTAAAACGATAAGTACAAAAAAAAAAAATCCAGCATACTGCAAATGTCAGCAGTATGCTGGAGCTAATGGCAGAAAGTTGATTTTTGGGTAAACCTCCGCTTTAAGTGGCTTTTCCTTTCCATAGACTTGTATGG
Source organism: Rana kukunoris (assembly GCA_029574335.1). NCBI lineage: Eukaryota > Metazoa > Chordata > Amphibia > Anura > Ranidae > Rana > Rana kukunoris. The sequence goes on along the minus strand of CM056051.1, from coordinate 485,465,658 downwards.
GAATGCAAAATCTGTTTGAAGTAAACAAAAGCTCATCAACACACGCTCAAATGCAGGTTTTCCATACAGTATATATCGAGAGTGAATGCTAAACAGGCCAAAGAAAACTGGAGACTTCTGCAATGTTGAAAAATAAAAAATGTGAAAAAAAATAGACTCCTTTGAGAAAGTAAAAACATTATTTGGTATTAAAGCTGTAGTAAACCACAAAAACAGTGATGCCCTGTACACACGATCGGTTTGTCTAATGAAAATGGATCGATGGACCGGTTTCATCGGACGAACCGATCGTGTGTGGGCCCCACACGCGATCGGTTAAAATAATGATAGAAAAAAACGATCGTCTGTGGGGAAATCCATCGGTCAAAAATCCACGCATGCTCAGAATCAAGTCGACGCATGCTCGGAAGCATTGAACTTAATTTTTCTCAGCACGCCGTTGTGTTTTACAGCAACGCGTTGGACACGATCAGATTTTTAACCGATGGTGTGTAGGCAAGACTGATAAAACTGATAAAAGCTTAATCGGATATCTGATGAAAAAATCCATCAGTTTTTATCAGACGAACCGATCGTGTGTACAGGGCATAAAATTGGGCCTCGGGCAGTTTAATTTATAATGTGTAGTGATAGTCAGAAAACCCCAGGGTTCAGTTCTACACCAGAACTCCAGAATAGGGAAAAAGTTCTGACCCAAGCCCAGAACCCTATTAAAGTCTTTGCGACCCAAACTCAACACATCAAAAGTCCCCATGCTTATATGCAAGTTTTAATGATGCTTAGGTCTCATGCACATTGGAAGTTTTTTGAAATTTTTACAACAGCTGTTTTTGGCTGTAGACGTTTTTTTCTACAGTAATTAAAGCGGAGGTTCACCCAAAAATCAACTTTCTGCCATTAGCTCCAGCATACTGCTGACATCTGCAGAATGCTGGATTTTTTTTTTGTACTTATCATTTTAGCAGGGTTTCTTCTCCGGCACCAAGCGGGGATTCCTTCCGGGTATAGGCGTTCCTAAAACAAGCGTAGTTGATTGACGTGCTTGGATAGCGCGTCACGCCTTTCGAAAATAGCCGAAGTGACACTCGGCAATTTACGGCGCCTGCGCAGTCAGCTCTACACGGCAGGCGCAGGCGCCGTATAGCGCCGTAATCAGCCGAGTGCCACTTTGGCTATTTTCAGAAGGCGTGACGCGCTATCCAAGCCCGTCAATCAACTACACTTGTTTTAGGAACGCCTACTCCCCGCATGAATCCCCGCTCGGTTCCGGAGAAGAAACCCTGCTAAAACGATAAGTAAAAAAAAAAAAAAAAATCCAGCATACTGCAAATGTCAGCAGTATGCTGGAGCTAATGGCAGAAAGTTGATTTTTGGGTGAACCTCTGCTTTAAAGCAAGTCAAATGCAGGTCAAAAGGAGGTCAACTGCAGACAGGGATGGACTGGCTATTGGGACTACAGGGAGTTTCCTGGTGGGCTGATTGCTCAGTGGGCCGGCTTCAGTGACAGCAAACCCCTGCCCCCCTCCTCTCCTCTGTCTCTCCCTCCCCGCAGCGCTCACCTAGGGGGAACAGAGAAGCAGGGAGACGACAGAGGAGCATGGGGGAGGGGACAGACAGCTGACTCAACAGCTACAGCCTGGGAGTTTCTCACTTCTGCCTAATCTTGTCCCATAAGGGGGGGACACCGAACTGATTCTTTGCCCCGGGTGAAATAATGTCTAGCTTCCCCACTGGTACTGCCTATAAGAGTACCAGTACCAGCCGTTCTACTCTAATAAAGTAGAATGGCTAGTGGCTAGTGAAGGGGGAGAGGGGGCTTGGGTGGCCGGAGGGGGGGTGGAGTCATCTGGCCGCCATGGTAGAGACCTGTGAAAGTGGGCCAGTCCAGCCCTGACTGCAGATCAAATGCACCAATGATTTCAGAGGTGCCTCAAATTGTTGTAAAATGGATGTAGTTGAAACAAGCCTGAAGGATGTCGATACAAGCCTCTTTTCTTACTTGAGCAAATGACTCTTAGGCACTACAGACACAATCATTAAAGGTTGTGATATTCATAAATACTTAAAAAATGTAATATTTTTGTTTTTAATCTTTCTCCAGTGCCTGGAATGAAGGGGAACCCAATAATGATCATGATGAGGAACACTGTGCGGAAATTCTAGGAGGAGTGCAAGCATGGAATGACCGCACATGCCAACACAAGATTGGATACATATGTAAAGGAGTATGGACTTGCTGAGATACATATTGAGCACCCCTAATAAACTTTATTAGCTAAGCAATATGTAATGAGTGTTGGTTTACTTAAAGTGGATGTAAACCCCCAAAATTTTTTTTTTTATGTCACAATGTAGAGTATAAGATTTCCTATCATCTGTGCCCAATCTTGCCACACAGAGTTAATCCAGATCTGAGAAATCCTGTTTATCATATGTTATGTTATGTTTATCATAACATGAGGTGATTCACAGTATAAAAAGTGAGAAATCCACCCCTCCCCCACATAACACATCCTGGTAATATACAATAAACTTTGGATCACCTCATGTTATGATAAACATAACATAACATATGATAAACATGTCCAAGCTAGATATGTAAATAACCTCTCATTTAAAGCAAGAAGAGAGAAACTGACTTTATAATTTGGCAAGTTTTTATCTGGAATTCTGTTAATTTTCACTGAACATTAAAAGACGATTACTCAGCGCTGGATTAACTCTGTGTGGCAAGACTGGGCACAGATGATAGGAAATATTATACTCTACATTGTGACATCAAAAAAATAAATAAATCCACTTTAAAGAGACCTTGACATGTACTTAAATACTATCAGCAAATTACATACCTTTAAAGCATAGGCTGAATACCTATCTCCGATACCACCCACATTGCTCAATGCTGCCACTTTCCAGGGGAATAGTCCTTACAAGTCCCCTAGAAAACCAACACTTCCAGGAGAGTTGAACTCTGTGGTTTCTTACAGCTTTCACAGCTCTCTCCCTCTGACGCCAGGATAAATTAGTGGTGTGAGGTCAGCATGAGGAACCAGTAAAAGCTGGGGGGACCACAGAGATCAACACCCTCAGAAGTGCTGGTTTCCCATTGGACTTCAGTGGATTATTTCTCTGAGTCAGAGCAGTTGAGTGGTGTCATTTTTGTGGAGGACTTTAACCGGACAGCTGGATACCTTCCACCAGGGCCCTTGGGACACATTAAATGACTCGCACATGAGATGAGGTCAAAAACATGTCCGCTTTATTAATAAACATTCTAAATAAAGAAGGATGGATTACAATACATTAAAGGGTTTGTAAAGGAACATTTTTTTTTTCATAATAAGCATCCTTTACCTGCAGACATTCCTCTTTTCACTTCCTCATTGTTCGTTTTTCCTCAGAAGTTGCTCTATTTCTTCTCTGTTCTGTTCACTTCCTGCTTGTCTGATTTTACTGACCACCGTGAAGGGAGACTTTACTGCGGTGGTCAGTGACGTGCTCGCCCCCTCCTGGGAACTACATCTGTGTGGCAGGATGCTCTCTACGTGTTAGAGACTTCAAGGAGGTGTGAATTACTGGGCGTGCCGCAATGCATACTAGGAAAGGTAGTTCTTACATGAACAAGTGATGCAAACCAGGAAGTGGATGAGAGAGGTGATATAGATGAAGGAATTTAATAGGTATTTACTCGTTTGTTAACAGAATCATTACACTATTCTGTCTGTCTACCTTGCAGACATTAATTTTAGGCAAAAAAATGTTTTCCTTTAAGGCCTCGTACACACGACCATGTTTCTTGGCCAAAAACAGCAAGAAAACTTCTTCTTGCTGAAATTCACATTCATGTGTACGAGGCATTCAGGTTTCTCATCTGGACAGAATCTCGACGAGAAAAAAAGAGAACCCGCTCTCTGTTTTCTTGTCGAGATTCTTGTCGGCCTGTTTCCCGACAAAAAACCTGAGAGTTTGTATACTTACCTGTCGCCATGGAAACCCACGCATGCTCGAAATGACTTTGACGCATGTGTGGTAGCTTCCATGGTATAGGTAGAGTGAAGCAACATGGCAGCCACGGCATCGAATGTGACGAGCACATGCTCGGCGTACGCGATGACGTCAACCCGTTCTTTCCTTTCAAGAGAACCGCGGTTCTTTCCCAGAATTCCTTTCATAGATTTTTTCCCAGAGTGTACTGACTTTCATTTCAAAAGAACCGCGGTTCTTTTGAAATGAAAGTCAGTACACTCTGGGAAAAAATCTATGAAAGGAATTCATGGACAGCCGCACACCAAAATAAACCTAAAAAGGTAGCCTTTATTGGTGTAAAAAGGATAAAAAGCACTACAAAACACAGCACAGCAAGCAGTGGGGTAAAAAACTGACGCGTTTCGCACAAACAATCAGTGCTTAGTCAATGAGAGCATTTTAGTACATGGCATGGTCTATTTAACGAATAATCAGATAGCAGGCATTATAACATAGCTGCTAATATTTTTAGCATTTTTTCCCATGTTGCTCCCATTATTAGATGAGTTTTGTTAAAAAATAAAATGTACTTTTGGGAGTTACTTTTTCCCACTTCTTCAGTGAATCAAGTTCTATACTGTCAAGTTCAATCAAGTTCTATCAGTTTCCAGGTTTAAAGCCCCGTACACACAGCAGAGAACCTCGACGGGCGGAACACATCGTTCCGCCCGTCGAGGTTCTCTGCCGGCCGTCAGAATCGGCGACCCGCCCGTCGGGAAAGGCAACCAGCCATTCATCCCGACAGGCTGTCGAGCAAATAGAGAACCTGTTCTCTATTTGCTCGACGGGTTTCCCGACGGGCGGGGCTCGCCGAGAGCGTACACACGGCCGAGGTTCTCGGCAGAATGCGGCTCCCAGCGAGGTTCTCGCTGGTTTCTGCCGAGAACCTCGGCCGTGTGTACGGGGCTTAAGCGTTGTTTTTGTTGGGTTAGAGGGTGTGCTTACACCCGCATATTTACTGACTTCCAAAAGAATAGTGGCAAAAGGGAATTAGGGATGTCCATTGGTAGGAGAGTGCGCTAAAAACAGTAGGTATCAAACCAGGGTTACGTAAATCAGTTCTTGGGCAAGGTTCACCTTAAAGTATATCTAAACACAACATTTTATTTTTATTTTTGGATAGAGTATCCAAGGACTAGAACCCTTGTCAGGTTCCCTTTGATGTATGTGTCCCATTTAGTAAAGTTCACCCTTTGTATTTGATCTGGTGACCATTGTCATTGGTAAAGAATGTAATGGAAGTATCCCAAATTTTGAGTTGCCACTAGAAATGGAGTAGTGGGGAAATCTTCCTTCATTTTAGTGAGCTTTTCACTAACGTTCTATTTTGACTACAGGACAGTAAGTGCAGAGAAATCTCCCCAATGGAGAACCAACATACATTAGATGTAAAAAAAAGAGCTGACACGTTTTTGTTTGCTATTCCCTGTTTTGTATCCAAAATGGAATAATAGAAAAAATGTCTGTAGCTATACTTTAACAAGCAATAATTTAACCACTTGCCGACTGCCGCATAGCAGATTCACTGCTACAGGGCGGCTGCACTGTGCAGAATCACGTATATATATGTGATTCTGCACTTATGGGTTTTGGGTGTGATTGCCATTCTGTCAGTACAGAAAACATGGAGGCAGAAACACCGATCCATGAGGTCCACTAGTAAAAGCACCTCCTACACAACACTGAAACATTAGCTAGGCACACAGTTAACACTTTGATCGCCCCTGATATTAACCCTTTCCCTGCCAGTGTCATTAGAACAGTGACAGTGCATATTTTTATTACTGTAATAATGTCACTGGTCCTGCTATAAGTCGCTGATCGCCGCCATTACAAGTTAAAGAAAAAATCCCATAGATTGTAGACACTATGGCCCGGATTCAGATACATTTGTGTATCTTTGTGCGGGCGTGCCGTATCTTCTTTATGCTACGCCGCTGAACTTAGAGAGACAAGTGCTGTATTCACAAAGCACTTGCGTCCTAAGTTACGGTGGCGTAGTGTAAATGTGCCGGCGCAAGTGCGCGTAATTCAAAGTAGCCTTGTAGTGGGCGTGTTGTATTAAAATTAGCCGTGACCCCATGCAAATGAGAGTCTGAACGTATCCCAGTGCGCATGCTTCAAAATCACGTCGCAAATAGTCAATGCTTTTGACGTGAACGTAAATTACGCATAGCCCTATTCGCGTACAACTTACGCAAATGACGTAAACGACGTACAATTCAACACTTTTTTCCGACGTCCATACTTAACATTGGCTGTGTCTCATATAGCAGGGGTAACTTTACACCGGTCATACGCCTTACGTAAACTACGTAAATCAATACGCCAGGCGCATCTACGTTCGTGAATCGCCGTATCTAGCTCATTTGCATATTTTTTATGGGAACGCCGAATGACGAAAGCCATGTTTTTTGGCTTATCTTGCTTTGAGAATTGGCGCAAAGATACAACGGCGCACATTTGAATTTACGGCGGCGTATCAGGAGATACGCCGGCGTATATTCTTTCTGAATCCGGGCCTATAACTTTTGCGCAAATATCAATCAATATACGCTTATTGGGATTTTGTTTACTAATAACATGTAGCAGTATACATATTGGTCTAAATTGATGAAGAAATTTTATTTTTTTTAAACTTTTTTTATTGGATATGTTTTAGAGCAGAAAATAAAAAATATTGTTTTATTTTTAAAATTGTCGGTCGTTCTTTGTTTCTGGTGTAAAAAATTTAAAACACAGCGGTGATCAAACACCACCAAAATAAAGCTCTATTTGTGGGGAAAACAAGGAAATACATTTTATTTGGGTACAGCATCACAGGCATTAACATTAAAATAAAAGGCCCGCGCAATTGTCAGTTAAAGTAACGCAGTGCTGTATCACAAAAAATGGCCTGGTCAGGAAGGGGTAAACCCTCCGGAGGTCAAGTGGATAATTTTGCTTTGAGGTGAGTGAACGCCCCTGTCCCTACAATCTATACAGAGCTGGCTAGTTCTTATTGGGCATCTGGTTGTTGCATGTCATTATGTACTTTTCAGTTATTACTGTAAAATACAAAGTAAAATATTTTCGTATATGTTTGTTAAATCATATAACATGTTCATAAAATAAAATAAAATGTTAAAGCTGAAGTTTAATCTGTTTAAATTTAGGTTTCCCTGGTTTCTCCCCCAACCCCTGCTTGTCAATATATTACATAATGGCATTTACTGTAAAAAGATATTCCTCTACTCGTAAGCAAAAACTAGACCACACTGAATTTAGGACACTGACAGATGAAAAAAGACCATGGAGAGAGACCCTTGTACAGGCAATTTTAGTCCATAATAAACTTGCACATATAGGGCCAGATTCTCTAAGAATTCCGGCGGCGTAGCGTAAGCCAGTTACACTACGCCGCCGCATCGTACTAGAGCAAGTGCTTTATTCTCTAAGCACTTGCTCCGTAGGTTTCGCCTGCGTCGCGTAAATCGCGCAGCGTAAACCCGCGCAATTCAAATGGGGCGGCTTGTATTTAAATTAAGCGCGCCCCCGCGTCGAATGAACTGCGCATGGGCCGGCCGGGGAAAAAGCCCAGTGCGCATGCTCCAGCTCACGTCGGAAAGCGTCGTTGAAACCAACGTCAAAACGACGTGAGCGTCATTTACGCAACTCCCTATTCGCGAACGAGTTAGTAAAACGACGTAAGCGACGGAAAAAGACGACGCTGACCCGACGCCATACTTAACATGGCATCCGACGGTACTTCGTAATGTTACTCCACATAGAAGCTGGGGTAACCTTATGCGAACAAAAACGACGTACGCGACGACGGGGCGGCGTAAAAGCGATCGAGAATCGGCGTACTACCTCATTTGCATATGCAAATGCGTAAACAACGTAAAGGCCACCTAGTGGCCGGAGTTGTCATTACACCTACGATCCGCAAGTGCAATGGTTTTACACTTGTCGGATGTAGAAGCGTATCTATGCAAAAGTGATGCTTAGCATCACGCGCATAGATACGAGACAAAAAAAACGGCGATACGACGGGGTATCTGAGATACTCCGTCGTAACGCCGCTGAGAATCTGGCCCAAAGGGTCAGATTCAGAGAGAACTTACGCCGTCGTATATGTTCTAAGATGCGCCGTTGTATCTGTGTTCTGTATTCAGAAAGCAAGATACGCCGAAATTTGGCTAAGATACGAGCGGCGTAAGTCTTTTACGCCGTCGTATCTTAGTTGCATATTTACGCTGGCCGCTAGGTGGTGATTCCGTAGATTTACACGTTGAATATGCTAATGAGCTAGATACGCCGATTCACGAACGTACGTGCGCCCGGCATATTGATATACGTCGTTTACGTAGGCGTTCAACCGGCGTAAATTTACCCCTGCTATATGAGGCGCAACCCATGTTAAGTATGGACGTCGGAACAGCGTTGTATTGTACGTCGTTTGTGTAAGTCGTTCGGGAATGGGGCTGGGCGTAAGTTACGTTCACGACGAAATCAATGAGTATTTCCGGCGTGATTTTGAAGCATGCACACTGGTATACGTCCACGGCCGGCGCATGCGCCTTTCGTTTGGCGCATCATTTACGTGGGGTCACGATTAATTAACATACAACACGCACACTACCAGCCTACTTTGAATTACGCGCAGTTACGCCGGCCCATTTACACTACGCCGTCGTAACTTAGGGCGCAAGTTCTTTCTGAATACGGGACCTGCCGCTCTAAGTTACGGCGGCGTAGGGTAAATGAGATACGCTACGCTGCCGGAAAGATATGAAAAAGTATCTGAATCTGGCCCATAATGTTGTATTACTGTAAAATCATCTCATATCTCTTTCATAAAATTTGTCTTACAGTAAAATGACCATAAACAAGTATGATATCAAAAAAATCCCTTTGGAGTTACCAAAGGAATTAGTCTCTCCCAGTTATATCAAGAAGTGAGTGAGTACACAGAAATGCAATATAAATAATAAACTCCCATCCTGCTTGTGTACCGCAAAAGAAAAAAGTCAAAACTTCACCCCTATCATGCAATATCATTTAGCCCCCATTCATACCCATGCGACTTGTCATGCAATTTGACAGGTCCAAATCGCATGATAAGTTGTACTCTATTGTCGGCAATGGAATTGTTTAAATCTGTGCAGTGTTGACTTTGAGGTGCAGCATCGATTTGAAGAGGTGGTTCCTGCAATACTTCTGGCGATTTCAGGTGTGACTTACATAGACATCTGAGGATAAAGTCGCTCAGATGTCAGCCAAGTCGCACCTAAAGTCGCACTGACATGCGGCTTTGAAATTGTGCAATTACAAGTGAAGTCGCACAATTTCAAAGTCGGATTCGGCTAAGTCAGCTTAAAGGAACACTAAAGGTTTGTTTTTTATTAGATCAATTGATTGCTGTAAGCTAGAACATTTAAATATCACTTACCTAGTTTTTCCTTTTGACCTCCAAAATACAGTAATCCAGGTTTAAAATGCCATTTCCTGTCTCTCCTCTTCTTGCTTTCCACCAGCATCTGAGCTGTTTTGCATGGTGAAAAGCAGAATGTGCAATAGTGTAGGGAAAAATACAGCGCTACTAATCTCTATATTACACCACAAAAATTAATAACCAAATGTATAAAGCAGCTGTATATATAACTGGTGCACCAACCAAAATAGTAAATGATAATAGTGAAATACGCGCTAAAATACAACTAATATTGTGAAAAATCAGTACCAAATATTAAATTGATAACATATGTTAATCACTAAGGCTCCAAACGGCCAAAGGAATCATATAAACAATGTGCAATATGCCGTGATAATAGTGCTCAGTGTTCACACTAAATGAATTAAATAAATAGATGAAAAATAGCAATACATGTGATAACCACACTACATGTAAAGAGATAGGAAAAAAAAAAAAAAAAAAAAAGTCCAAAAAAGATGACCTCAATTAGTAGTACTAAAAACAATCCAGTATCTCAAGGAAGGGAACCAAACAGCCATCCACGGAAAGTTTTCAGCCCAGCAGAAGTTGTAATTGGATTCACAAAAGAATGTGCTCACCCCCTCGCTATGACTAAAGCCCTGCGTGAAGATGCTTTCTTATCCCTCACAGGCATGGAGGTTAAGCCTAATGGGAACTGTAGTTCCCATTAGGCTGTGATGTAGCAAGAATGAACCAGGAAGTCAGTGAGAATAACGATTCAGGAGTGATGGAGGTGAATAAAACAGCTTGATTTCAACAGGTATCAAACTAGTTATAATGCAAAACATTACTTTTTACTTGACTGGTGTACTACTAGTGTCTTTGCTACTTAAACAATAACAAACCCCAAAACCTCTTAACCCCCTATATAAACCACGCAACACCTTCTGGATTAAATGGCCACTAAAGGCCCCTTTATTTAATACCAAAAGGTAAATATTAAAATAACTTTAATAAAATACCATTTATAAATATATATAAGAAGGCCAGTATGGTGGCCTGAGTTTATGGGAGGAGCCCGGAGGGTATTTAAGCAGCCCACTCACACATGCTCTTTGTCGGTTCAGTGTGCAGTACTACACGTCACTGGGCCGACTCTTCCCAGCTCACCTCATGTCCGTGAGTCTGCGCATTCAATCGCATTCGACACCCTCCCGCCCTTCCCTTTTTCAGGGCACTTCTCAGCATATCCTTCTTCAATTAACTACCCATTACTTACTTTGGGTATGCCCCCTTTTCTTGGCATACTGACCAGACCACCAAGGCACACTTCAGGTCTATTTATGTTGTAAGTCTTGTCGCGTGTTTATGTGATCCACATCACTCTCGGTCAGAGGGCCACGACCATAAATATATATATATATATATATATATATATATATATATGTATATATATATATATATATATATATACAGGTATATATATATTTATAAAACTTCATATATATATTTACCAAAATTAGAATAAATTAACCCAAACACAATTATACAAAACTGCTGTAAACGAGGGGTTCCTGAGAGAAGGGAAAGAAAAAGTGCTAGGTAATCGGCTGTACTCCATCAGGAAGCATCCTGGCCTCTAGCCGTGCTCCAATCAGCTCACGAGACAATGACTTCCTCCTTCATTTCACTATTCAGCACGATTGACCAATAGCCCCCACCAAACCAGATAGGGAAGGTGCCCATCCCATGACAGGCCCCAACTCCTACCAACCATCTCAGGTATATACATCCCATATATATATACCAACCACCACCCAACCCTCAGGAACCCCAGACCAATGCCAACGTCCACCTGAAACACAAAAATAACATGAAAAACAAATACCCATACCAGACACTTCCACAGGGAGGGAGGGAGGGAAAACACACTCTGTGTGTTACCTCTTCCATGAAATGGCCCCAGAATGACCAGCCCCGCCCACCCACTACTTTTAACTAACCCTCCTCGTGCTAGGTAACCCCACCCCTAAAACCTCACTTCCCTATCCTGTGTGTGCACCACACAGTGTTCCCCCAGTCATGTGGCCCCTCCGCCTGGGTTCCCCTTACTATGGGGCTTTCTTGACTGGTGTACTACTAGTGTCTTTGCTACTTAAACAATAACAAACCCCAAAACCTCTTAACCCCCTATATAAACCACGCAACACCTTCTGGATTAAATGGCCACTAAAGGCCCCTTTATTTAATACCAAAAGGTAAATATTAAAATAACTTTAATAAAATACCATTTATAAATATATATATATATATATATATATACAGGTATATATATCTTTATAAAACTTCATATATATATTTACCAAAATTAGAATAAATTAACCCAAACACAATTATACAAAACTGCTGTAAACGAGGGGTTCCTGAGAGAAGGGAAAGAAAAAGTGCTAGGTAATCGGCTGTACTCCATCAGGAAGCATCCTGGCCTCTAGCCGTGCTCCAATCAGCTCACGAGACAATGACTTCCTCCTTCATTTCACTCTTCAGCACGATTGACCAATAGCCCCCACCAAACCAGATAGGGAAGGTGCCCATCCCATGACAGGCCCCAACTCCTACCAACCATCTCAGATATATACATCCCATATATATATACCAACCACCACCCAACCCTCAGGAACCCCAGACCAATGCCACAGACGCACACGGTGACACCTCACATGTGGGCGGCCCGCCACAGCCCTAAGGCACGTTGTAACCCATCCCGGAGCCCCCAGGACCCACACATCAATACCCACCGGGATTAAATGTACTCCATCACCCCTAAAGTAAAGACCAAAACCACTTTCAGTTCGCAATGGCGAACAACCAACCCCCTGCCACGGATGACGAACTTGGAGACCACCTTATTGGCCTTAATTCTGGCTTTGTTAATCCTGTCTACCGACCCGGGCTCCATTTCTGACCACAGGACTAAAGTATCAAGAAGCACACTGCGTAAGCACATAAAGTACCATGTTATATCCTGTATCAAATCACGAGACTCCATAAGGCAAAGGTCATTGCCCCTAGACATGAACCAACAGCACCTCCGGGGGCCTGTCCAATCTCGCATAATGCCGAACTTCCGGCATAACCCTGGACCAGAGCATGCAGGAAATCCCGATACAACTCACCCTGGCTTCTTCCCTAGTAAAAACCCACCTGTCTGCCTTCTCCCCTAACCATCGCCCTCTTGGCCCCCCACTGAACATAGGAGTGGCCCAAGATATATATCAAGCATACCAGGCCTAAAAAGTAAACAGAACGGGAAAATACCAGAAACAGAGAATTAAACATATAAGATTCACACAACCACACAGAACAAACCACACACCCAGAACAAGCACTGACGTACAGACAGACACATAACACCCAAGACTTGAGAACAGGGTAAGGAATGCCTAACCCCCTGCCCCCCCCCTCTTATAACAGTTGCGGTCAGACATACAACCTGAACCGGCGGGACTCCCCACGACCTATCCGCTGCAGGGTCTCAACGCTCAAGCCCCAACGCGAGCCTCCCGTTGGTGCCCCAATCCTAAAAGAATGAGAGGAGTAGTCCAGCACATTGAAAAACCTCCCGTCCCCAAACATCATTTAAAAAACTGCCCCAAATTGATACCTGGACAAAGGCAGCCCATTCCCGAGACAAGGGGCGGACCCCATCCCTGTAGGCCGTGAACCTAACCATTCCCGAACAACTGCCATCGGGCACACCCCCAGCCCCCGACACTTTTTCCAGAACCACCTTGGTACCCTTGCCCAATTGATCGTTTATTAACCTCCGTGCGAACAACGTGACCGAATCAGCGAGCACTGTCACATCAGATATATGCATCCCCCTGCATCCGCCTTAGCAGGGCTGCCTTATCCCCACACTTAAAGCCCCAAAAATTGCTGACAAAAACGCCGTCCGAAACTGAACCTCCAACTTTGAAGAGCACACCTAAGGCAAAACACCCACAAGAACCTCCAACATATGCCAAGAAACCGGTCTCCTGGAATCCGGCCTGACCCGACCTTTACTATAACCCCGCAACGCCTTGCGAACCACATACGCCTTGGTAACAGCTCACACCCCATTCAATTAAAAAGGCATGCCAATCCAGCCATTATTTTGTTTAGTGAAGCAAAGCAAAAATTAACCGAGGAACCAACCTTAAGATCACTCACCAGGCCATGCCACTCCTGCCCAACACGATCATATGACCCCCAAGTGGAATCAGCCACTGACCTCCAAACTAGAGCCAACACTGTTCCAACACGAGGTCCCACAAGCCACTGGGGACAGAAATCCCCTCCTGCTCTGCCTCCGGCACCAGCTGCCAGAACCAGTCCCACTGTAAACGAGAGCGTGCAAGAGCCACCTCATATTCGACCCCAGGGACATGCACTGCACCCACAACAATATTTAGCGCCTAACAGTTTAAAACCAATCCACGCAGTAACGAATTACAGGCAAAGACGAAGCTGTCAGGGGAGAAATGCCCTGTACTACCCCCAAACTAACACAATGAAAGCGAACCTGCCGGCTCCTAACACCGCCCCCCACAGCTCAACCGCCAACACTATCGGGAACAACTCCAGCAGCCTCAAATTACTGATCAATGCAAACCAGCCAGTTGCTCTGGCCACCGACCAGCGCACCACATACCCTCAAAGTAGGCCGCAACAAACCTACTAACCCGGCCGCATCAGTAAAAAGCTCCAATTTACTCGCTGGGACCACTGGAGCCAACCACCATGATTTTCCGTTTTATTGCTCCAAAAATGGGTCCAGTACTTTCAAATCCTCCCTGTGCCCTCGACCCAACCGCATAAAGTGATGCAGGGCTCTAACGACCACTATGGCAGCGGTTGTCTGTAGAAAAACTCTCCCCATCAGCATGATGCGGCAAGCAAAGTTGAGCTTTCCCAATAAAGACCACAAATTCGTAACTTGACTTTCGCACAACGCGCCTCCACCGCGACTGACTCACGCAATTCCCCAGCTTGTCTTCTGAAAGCCGGCATTCCATCCTAACCGAATCAATGATAATGCCTCAAATTTTTTCAACTCGATCACCCTCCCTTTATGATTTGTCCTGAGCCAGCGGGACCCCAAACACCTTGAACACCTGCTGAATGGTGGCAAGTAAAATAAGGCAGGTCCCGTCATTCGACGGACCGACCCCCAGGAAATCATCGAGATAATGCAACGCAAACGCTAAGCCAGTTAGCCCGCAAAACGCACACCATCCGGGTGAACCGGCAACAGCCAAAATGCCGATTCAATGTCTGTCATGGCTAACAAGGCACCCCCAAAACACTGGGCCCAGCACCCCGCCACAACAAAAGACGCATCCGACACCTTACACAGGGCAGGAAAATGCATCGTTCACCGACCCTATTTTTTGGGGTGAGAGAGAGGATGGATGGACCAAAACTGATTCGGCTCCCGCTTCGGCACTACCCCAGTGGAGAAACACCCACGTCCCCAACGGGCGGGCCCACAACGGCCCCGCCATCCTGCTCAATCCCACCGCCCTACGTAGCTTTTCAGTAACCACCTCCGAGTAGTCATAAGATGACTTTAGGTTAGACGCCAAAGGAGGGATTTCTTACAAATCACTGGGAATTGGGAAACCCTACTTAAAAAACCTAAACCACAATGCCTGCGCCACTATCCTATTCGGGTACCTACGTAGATACGGAGCCATCTCCTCCACCTTCACTGGTCCTCCCTTTTTCCAGCGTCACTTAGCTTCTTTCCTTTCTTGCAGCACTTTGACGAGGGGTGGGCTCCCCCACAACCAGAACACTTGTGGCGGAAACAACAAGAAACCCTGAATTTCCAGGAGCCCTCGTTAAATTGCCAGCAGAACCCCTTGCTTAAAGCGACCGACGGCGAGAAGGCCTGAGCTCCCCCGACCCCTTCCCGAAAGGGCTGCGGCCCTGCCCTGGCCTGAGTCATAAGCCCCATACACAAGGCGATAACCTTTTGCCTGTACACCCTCTCCGATGACAACAATATAGCAAAACAAGCCCACGCAATTCTGCGGCGCCATTCCCCAATTACCCTCGCCAAAATATCATACGCCTGTGCTCAATTCGCAAACGACCAAGGAATAATGCGAAAAAACGCTGCTTTTCCTCCTCCTCCGTTTTACCCACATCACGTCGGACCTTATCCAAGATAAACTTCCCAAGCGGAAGCAACGAGAATACTACTGCAAACTCCCCCTTCCAAATCCGCTCTTTACTCTGCCTTCAAATGAGACCCAAAGGGCCCATCGAAAACAAATAAATACCTCACACCGGGCCGCATCAGCCCACCGTACGCCATCCGCCGTCACACCTGACGCTACCCCCGGAGCCGTACTTACTTGTGCCAACCCCGGCACCACCAAAGGAAAGTCACCCACAGCGGTCCCTGTGACCGTTAATGCCCCCGGCAGAGGAGGCACCCACACTCCACTCAAACTCACCTGGGACTTAACCACACTCCCGACACCCACTGACGGAACGGAGGGGGTTAACAACACACCACCATCCCTGCTCCCCCGGGAAGTCCCACCCCAAACTGAATGCGTCACATGAAATGCCCCTACCTTAACCGGCCCAGTCACGGGAGGAACCAACCACGAGGCAGTGGTAGGCACCGTGACGGCAGGAGGGGGCACGCTTGGCCCCCCCACCTGCCATGGCCCAACATCATTGCAATAAAGAGGACCACAACTGCTGCAGCATTACCGCGTCCACGTCAGGCGTACCCCCCGCAACCGTCCCACCCCAAAAGGAGAAGCCCACCCCCACCCGGGGACCCAGCATACAGACAACAGGCACATGAGAAAGGGGGGGGAGAAGGAGGGGAGGAGGGAGAGTAAAGCAGGAAAAACAACTGTAGCAGAACTAGAAGATGACTTACCCGGCTGCCCAGAGGAAACCATCCGACCAGCCGCCACTCCGGGTCCCCGCTGAAGCCCCTACGGGCCCGCCACTATGCCTAGACCTTCGGGGTCCGTGTCTGAGATCTCTCCTTCCGACCGTTGGTCCCCCCGCCCAGCAGGGGACGCTGCACCCGTCAACAAGGCCGGATGCCTGCTGCTGGAAAAACTGTAGGAGCCCTGGGATCAGGCCGTGCCACTTCCGACGTCACCCTAAACAGGAATTCTGCTTCCTCCTGCTCCAGCCGTGGACGCCCTGGATGAGAGGCCCCCAGCCGTTCTCCCGCGTTGAGTACCACGCTACCGCTCCATCACATCATCACCACCTGGCAGGCGACGGAGATGTCGCTCACAGCGCAGTGTCGCGCCACGGCCTGGGATTCCCCCCTTTGTTCCCAGTTGAAGTGGCAGCCGGTATACTTACCAGGACCTGGAGGGTCCGCATGCCTCCCAACATTTTAACATTTTTCCCAGCGGGACATTTTTTTTTTTTTTTTTGAGTGGGGGGGGGGGGGGCAGATCGGAGTTGTGGAGCGGGGAAGGGGCACGGATCACAGATTTTTAGCGGGAGGTGCTGCGAATTGCGGGGGGGGGCCCGCAAATCGCGGGGGAGGGGCCGCGAATCGCGGGTGGGGGCCCGCGAATCGCGGGTGGGGGCCGCGAATTGCGGGTGGGGGGCCGCAAATTGCGGGGGAGGCACAAATCACGGAGGGGGGGGGGGCGCGGATCGCGGGGGGGGGGCCGCGGATCGCGGGGGGGGGGGGATCGCGGGACTCCAGCGCTGAAAAGTCCTGGGCTGTACCCCTCCGAAGGACGGGACCACCATGCACGGCGTGGAGGGGGGGCTGGACCTACCTTGCCCCGATCCCAGCAACATCACCACCGCTCCAACAGGCCGCCGGGGTGATCCATGGATGAGGTAGCAGTACAGCAAAAAAAACACTCTGTGTGTTACCTCTTCCATGAAATGGCCCCAGAATGACCAGCCCCGCCCACCCACTACTTTTAACTAACCCTCCTCGTGCTAGGTAACCCCACCCCTAAAACCTCACTTCCCTATCCTGTGTGTGCACCGCACAGTGTTCCCCCAGTCATGTGGCCCCTCCGCCTGGGTTCCCCTTACTATGGGGCTTTCTTTATCAGCTACTGTCAGACTTTAATTTACAGTAAGAGGAAAATATTTTTGTCTTTACAACCCCTTTAAAGCCACAGACTGGCATAAGGTTCTGTCAAGCAAATATAGGCCTATGGCTGTTTATAACCCACTAGAAATGAGTCTCAGTATTTTATGAGTGAATCTCAAATAACTTGGATAACATAGTGTTACTGTAATAAGTAGTCCCCTTGGTAATCTGAGATAGAGGGTACAGATTCACAGTTTATAACCTTTGTAGGACCAGAAGTGTCCAAATTGTTGAACAATATAGTAGAATAAAAATGAACAAGTTCTGCACAGTGCTGTAAAGCACATAGGAGTACATCATCCAAAAAAAAAAAGAGTTGCGTATCTTATTGTGCAACGTCCGTTCTAAAAAACAGACACAGGATTTTCCTGTCACATTTTGTGAATGTCCCAAGGACCATGCAAGCAGTGAGTTCTGCTTTTTTAGATGAAAGTTGCACATTTGACCCTCAACCCAGAGACTCTACTGCTAAGGAACTAGAGTTGGGAGTTGGGTGATGTTCTGCCATGTGCTTTAGAGACAGACAGATATAGATAGATAGATAGATAGATAGATAGATAGATAGATAGATAGATAGATAGATAGATAGATAGATAGATAGATAGATAGATAGATAGATAGATAGATAGATAGATAGATAGATAGATAGATAGATCAATAGATATACAGACATGTAGATAGATAGATCAATAGATAGATAGATATACAGACATGTAGATAGATAGATGAGAGAAGAGAGACCTGTATACTATGGCTCTAGGACACAATGCTGGGACCCCTCATGGTATAAACATACTGGAGATGTGTAATGAAATACTCCAGCAGATTGTCGGGTGAAGGGCTGGAGCGGAGGTTGATTTCGGGGGCAGAGATGTAGCAGGGTGCCCTCCACCCTCAGTCCAATCACAGGATGAGAAGACTTCATACATGCTGCTGTATATGGGTGGGGTGGACAGAGAATTACAGGGTGTTGTTAGAACACATTACCTTGCTTCTCCATCCACAGAGCCAAAACCGGAAGTGATGCCGCCGCCCGGGGAAAGCACTGCCCATTTCCTACGGCGGTGCAGACATGAAAAAGAATGACACATAAGAGAGTGTAGAGGTGCCCTGCAGTGCGCCACAAAGCATCAGAAAAAAATGAAGTGTCTTGCCTGCAATCACGGGATTGCATTGGCATCATAGTTTCCCATAGTGCATTGTGTCCGGCACACGAGTACAGTGCACTTAAAGAAAAACATTATTGTGACTTCCCATCCTGCCTCTGCCTTTGGGTGCCATGCTTGTGGCTGTCAGTCTTGCTATGCCTCATGGGACCTGTAGTTCTGAAACAGCTGGAGGTCCTCAGATTGCATATCCCTGAAATAGAAGAATATCTTTTGTAATAGGAAGTAACCTCCAACAGAAACACTGTTTACAGCACATGTGTCAAACACAGGGCCCGTGGGCCGAATACGCCCCACCAGACCATTTCATGTGGTTCTTGCACCAGAGCTTTTTATAACCGGAAGTTGATGGAGCTAAACCTTGCACTTTCCTCAACCCTGCACTCTGTACACATCACACCCCTAAACTCTGCGGGCCAGATTCACAAAGCACTTACGCCGGAGTATCTCGAGATGTGCCGTCTAAGTCTAAATTTGCTCCGGAATATTTTTTGCATCGTACCCACAGAACTAGATACGCACCAAAATAGGCTACTCCCGACCGGCCTAACTTGCCTACGCCTGTACATCCTGGGCCAGATTCAGCAAGACTTGCGCTGGAGTATATCGATATGCGCCGCGTAACTGTCAAGATGCGCCGTAGTATATATGCGGCCGTACCCACCAAACTACTGTAGATGCGACAGAAAACAGGCTTTCTCCGATCGGCTTAACTTTCCCTCGCCAGAGTATCGTAAGCGCATATTTTCGCTTGTCGCATCCGTTGCGCCTATTGATTTCCCATGCAAATATGCAAATGAGGGAGATTTCCTGTTTCGCGAACGGATTAGCACCAGATGCTGGCTACAGCGCTATATGATATTATATCAATTGAACTCAAAAGTTCAAACTCTGCTTATATGAGGTGCAAACATCAACCAGGACAAAAAATCCTTAAAATGATAACTATCCTCAAATAATAAAAAAACAATGTTAAAAACCGATATTACACATAAAATAAAATGACATAATATTCCACTGGTGATAACACGTGGGTGTTTTAAACAAAACACAGTCTATAACATTCCTTAGGGTGAATAGGTCTTGAAGTTTGATTGTGCAATAAACCAAAACCTGGATTTCCTTCACTTGTAGTCCCCCTCAAGGTTTTGTACTCACCAGATTGACATGGTGTTAAATGCCTTCAGGTGTTTTTAAATCTCCCTTCCATGATATTCAGATCAGCTCAGCAGCAATGTTTTTCTCCTCCCGGTGGATATGAATGGGATTAGGTGCGTGTGTGCAGCATGAGCGGTCATATGAAAATAAACATAGAGGGAGAGGACATAGTGTAATTCTGTCTTTATTGTATAAAAATACCCCCGCTTAAAAGATATGCTTACAAGATAAAAACAGTAGTGTGCTCAATGGTTTACAAAGTTACTGCTCACTCAGATAGCCTGGCGTCTCCGCTCCGTCTCTAACTGATGTGTCCCGGGTGTAACTTGCTCCGTCTGTACGATACGTCGTGTAGCCACGCCCTGACGCGTTTCGTGATTGGTTTCACGTCTTCAGAGGGAGTGGCTACACGTCACGACAGATCGTATTTATAGGTATATGCTAATCACTCTACTCCTCCCTTCTCTCATTGTCAGCCACTTGTGGGGGACGGTAATACACTCCCTCCTGTCCGGAGTCCCGCCCTGCTGCCAATAGGGTATAGAATGTGCGATTAGCCCCTCCTCCGTAGTCCAGATCTGTTGCTGAATATAGCTCCAGTCGTCCTCCATTTTGTTGTAGCGCAAGACACTGTGTGAGCCCAGTGCATTACTCTACTTTCTGAAACAGTTTAATATTACACCAATATGTTTATTATTGTCAGCGCGCAAGGCTCATCACACGCACTGCTCAGATAACCTCGCTGCTGACATATATGGAGGGCTTAGGTTCAGACTTACAGGTCCAGAACTACTGCTGAATATAGCTCGAGTCGTCCTCCATTTTGTCGTAGAGCAAGACACTGTGTATGCCCAGTGTATTACTCTACTTTCTGACACTGTTCAATGTTATGTCAATAGGTTTGTTATTGTCAGCACGCAAGGCTCATCACTTGCACAGTTCAGATAACCTCACTGCTGATATGTATGGAGGACTTAAATTCAGACTAACAACAGCAGTATTTTAACATGTTGGGATAATAATACTAACAGTGCTCGTACTCTACTGTAAAATATTGGGGATAGTGACAATTATGCCACTTATCCCCGCTATGGATAACATTCTAAAAAAAATTCTAAAAAAATTCCATCAACAATGTATAATTATTACCACATCCCAAGATAGTTATAACATAGTTACTATACCATGATTCTAACTATTATAACATATGTATATCCTTAAATTTAACTAAAAATTCAGTCATAACAATATACAATATGGTTCTTCTTATAGTGTTCATGTTATACAAATAAAATGGCCACAAAGGTCAATACTCAGATTAGACCTCTATCTACTGTATATATGACTTATGTTCTACCTTCATCCTTTATATTCACTTGGGATAAGTAGATAGTCAATGGTATACTACTAAATAAATAAATTAAATATAACGTACAAAACAAAAAATAAAATGATAAGATAAAAGATGTCCTTAGTTGATCCCCTCATAAATCAATATGTGTAAGATAGCACTATAATGCTAATGCAATTAAGTGTGTGCATAAATTATATATATGTATATTGGTACAGCCTCCCCATATACTCTATAATGTACACACTATTAATGATTACTTATAAAGCAATTTAAATCTAAATCAATGTTTAGGCCTTTCGGACTTAGGGTATTGGTAAGAAAGATCCATTCAGTTTCTCTTTTGGATATTTCTCTTACCCGATTACTTCCTCTCCAGTTCGGGTCTATTTTATCTATCCCCCAGAACTTGAGTCCTATAGGATTTTTATCATGTTTCTGTAAAAATGTAGGGAAACACTATGGTCCTCATATCCAGTAGTGATGTTATATATGTGTTCTCCTACTCTTTTAGATAGTTTTCTCTTTGTTCGTCCTATATACATTAATCCACACGGACATTCAAGAGCATAGACCACATGGGTTGACATGCACGTTATACATCCTTTGATGGTAAAATGCTTGCCATTGGCTGTTGAGGTGAAATGAGTGAGGCCTCTCAAATGTGTAGAGACCTGACGGCATGCTTTGCATCTTCTGCAAGCCGTGAATCCTGATCTCTCCCAGAACATTTTAAGTTTCTTTGGGGGGTCCAGGACTCTTTTCACTATCTGATCTCCGAAAGAGGGGCATTTTCTATAAATGAATGGGGGAATTGATGGTAACTGTTGGTTCAAAATTGTATCCATTAGTAATATACCCCAATGTTTTTTAATTATAATTTCAATGTCCCTATATTGCTCATTATATTCTGAAATAAACCCCCATTCGTGTTGGTTGTTCACAGGGCGTGTTCTTGGTTCCAATAGTTGTTCTTGTGTAGAGATACCTATTGTTTCAATGAGTGAGTTTAATTCTGGTATCTTATAGCCCTTTTCCGTGAATCTCTCTCTAATCACACTAGCCTGGTTCTGGTAATCTGTATCATTGGTGCAATTGCGTCTGATCCGCAGAAACTGTCCTTTTGGAATATTACGTAACCAGCGTGGGTGGTGGCCACTTTGGATAGGAATATAACTATTCCTATCTGACGCTTTGAAAATTCCTTTTTTATGGTAATTATTGGGTCCCCTTATTACTGTGACATCCAAATAATTAATTTCCTGTTGGTCCCATTTGAATTCCAATTTGATGTTATTTTTATTGGAATTTAATTCATCAGCATACAGTTGTAGTGATTCCTCAGATCCTTCCAAAATGATAAACAGATCATCAATATATCATTGGTAGAACACCAGTTCCTTACGCCGGTTTTTAAAGATCCACTTATCCTCCCACTCACTCATAAAGAGGTTGGCGAGGCTGGGTGCAAACTTGGCACCCATCGCCACGCCAACTTTTTGACTGAAGAAATTGCCTCCATACCAGAAATAATTGTGTGTTAAACAAAATTCCAATGCCATTTTTAAGAATTTTTTCTGTATATAGAGCAGTTCTTCCCACTTACTTAAGGCCCAATTTAATGCTAAGATAGCATCATCATGGTGTATGTTGGTATACAGTGATGCAACATCAGCTGTTACCAAATACATATTCGTGTCAGGGGGTATATTAACCTCCCTTAGTTTTTTTAGGAAGCTTGTGGTGTCCTTTAAGTAAGCTTGTGTGGTAACACACACCACATCCACATCACATTGGATTAGCCCAAGTCCAACATGCAGGACTTGGGAGCAGCAACGCCGGCGTCAAGGCCCCAATGATGTCGCTGTCCATTCATACACCATTCACACATCATTCACACAGCCAGGGGATAACTTCTCCCCAACGGCCGAGGGTGACACCCCTTACTGGCAGGAGTGTCACCCCCTCACATTCACACACCATTCACACTGACCCCTGCACTCCTGACCGTGTGCAGTTTAACTTAAAATAAAAATCTCATAACCTGAGCAAAGTTCAAATAAAATAAAAATCTCATAACCTGAGCAAAGTTCAAATAAAATAAAAATCTCATAACCTGAGCAAAGTTCAAATAAAATAAAAATCTCATAACCTGAGCAAAGTTCAAATAAAATAAAAATCTCATAACCTGAGCAAAATTAAAAAAATAATAAATACTCATAACCTGAGCCAAAAACATAAAAAAAAAAAACCCCATCTGGGCTGACGGGGGCTCTTTCTTGTGGGCCCTCTCTGGCTCCTCAGCTGCCTGGAGGGAGTGGGTGGGGGGGCATCTAGATATGGCTGATCCCCGGGTGGGCCACTCCTGGCAGGTGTTGGCTGCATGCCCTCCAAGGCCACGGCAATCCGGCTGAGATAGTGGTTGGTCTGGGCCTGCATCCTCAGCTGGCGGGTCACATTATGCCGCTGGTCACGCTGCCTCTGCCTCCCCTGGTCCCGGATGGCAGCAGTGTTGGCCTGGACGGCTGCAGTGAGGTGCCGAACATCAGCCTGCACCTCCCCCAGACTGGTCACCACTGCAGCGCAGTTGCAGCTGACATCCTGCACTGCGTTGGTCAGCTGGGACACGGAGCCCAGGCTGTCAACTAGCCGGTCAAGATGCCCAGCAATCTCCCCCATCTGCTGGGTCTGCTTGGCCTGGTCCCGGGCCATTTGGTCATGGACCACGTCAGACACCCCCCTGGTCTTCCGGGTCGCCTTCCTGGGGCTAGGAGATGGTTGTCCCCGGGGGGATGGAGTCGCCCTTGAGGGGCTTCCTAGGATGGGGGAGGGGATTACAGAGGGCCCTGCAGAAGGCGAGGACTCCTCCAAAAACAAAACAAAGTCCTGATCAGTAAAGCCAGGCTCCTCCTCAACCACCTCAGAAGGTGAGGTGTGGGCACTCTCCTCCATCTCATTGTGTTCACCACCCAGGGGGTCGGGCTCAGGATGCCTGTCATGGTCATGGCCGACCACCAGGTGGAGCTAGCGGTACAACGGCGCACACAGGGGCGCCGGGAGCGCGCATTTGCGGCACTTCGACATGCACGGGCACGGGCACGCGCATGCGCGGCACATCGGCGCGCACGGGCACGCGCATTCGCGGCAGCGGCGCGCGGGCACGTGCTGACGCCATTTTGGCGCCAGTTCAGGCTATTTAATGGGGCTCATCCCGTGGCGTCTTGCTGCTCGATCGTCAGCGTTCCTGATACCCGTCTGAGACCTGTTACCTGATTGACCTCTGTTCCTGTGATCCCGGCTTGTCTCTGACCCTTCTGATCGCTGCCTGCCCTGACCTCTGGCCTTTCTGACGCTGCCTCTGCCTTATCCTTTACCGGTTGCTGCCCGCCTGTTGCCGACCCGGCCTGGACTACGACTCTGCTGTTGCCTTATCCCTGAACCTGATCCGTCTGCCTGTATCTGACCCGGCCTGTCTGACTCTGCCAGCATCCGTACTACAGAACACCTCCCTCCTGCCATCTGCCCAGTCATCTGCACTAGCTCCAGCTACCTGTCGGCACTGGTACTACAGCACACCTCCCTCCAGTATCACTCCAGCGGTCTGCACCCAGCTCGGCTACCCGCCAGGACGGTGCTACAGTGCACCTCCCTCCAGCCTGCGGTTCCAGTCGGCCGCTTTAAGTACCTGAACTTTGTCACCCCGCTGATCCTGATCACCTGTACCAAGTTCCTGCCATTCATCGACCTACTGTTCCAGCTCCACTCACCTCTCTCCAGAGACTACAGGAGACTGACGCAGTGTCTGCACAACATCCCCGCCAGGCGCTAGTGTGACTCTAAACTCCAGCACCTTCTGTCTGTGCTACATACCGGTCATCCCGGGGGCACTCGTATGAAACAAAAGGCCAGAGGCTATGTGTGGTGGCCAAACCTAGACTCAGATATCGCAACATATGTGAATGCTTGTGCTGGATGTGCACAAACGGCAAGAGACCCTCCTCGAGGGTGCGTCCAGCCCTGGACTTGGCCCACGGTTCCTTGGTTTCGCCTACACTTGGACTTTGCAGGCCCGATGAGAGGACACACCTTCTTGATCATAGTGGACGCCCATTCAAAGTGGCCTGAGGTCATTCCTGTTACTCAGCCAACGACTAAGGCAACGGTTTCCATACTGTTACATCTCGCTACTACGTTTGGATACCCCAGAGAAATCGTCACGGACAACGGTGCACAATTCACCAGTCAGGAGTTTCAGCGTTTCCTGACTGCCCACAACATCAAGCACAAGTTGACCGCACCTTACCACCCAGCTACAAATGGTCAAGCAGAGAGGTTTGTGCAGACTTTCAAACGCTATTTCAAAGCTACAGTGGCTGCAAGTAAACAACAGTCTCTGTCACCCCAGCAGCTGGACTCCTTCCTTTCTGCTTACATAAACACACCACATGCAACCACTGGTAAAACTCCAGCAGAACTCCTTCTGGGTCGACAGCCATGGACTGTTTTGGATATGCTCCACCCTCAAACAGTCCAGGAACATGTATTGCAGTCCCAAGACAAGATGGTCAAACACCATGAGCTTCCCGGATTCACAGCCCAACAAAAGGTATGGGCCCGATCTTATGGGTCTTCCAACACCCGTTGGCTTCCTGCTGTCATTGCAGAGACTTTGGGACCCAAGATGTACAAGGTCCGCCTGGAAGATGGTTCCATTTGCAGACGTCATGCGGACCAACTGCGTCCTTGCTCTCAACTGCCCGAATCCCTCATGCCGGCTGAACCACCAGTGTCTCAAGGTTCTGCTCCCAGCGGATCAGGATGCACAGAGACTGATGATTGTGGGGACTCTGAACTTTTGAACTCAGCTCCAGCAGAGCCCTCCAGCTCTGGTCCGGAGGTCTGTTTACCCTCAGAGTTGGGGGATCCCTTCTTGGACCCGCCGGTACCCATTCCGACCAGCCCTGTTTCCTCCGGTCCCAAATCGCTGGATGCCCGGCCTCAACGACACTGTCGCCCTCCTGACCGGTTGCAGTTGCAAGAGCAGTTACGAGAGTTTCGACGGGGCCGACGGAAGTGATTCAATGACATATTAACCGCAACTGTCCCTGGAAGCTTGAAGTCCTGTAATTCTCCTGTGTTTGGAGGACTGTTACTGGACAGTTATCAGTTAATGTTTTGTTTCTGTTATGGATTTATTGTGTTTTTTTTTTTGTTTTTGTTTTTTGAGGGATGGATGGAAGGTGTTATACCTGAAGGGTTCCACATGTACTGGCACTTTAAGGCTGGCTCCACCCAGCATTGATGACAAGGGTCAAGGGGTACGGTGGCCATCTTAGAGTGTGCTCATGTAGGAAGCAGATAAGATGTAATGTCCTGAGATGCATGTTGCAGTGTACAGCCTGTACTGAATAAACATCCATTGCTCCAGACCAGAGTCTTGTGTCTCTCACAACACACAGGACATCACAGTCTGCACTACCATTGGTTCCGGAGTCAGAGGAGCAAGAGTGGCCACTCCCGCACGTCAGGCTCTGCTCAGCACCAGGTACGTGACAGTATCGAGCAGCCATGTCTGAGCCTGCGCAGGGAGTGGACCCTATGACTGAACTCTGTCGCCATTTGGATGGCTTAACGCAAGCAGTCAGGGCCCTGCAGGAAGGCTACACCCGACTTGAAGACCACGTCCAGGCCTTGTCCGCGCCTTCCTCTTCTTCCGCTTCAGGCACTTCTTCTTCTCCCTCCGTCATAATGCTACCACCAGAGCCCAAAGTGCCCATGCCAGAGAGATTTTCTGGGGAAAGAAGCAAGTATAGGGCATTCCGGAATGCCTGTGAACTATATTTTGCACTCCAGCCTCGGACTTTCTCATTAGAGGCCACCAAGGTCGGGTTTGTTATTTCCTTGCTATCTGGTGAACCGCAGGCATGGGCCCACCGTCTCTTGGAGCAAAAAGACTTATGCCTTGACCGTCTGGATACGTTCTTTCAGGCCATGTCCTTGCTGTACGAGGACCCCCACCAGGCCGCTACTGCAGAGGCCGCCTTGCACACCCTCCAGCAGGGTCGCAGACCTGCGGAGGATTATGTATCCGAGTTCAGAAGGTGGAGTGCGGACACTAACTGGAATGACGCGGCCCTCTGCTACCAGTTTCGTCTTGGCCTCTCAGAGACACTTAAGGACGAGCTTGCTCGAGTGGGGGTCCCCGGAACTCTGGAAGCTCTCATTAATCTAGCCATTCAGATCGATCAGCGCTTAAGGGAGCGCAGGACTGAACGTGCCACAGGTCCGACTCGTCCGACATGGATGCTGCCTCGGGTACCCACCTTTCCTAACCCGACTCCTTCTGCTTCGCTCCCCTGCTTTAGAGACATACCAGAACCTATGCAGCTGGGTCTGATTCGCCCTTCCCTCACATCCGAGGAACGACTCCGTCGCCGAATTAACAACCTGTGCCTCTACTGCGGAGAGTCCGGCCACTATGTGAGGACCTGCCCAGCAAAGTCCCATAAGTCCACTTCCATGTCTTCTGTCCACACACCTGTTGTCCTCAACAATTCTACTCATCTGGCTGTTCCCATCTTGTTGCAGCTTCCAGGAGGGGCCATCCGGACCAGCGCCATACTTGATTCTGAGGCCTGCAGCTGCTTCATGGACTCTTCCTTTGCCACTCTACACCAGATTCCGTTGCGCCCAAGGGCTGTTGGACTGTCTGTGGACCTGGCTGATGGGTCAGTTCTAAAATCTGGCCCAGTTACCCAAGAAACTTTACCTATTGCCACCACTATCTCAGACATTCATCGGGAATTTCTGTGCCTGGACGTTATTGAGTCCCCTTTATTTCCCATAATTCTGGGCATACCCTGGCTCCGGGCCCACAACCCGCAAATAGACTGGACTACCGGGGAGATTCGTTTCAGTTCCACCTACTGCCAACTGCACTGCCTGCAAGTGACCTCTTGTCCCCCCTCTCTGCTTTGCATGGACTCTGACATTGAAACCCGCCAATCCGTTCCCGAAGTTTACCATGAATTCCTGGACGTATTTAGCAAAAAAGGGGCTGACACTCTCCCTCCGCACCGGCCCTATGACTGCCCGATTGAGCTTCTCCCTGGGGCTGAAATCCCTTTCTGCAGGATTTTTCCCCTGACAGAATTAGAGCTGGAAAATCTGAAGACCTACCTCAATGACAACCTTAAAAAGGGGTTTATCCGCCCCTCCACCTCACCAGCAGGAGCAGGAATTTTTTTCGTCGAAAAGAAAGACCATACTTTCCGCCCCTGCGTGGATTACCGTGAGCTTAACAAGGTGACGATCAAGAATCGGTATCCTCTTCCCCTGGTACCGGAATTATTTCAGAAACTTGGAACAGCAGTCATTTTCACGAAACTCGACCTGCGGGGGGCCTATAACTTGGTACGAATTCGTGATGGCGATGAGTGGAAAACTGCCTTCCGCACCCGCTTTGGCCACTTCGAATACCTGGTGATGCCATTCGGGCTCTGTAACGCCCCCGCCACATTCCAACACTTCGTGAATTACATCTTTAAAGACTATCTTGATCTGTTTGTTTTTGTGTATCTCGATGATATCCTCATCTTTTCCCCCTCTATCGACAGGCATCGGGAACATGTTAAGAACGTCCTCAGGCGACTCCGAATTCATGGACTTTATGCCAAGCCTGAAAAATGCAAATTCGAACGTGAAAGCATACAATTTCTGGGACTGATCATTTCTGTAAACGGTATCGAGATGGACCCACAAAAGGTCGCAGCAATTCTTGACTGGCCCGCGCCCTCGGACAAGAAGGTCGTACAACGGTTCATCGGATTTGCAAACTTCTACAGGAAGTTTATCAAGGGATTCTCCAACATTATCTCCCCCATAACCAGCCTGACCAAACAAACTGTCCGTTTCCGATGGTCCCCTGAAGCCCAAGTAGCCTTCGAAACCCTAAAGAAGCTGTTTACGTCGGCACCTGTCCTTAAACACCCTGACGCCAGTCTGCCCTACATCCTGGAGGTGGATGCCTCGGAAACAGCAGTGGGAGCTGTTCTTTCCCAGAGACAGGGGCCAAAGGCTCTTCTGCATCCGGTCGCCTTTTTCTCTCGTAAATTATCTGACGCTGAAAAGAACTACGATGTGGGGGATCGAGAACTCTTAGCGATTAAAGCCGCACTGGAAAAATGGCGGTACCTATTGGAGGGCGCAGCTCATCCGATCCTGGTCTACACGGACCATAAAAACTTAGAATACCTGAAGATAGCTAAAAGGCTAAAGCCACGACAGGCCAGATGGGCGCTTTTCTTTACTAGGTTTACCCTCCACATAACGTACAGGCCTGGATCTAAGAACACCAAACCCGATGCCCCTGCGATCCTGAAACCTCCGCCCCTCCAGACACTATTCTATCTGCTGGGAATTTTCTGTTGTTGCAAGATGACCTATTGGCTCGGATGAAGCAAGCCTCTGCAGGAATTTCCTCGCCTTTGGATACAGATCTGCAAACTCGGGACTGTCTGTTGTGGCATGGAAACAAGATCTTTGTACCAGAAGACTTGCGGGTCGCTGTCCTGAGCCTCTGCCACGATCATGTACTGGCTGGTCATTTTGGGGCACAAAAAACTTCGGAACTTCTACAGCTCACGTTCTGGTGGCCCCAACTTGTGAAGGATTGCAGAAGCTATGTGGAGTCGTGCACCACGTGCATCCGAAATAAGGGGAGCAAATCCAGAGCTTGGGGATTGTTAAGACCTTTGCCCGTACCAGAGAGACCATGGCAATTGATCTCCATGGACATTATTGTTGAACTGCCACCCTCAAAGGGGTTCACGACCATCTTCGTAACGGTATATAGATCTAAGATGGCACACTTTCTGCCCATGAAGGGTACACCTTCTGCCCCAGAGACTGCCAAGATCTTTATTAAAGAAGTCGTGCGGCTTCACGTCATCCCCGCAGACATCGTTTCTGACCGCGGGGTGCAATTCACCTCCAGGTTCTGGAAGGCGCTCTGCGAATCCCTCAAGATTGGGCTGTCCTTCTCATCCGCCTATCACCCTCAGTCAAATGGCCAGACCGAGAGAACAAACCAGACATTAGAGCAATACCTACGCTGTTTCTCTTCGTTTTCTCAGGAAGATTGGGCCTCTCTATTACCGCTGGCCGAGTTCGCATATAATAATTCAGTTCACTCTGCTACTAAGCAATCTCCTTTTTATGCAAATTACGGCTACCACCCACCATTTCTGCCTAACTGTGCCCCGGAGTGTACGGTGCCCGCCGTACAAGAGACATTAAACTTCTTTAGCACTAACAACAAGCTACTGCAAGAAACCATGGCAAGGACTCAGGAGCATAATAAAGAGGTCTTTGATAGGAAGCGGAGGGGTGAACTCAATCTGGAACCCGGAAACCTGGTGTGGTTGTCTACCAGTAATCTGAAACTTGCCTGCCCATCTAAGAAACTAGGGCCTAAGTTTATGGGGCCCTTCCCGATCAAGAGGAGGATTAATAGTGTGGCCTATGAACTTGAACTGCCAGACTCACTCCGCGTTCACCCAGTCTTCCATGTTTCCCTCCTCAAACCTGATGTCGCTAACCCCTTTCCAGGGCGAAGCACCGATCCGCCCGAGCCGGTCTTAGTGAACGGAGAGGAAGAATTTGAGGTGGAGTCTATTGTAGACTGCAGGAGAAGGCACAACCAGGTCCAGTTCTTGGTGAAATGGGAGGGCTACGGCCCTGAATAAAATTTGTGGGAACCTGAGCGCAACATCCACGCTAAGAGACTGATCCGGTCCTTCAAGGACGCTTACCCACTTAAGATGGCCCGGTTGGGCATCTGGAGGCTGCCCGTTGGGGGGGTTGCAATGTCATGGTCGTGGCCGACCACCAGGTGCCGCTAGCGGTACAACGGCGCGCACAGGGGCGCCGGGAGCGCGCATTCGCGGCACTTCGACGTGCACGGGAACGCGCATGCACGGCACATCGGCGCGCATGGGCACGCGCATTCGCGGCAGCGGCGCGCGGGCACGTGCTGACGCCATTTTGGCGCCAGTTCAGGCTATTTAATGGGGCTCATCCTGTGGCCTCTTGCTGCTCGATCGTCAGCGTTCCTGATACCCGCCTGAGACCTGTTACCTGATTGACCTCTGTTCCTGTGATCCCGGCTTGTCTCTGACCCTTCTGATCGCTGCCTGCCCTGACCTCTGGCCTGTCTGACGCTGCTTTTGCCTTATCCTTTACCGGTTGCTGCCCGCCTGTTGCCGACCCGGCCTGGACTACGACTCTGCTGTTGCCTTATCCCTGAACCTGATCCGTCTGCCTGTATCTGACCCGGCCTGTCTGACTCTGCCAGCATCCGTACTACAGAACACCTCCCTCCTGCCGTCTGCCCAGTCATATGCACTAGCTCCAGCTACCTGTCGGCACCGGTACTACAGCACACCTCCCTCCAGTATCACTCCAGCGGTCTGCACCCAGCTCGGCTACCCGCCAGGACGGTACTACAGTGCACCTCCCTCCAGCCTGCGGTTCCAGTCGGCCGCTTTAAGTACCTGAACTTTGTCACCCCGCTGATCCTGATCACCTGTACCAAGTTCCTGCCGTTCATCGACCTACTGTTCCAGCTCCACTCACCTCTCTCCAGAGACTACAGGAGACTGACGCAGTGTCTGCACAACATCCCCGCCAGGCGCTAGTGTGACTCTAAACTCCAGCACCTCCTGTCTGCACTACCACGGGTTCCGGAGTCAGAGGAGCAAGAGTGGCCACTCCCGCACGTCAGGCTCTGCTCAGCACCAGGTACGTGACAATGCCGTTGGGGGGTTGTGGTGGACTGGCCGCCGGCAGATGATGGCCCAGCTCCGTCATCTGTGGATGACACAAAGCAGACACATGTTGGTGGTCCCACACACTTGTCACATGTACCCTCCCCCCCCACATGCAACACACCAAATAGGGGATAAAAAACACTTACCTGTCCTGGAGCCTTCCTCCAAAGAATCATATTCCGGTACCCCCTCCAACTGCTCCCTCTCCAGGCAGCGGGCGACCACCTCCTCCTCCGTGGTCAGGCTGACCGCACATGGGGGTCCACCACCCGTGCCCCTCTCATGCCTCCTGATGGTGACCACCTTGCCACGGACTTTGCGCCTCAAATCATTTATTTTCTTGCCGATATCGGCAGAAGTCCGGGTGGAGTAGCCCAAAACATTGACCCTGCCAGCAATGCTCTCCAGGATGCCCTCCTTCCTATCCGGGCTGGTCTTCCGACTTTTCCTGCCGTGGAGGAAGTCGTTGTAGGTCTCCAGCGGAGATCACTACGGACAGCTCCTGGGCATTAAAATTGAGGTTTCTCCTCTCTTTGGGGGGAACGGGAGCAGCCATCACACAGCAAAAGTTACTTCCCTGGGGTGGGGGGAACCGGATATACTTTTGCGCCGGAAAGGCGCATCTGCGGCCGCCTTTATACGCGCAACGGAACACATTGCGCTGGCGTTTCCCATGAAGTGGTGCCGACGGAAGTTGTGAGCATGGGCACAGGGGAGTGAGTGGAGCCCTCCCTCACTGCGCATGCTCCGTGGATGATGCGATGAACGTAAGTCACTGCGCTGGGCTCCGCCCATCATTTACATATGATCACACCCACTTCCACTTGCGTCGGGTTGCGCCAACGCTTTTTCGTTACTCCGCCGCAAAGTAACGAACATGCGCTTGGTGAATACTGGACTTGACTCACTAGTTCGCGTCAGCGTAACGTATATGCGCTGCGCTACGCCGGATAAAATATGCGCGCATCTACCTGAATCTGGCCCCCTAGGTTCACATTTACTCCGTCCACACCATTGATTTCCTATGCAAATATGCAAATGAGGGAGATACGCCGATCCACAAAAGTAAGTTTGTGCGGTGCAGTCTACACGATGTGCTTATCAGCTGCACGGAAAGTCTAAAATTAGACCATATAAAAGCAGGTTTAAAATTAGACAATGGGCCAGATTCACGAACACTTGCGCTGGAGTATTTGGATATGCGCCGCGTAACTGTGATGATGCGCCGTCGTTTCTATGTGCCCGTACCCAGCAAACTAGATGCGCCCAATAACGGGTCATTTGCGACCGGCGGAACGTTCCGACGCCAGAGTATCGTCAGCGCTTATTTTCGCTGGGCGCATCAGTCGCGCCCATTGATTTCCCCTGCAAATATGCAAATGAGGTATTTTTCCCAATTCACGAACGGATTAGCACCATACGCTGGCTACATGCGCCGCGCGTATCTGGTCCGTCCGGCGCAAAGTTATTTCTACAAAAGGCTGCTTTATCTTTACTCCAGACGGTCACAGGTCAGCAGGAGAGCAGCTACAGCAGCGTTACCGACGATAGGAGCTTGCTGAGCACCCCCACTTGCAAGGACAACACCTCTGTGTGCCAACATGCCAGGGGCAATTGTGGTCCTAGAACTACTGATGGGTCCCCCGGAACCAAGAAGGCGGCCACGTGAGAGGATATACCGCACTCGTATGAACCTCTTTGGCATGGGGGAGGAGGAGGTGTATCGCCTCTTCAGATTCAGCCCTGTTGCAATACTT
Source organism: Rana kukunoris (assembly GCA_029574335.1). Lineage (NCBI taxonomy): Eukaryota > Metazoa > Chordata > Amphibia > Anura > Ranidae > Rana > Rana kukunoris. The sequence goes on along the minus strand of CM056051.1, from coordinate 485,431,800 downwards.
GAACTAACCACAACCCTGCAGGGTGACATCACCAGCAAGACATACCGCTCACAAGCAGTGCAGCCACTGGTGAAGGTCCTGGCAACACTTCATTTCCTTGCCAGTGGATCATTCCAGCGTACAAGTGGAGTGGTGGCTGGGATGTCACAATCCTCCATAAGCAGATGTGTGCACCAGGTTGTCCCTGCAATCCTCAGACGCATGTCCAACCAGTTCATCAGACCCACCAATGAGGAGCTGCGGCAGAAGGCAATGACAGATTTCTACAACATTGCCAGATTCCCACGCACTGTGGGGGCCATTGATTGCACACATGTGGCCCTACAGCCCCCCAGTGCCACAGAGCACATATACCGCAATCGGAAGCATTGGCATTCCATCAACGTACAGGTGATAGCCGATGCCCAACGCCTCATATGGCACGTCCGTGCCAAACACCCCGGATCCAGCCATGACAGCTACATATACAATCAGAGCCCCATCCCAACGGAATTTAACCAGAACATGTATGGGGACAGCTGGCTGGTTGGTGAGTGACATGGGTGGCAGGCATGACTATCCCCTCCCGTGATGCACAACAGAAATCGCACATGCATGACTAACATTCTCCTGTCTTTTACCTTACAGGTGACTCTGCATATGCACTGGGACCCCATCTAATGACTCCTTTCCGGAACCCCCAAACCAGAGGAGAGAGAAAATACAATGAAGCACAGATCAAAACCCGTGCAGTGGTGGAGCAAACATTTGGGCTCCTGAAGTCCCGTTTCCGCTGCCTGGATAAGTCCGGGGGGACCCTATTGTATTCCCCTACCTTTGTGTGTCAGATCATCGCTGCATGTTGCATACTACATAACTTTGCTATGAAAAAAGGCCTGCATATTGACATACGTGATGACCTGACCCCCGACCCACACAGCCCCCCCCTGCCAGAGGACACCCAGTCTGCTGATGGAAGAGCAGTCAGGAGGGTCCTCGCCGTAGGCATCTTTGGACACTAATCCAAAACATTAATCACACAGACAGTGCACGCGTGTACACCACTGGATCACACACACCACATGCACATCGCATTGGATTAGCCCAAGTCCAGCATGTAGGAGTTGGGAGCAGTAACGCCAGCGTCAAGGCCCCAATGATGTCACTGTCCATTCACACACCTTTCACACGTGATTCATTCAGCCGTGGGGTTCACTTCACCACCACGGCCGAGGGTGACACCCCTTACTGTCAGGAGTTCCACCCCCTCACATTCACACACCATTCACACTGTCCCCTGCACTCCTGACCGTGTGCAGTACAAAAATAAATTAATAATATCATATCCTGATAATAAAAAGAAACAAAATCTCATAACCTGAGAAAAAGAAAAAATAAACTCATGACCTGAGTATGTCCAAATCAAAAATATAAAACAACAAAAAAAAAGGCCTCATCGGGGATGCCGGGGGCTTCTTCTGGGGGCCCCTCTCTGGCTCCTCAGCTGCCTGGATGGAGTGGGTGGGGGTGGGGGGGCATCTGGAGGTGGCTGATCCCCAGGTGGGCCACTCCTGGCAGGTGTGGCCTGCGTGCCCTCCAAGGCCCTGGCTATCCGTCCAAGGTAGGAGTTCGTCTGGGCCTGCATCCGGAGCTGACGGGTGACCTGGTAGTGCTGGGCCCGCCGACTCAGCCTCCCCTGGTCCCGGATGGCAGCACTGTTGGCCTGGACGGCTGCAGTAAGGTGCCGAATATCCCCCTGCACCTCCCCCAAAGTGGTGACCACTGCAGCGCAATTACAGCTGACATCCTGCACTGCGTTGCTGAGGTTGGCAACGGAGCCCAGGCTGTCAGACACTTTCTCCAAGTGCACCGCTATGGCCCCCATCTGTTCCGTCTGCCTGGCGTGATCCCTCGCCAACTGGTCCTGTATACCATCAGACACCCCCCTGGTCTTCTGGGTCGCCTTCCTGGGGCCAGAAGATGGTTGTCCTCGGGTGGAAGGAGTCGCCCTTGAGGGGCTTCCAAGGATGGGGGAGGGGACGACAGACGGCCCAGGAGAAGGAGAGGAGACAGACAAAACTAAGGTAAAGTCCTGCTCTGCCACAGCAGGATCCTCCACAACCACCTCGGCAGGTGTGGTGTGGCCACTCTCCTCCTCCACAACCTCTTCACCACCCAGTGGCTCAGGCACACGATGGCGTGGGGGGGATGGGGTGGAATGCACGCTGACAGATGATGGCCCAGCTCCGTCATCTGTGGATGACACAAAGCAGACACATGTTGGTGGTCCCACACACTTGGCACATGTACCCCCCCCCCCCCCAAATGCAAAACAACAAATAGGGGATTATAAAACACTTACCTGTCCTTGTGCCTTCCTCCACGGAGTCATAGCCTGCGACCCCCTCCACCTGCTCCCTCTCCAGGCAGCGAGCAACCACCTCCTCCTCTGCGGTCAGGGTGACAGGACATGGGGGACCACCACCTGTGCCCCTCTCATACCTCCTGATGGAGGCCACCTTGTCCCTCACCTTGCGCCGCAGGTCATTTATTTTTTTTTGTATGTCCCCAGCAGTCCGGGTGGAGTAGCCCAGGACATTGACCCTGGCAGCAATCGACTCCAGGATGCCCTGCTTCCTTTCCCGGCTGGTCTTCCGGCTTTTTTTGCCATGGAGAAAATCATTATCCCTCTCCATTGCCGAAATGATCACTGAGACCTCCTGGGCATTAAAATTAAGGTTCCTCCTCTCTCTGGGGGTAGCGGGAGCAGCCATCACAGCACAAAAGTATCTTCCCTGGGGTGGGGGGAAGCGGAACTACTTTTGCGCCGGAATGGCGTTTCCGCCAGCGCTTTTAAGCGCCCAGCGGAACGCATTGCGCTGACGTTTCCGGTGCCGACGGAAGTTGTGAGCATGCGCACAAGGGGGGCGAGTGGAGCCGCACTCACTGCGCATGCTCCGTGGATGATGCGCTGAACGTAAGCCTCTGCGCTGGGCTACGCCCATCATTTACATATGATCACACCCACTTCCACTTGCGTCGGGTTACGCCAGCGCATTATCGTTACTCTGGCGCAAGTTTACGCGCAACTGCTATGTGAATTACAGGACTTGCGCTGAAAGGGTCTTCAGAGTAACGTAAATGAGAAGCGTTACTCCAGAGGAAAGATACTCTCATCTACCTGAATCTGGCCCAATCCGTCTACATGTCAGCTAAAGCAACACCGTTAGGGACGAGCTGAGCACCCACACTTGCAGGACAACAATCTATATGCCAACATGCAGAGCTGCCATCAGGGGGGGTACAGGCATTACACCTGTAAGGGGCCCAGGGGTCCCCAGGGGCCCGGATGGGAACCCCCTAAAAAAAACAAAAAACGTTTTTTTTTTGTTTTAGGGGTCCGGAGTTCCCAAGGGGCCCAGATGGCAACCCCCTCTTTTTTTTGTAAAGGCCCCCCCCGCTTCTCAATTCGCAGCAGCCCCCCCCCTTCTCAATTTCAGGCGGCAGCACCCCCCCCAGTTCTCTGCTCCAGGGGGCCCATGCCTGAGGCTGTGTAAGGGGCCCCATAATTCCTGATGGCGGCCCTGCCAACATGCCAGGGGCATCCTTGCTCATAGCTATACTACTGACTTTAGATGAGCACAGAAGGAGGAGGGCACAGAGGAGGGCACGGGAGAGCATATACCGCACACGCATAGACATCTTTGGCATGAGTGATTCTGAGGTGTATCGCATCTTCAGATTCACCCCTCATGCCATCCTGGAATTAACCACAACCCTGCAGGAGGACATCACCAGCCCAACACACCGCTCACATGCAGTGCAGCCACTGGGCAAGGTCCTGGCAACACTCCATTTCATTGCCAGTGGCTCTTTTCAGCGTACAAGTGGAGTGGTGGCAGAAATGTCACCCCCACATTCAAAAATCATTCACAAACAGAAAAAATAATTTAAAAAAAATGCCCAGCAAAAAAAAAATGCCCAGCAAAATAAAAATAAAAAAACAGCAAAATAAAGAAAAACTCAGCAAAAAACACTCTCCAAAAATCTCAAAGACACCTCACAAACCAACAAACACTAATGCCGCGTACACACGGTCGTTTTTTGCGATGAAAAAAAAAACGACGTTTTCTGTGAAGTAAAAAACGACGTTTTTGAAACGTCACTTTTCAAAGACAATTTTGCATACACACCATCGTTTTTTCACAAAAAGCGAGGTTACGTTCACCACTCTTTTCCATTGAAGCTTGCTTCATAACTAGCTTCTGGGCATGCGCGGGTTGAAAAACGTCGTTTTGAAAGACGTTTTTGCTACACACGGTGACTTTTTGTGAAACAAAAAACGACGTTTTGAAAAACGACACAAAAAATTCAAGCATGTTGGAATTTTTTTTTGGTCGTTTTTTTTAAGACAAAAAACGACGTTTTGCCCACACACGATCAATTTAAATGACGTTTTAAAAAACGTCGTTTTTTTTCATCGCAAAAAACGACCGTGTGTACGCGGCATTACAAACAACAGAACAAAAGCACCTTGCTGTAGGAAGGGAAAAAAATTGGATGTACTTTTGCAATGGAAGGGCATTTCTCTCGGTCTGTTTAAGCACTGTGCATAGCTCACTAAGTCTGACGGGCCTAGTTCCTATCTAACTGATTGCGCCGTGAGCATGCTCAGAGAGGTGCTGACCATAGTCTGCTTCATGTACACATGCCCAGTCTGGCCGGCCCTTCATTTGCATGGGGTCACGGTCATTTCAATGGAACACGCCCACGTCCTTCCCACTTTGAATTACACCGCCTTACGCCTCGGAATTTACATTGCACCGGTGCACATTTGGACGAAAATACTACGAGGATACGGCACTTGCGCCTCGAAATTAAGCCGGTCTAACCTAAAGGAGTTGCACTACGCCGGTCCAAAAATTCGCCGATGTATGTGAATCTGGTCCTGCATGTTGTGCATAGAGCACCCCTGAAGCTGCACTCTGTACATAGCATACCCCTGAACCCTGCACTTAAATATTGTTGCGTTACTTTTTCTTTGCTTTATTTACCGAACGTGGTAAAAGAACAAACAATAGATTGAATAGGTGAAATAGGGTATAGGTAGTGGCTTCAGGTGTAGAACTTGATCAGAAGCACTCCTGCTTCCAGACATAAACTCTTGTCGCTACTCTAGCCAGAGTGGGTAGTGTGCCCCTGGCTAGGCCTCTCTCACTAGTCCTAGCTGCCAGGGCGTCACACGGAACTTTGGTATAGTCTCTGCCACTGTCCTTCCCAAAGGTGGAGATACGCTCGGTCAAGAATCCTCTCACTTTAGGATTAAGCGCCCGGATCTCTTCTTAAAATAATTACTTGTGGATTTAGGAAACTGACAGATAACCACTGCTCAGCCTTTTAGTATTAGTGTGTCCTTGAATGAAGTTCAGGCCTCCCCTGAGTGTACCAGCCTCATGCTTGGTGCTCTCCAGAACAGGTACTTCCTCTAGGACGGACAGCACAGGACCACTTTGTTAATGTAGACCCAGTCTGACTACTGGGCCCACCCGGAAAATCACAACTCCAGACCAACGTGGTCCCGGAGCCAGGAACTCTGAACATGCACCCCATGCCAGGAGGATGGTAAATCACCAGTGTGGTCTAGGTACCTGATCAGGGTGTCTCCTCCCGACGGTGCCAAAGCTCCCAAACCTCGTTGTGGGCCTCCAATCTGTCCATCATTCTGGCCATCATCCTCTCCATCAGTTCCACATCCTTGATCCTTGCATATAGGGCTTCAGGGGGGGGAGGGGCAGGGCGCTTTCAATGTAGAGCCACCAGACATCGCGCTGCCGTGAGGATATGTCTGGTCAGCTTCTTGTAGGGTGCCGGAAGGTTTGGTGGGGGCAATCCTAATAAGTAAACTTTCGGGGTCAGGGGAAGCGTCCTATCTAGAAGTCTGTCCAATAATTGCTGGACAGAGTTCCAGAAGGGGACGATCAGTGGGCAACTCCAGTAAACATGGACAAGTGTGCCCCTGTCTTGTCGACAGCGCCAACAGCGGTCCAAAGTGGTCGGGTAAATGGCGTGAAGAACATCTGGTGTCATGTACCAAAAGTAGAGGATTTTATATATGTTCTCCTTGTATAGCGTACAGATCGAACTTATCGCCGCTTGGGACCAGATCGCCTGCCATTGCTCCATGGATATCTCCTCACCCAGGGCCTTTTCCCACTTAAGCATGTATGCATGTTTGCCCTTAGTATCTACAGGCCGAGAATTCAGTATTTTATATATGTTAGAGATCAAACCCTGCTGTGCTGTGCCTGCCAATATCAGCCTCTCAAAAGCCGTTGGGGGGGAAAACTGCAGGTTTGGGGTGAAAGTCAACGCATAGTGGCGAATCTGGAGATATCCATAGAACTCTTGGCGTGGCATATCATATTTTGCCTGAATGTCCGCAAATGTGCGCATTTTGCGAGTCAGGGGATCCACTAGGTTCCCGAAGTGAAAAAGGTTCCTTGCCGTCCATGGAGCAGACATTCTGTGGGTGAGGCTATCTGGGATTTTGGGGTTGCCGGCGAAGGAGGTCAGAAGGGATCCGTCAGAGGATAATTTATGCTGGCGTACCAATTTGCGCCACGTGCGTCTAAGCTGGGTCATTGGACCTAACATGCTACCGGGATCAACCTCCACATCCGCATTCCACAGTAAGTTGTTTGGATGTACCGGGGCCAGCCAGAGCTTTTCTATTTGAGTCCATTTATTGTACGACCGCAACGTGAACCAGGAGGCTACTGCCTTCAACTGGGTCGCTTGGTAGTACTTTACGAGATCAGGGTATGCTAGACCCCCCTCCGATCTTGCCGCCAGCAGCACCGACCGGGGGACTCTGTGACACTTGTAGTTCCATGTATACTGGAGCAGCTCAGTCTGGAGTTTTCTCAAATGGGCGTAGGGCACTGGAATAGGTAGGGTTTGGAACAGGTAGAGTAGTTTTGGGAGGATCGCCATTTTTATTGCCGCTACTCTCCCCAAGAGGGAGATGTGGTGCTTTCTCCATTGTTGTAGAAGGGTCCTAATAGTACGGAAAAGGGGGGGGAAGTTCTGCTGATAAAGGGTAGCGTAGGTGGGGGTGATGTGGATCCCCAGATATTTTAGTGAGGTGGTTTTCCAGCTATAAGGGAAGGTTGTGTGTAGGTGGGCCACCTCCCCGTCGGGGATGTTAAGCGGGAGCGCTTCTGATTTGGACGCATTTATTTTGTAGCCTGACAGCGCTCTAAAGCGATCAAGCTCCGCGTGCAGGTTCGGGAGGGAGATCCTGGGTTGGGTGAGTGTGAGGATGACATCGTCTGCAAATAGTGATATTTTGAACTCTTGATCTCTAACTAAGATCCCTCTGATATCTGGGTTCTGACGGATGGTGGCGGCTAAGGGTTCTACACATAGCGCGAACAGCAGGGGAGACAGGGGGCACCCCTGCCTGGTGCCGTTAGTTACTGGAAATGTGGAGGAGAGGGCGAAGGGGGTCTTGACCTGGGAGGATGGGTCGGAGTACAGGTGCTGGATAGCCCGCAGGAATGGCCCCTTAAAACCCACATGTCGCAGCGTGGCAAACAGAAAGGGCCACCCCAAGCGGTCAAAGGCCTTCTCGGCGTCTAGGCCCAGTAATATGGACCTCTGACCCATTCTGTTCGCCACCTCCACTAGGTCAATAATTTTCCTAGTGTTGTCCCCAGCTTGACGGAGCGGGACAAATCCCACCTGGTCCTTGTGTATGAGGGAGGGGAGTACTGAGTTCAGTCGGATGGACAGTAATTTAGTGAAGATTTTCAAATCGGAGTTCAGAAGGGCGATGGGCCTGTAGTTGGCACACAGGGAGGGGTCCTTATCCGGCTTTGGAATCACCGTGATGAAGGAACGTTGCATGTCCCCAGGAATAGGAGTATCCCTGAGGAATGCATTAAATAGTTTACACATGCGAGGCAAGAGTAGGGGGAGGAATGTTTTGTAGTATTCATAGGGGAATCCATCGGGTCCCGGGGCTTTGTGTGAGGGCAGGGATTTAATGGTCTGTTCTAGCTCCTCCTCCGAGATAGAAGCATTCAGAGGGGCCAGATCCGAGGGTTTGAGCCTGGAGACACCACTCTGCTCCAGGTAACTGGTCATGCGTTGAATGAGGTCAGGAGAGGATCATGGGGGATGTCAGGGTTATTGTATAGAGTTGTGTAAAAGTCTGCAAAGGTTTGGACTACGTCTTTAGGGTGAGAGACTAGGTCTCCCGTGTTATTCTGGACCTGGTGCGGGGTCATGGCCTGGGTGCTGTCGCGTAGTTTTCTGGCCAGGAGGGAGTGGGCTTTGTTACCCCTATCGTAGAACTTTTGTCTGAGTCTAAGTAGTGCTTTTTCCACTTTGCCCAGCGCTATGTCTCCCAGGGTGGCCCTCAGTGTAGAGATCTTTTTCAGGAGCGATAGAGTAGGGGATTCCTGCAGCCGTCGTTCCAAAGCCTTGAGTTCTACCTCTGTACGCTGTTTTAACGCCTGAGCATTTTTTTTCATGGCTGAAGACAAGCCTATGCACTTCCCCCTCAGCACCGCCTTGTGAGCCTCCCACAAAGTGGAGAGGGTTATATCTGGAGTATCATTGTCCTCAAAGTAATTCTTCAAGGTAGATTCCAACTCTATTTTTGAGGGGAGGTGCTGGAGGAGAAATGTGTTCAGGCGCCATGTGCAGGGTTTGGCCACCGGGGAGCCTATTCCTAAGGTCAGCAGGACTGGAGCGTGGTCTGACCAGGAGATCGGACGGATCTGCACTGCCTTGACCAGCTGTAGGGTAGTATTGTTCACAAAAAAATAATCGATTCGGGAGTGTGTGCGGTGAGGGGCTGAGTAATATGTAAATTGACTATCGCCAGGGTGGAGAACCCGCCAGGCATCAAAAAGTGCATAACGTCTGGATATCTGTCGGAACAGCCTCGAGTCCCTAAGTACTCGGTCTGAAGGCACCCTGGGGTTCACCACATGGCGGTCTAAAGTGGCCGATTGGACCAGGTTAAAGTCCCCTCCGATTACTAAGATCCCATTGTCGGTGCGGAAGAGACGAGCATACACCTTGGAGAGGAACCCAAGTTGCCGGACGTTTGGGGCGTATACAGTGCAGAAAGTCACTTGTTGGTTCTGCCACAGTCCCTGTAGGATGATGTAGTGACCCTGTGGGTCGCTATAGTGGTGTGAGCTGATAAAGGGAGACCCTTTCTTAATGAGTATGGCCACTCCGGCCTTTTTGCGGGGCCCTGATGAGAGGTATATCTGAGAGTAGTACCGTGACGCAAATGCAAAAGAACCTCCTTTATCTAAATGTGTTTCCTGGACCATAATTACATCCGCCCCCGACTGCTTAAACTCTGACAGGGCCAGGTGTCTCTTTCTATTGGAGTTTAAACCGTGGACGTTTAGGGAAAGTATCTTAGCCATGAGGGTGTGTGGTGGTGAAGGGAGCCGTACTTATCTGATGCTGATGGAGGGGACACGGGCGCCAGAGGCCGGGAGCCAGACACCGCAGGAGGAGAACCAAGACCATTCCGGAAGTACTGTGTAGAGCCACACGATGACGGGGGTGGAGGGGTGGAGAGAAGAATCTAGAATAAAAAGAAGAAAGAAGTGAAAACATTAGAATGAGGCAACTGTAACAAAACAATAACTCTAAGTGTCGACCTGTCAGGGCCAACAGGCCCAGGTCTGAGCGGCTTCCCGTGGGCCCCACCAGCCCGGCCCCTGGGGGTCGTGCCAGGGGAGCCCAGGGGAACCCTGAAGCGATCATGCTAAACAACAAAACCGCATGTGTCAAAGTCCAAAACATCTGGAAACTAGGTAGGGGAGTGGGAGAAGGGGGGTGAAAGGTCTCTCTCTAAAGTCTCAGCCGAGACTTGCCCTTGATGCTAAACTTGACTAAAGTCTCGGGCATGGGGAATGGGTAATGCTACTAGAGGGGTGTCCAGGGCCGGCTCCCTAATTGGCGGAAAAAAAAAAGGAAAAAGAGGGGGGCATCTTGTGGGTCGGGACCCGTGCCAGTAAGATTGGATCAGTTCTTCCTGTGGTGCCCGTGTGGGCTTCTCTTGGATCCCTCCGAGCCTCTGGGCCGTTTGGGTGGTGGGACTTTCTGCCACACCGAGGGTGGCGGAGGTGGTGTGGCCACGAGATCCCAATCTGGCAACTGGGGAATCTGAATGTCCAAGGTTTCACAGAATGCTTGGAGGTCCTCCAGGTATCTCGGGACAGCTGACTTGCCTTGGGTGCTCGCTGTGAGGCTAAATGGAAAACCCCATCTGTACGGGATATTCTCATCCTGCAGGGTGCGCAGTAATGGCTGTAGAAGCCTGCGCTTTTGTAAGGTGATCCACGATAGATCTGGGAAGAGCTGAACGGGGACTTCATCCAAGGTCACTCTGCGGGCGAGGCGGGCTTGACGCATTATTTCCTCCTTCAGGGGGTAGGAGCTTAGCCTGCATATTATGTCCCTGGGTTTGGAGGTGGCCCCTTTGGGGCGCAGCGCCCGGTGAGCTCTGTCCATTTCTATGGGTTTAGTCGGGGGGGCCCCAATCAGGTTGTTGAACAGGGTGTGTAAAGTGGAGCGTACATCTTCGGGACCCTCCGATTCCGGTATCCCCCGGACGCGAATGTTGTTCCTGCGCCCCCTGTTGTCCAGATCTTCTAAATGACGCTGCATGTCTCTAAGCAATGTGCGGTGTTCCGTACCTTGTGTTTGTGTCCGATGAACTGCCAGTTTAGTTTCCTGGATTTCTCCTCTGCCATTTCCACGCGATCAGCCAGGTGTTTGAGGCCCGATTGGAGGTTTTGGATCTCAGACCTGCAAGTGGATTTCACGTCCAATATGAGCTGTTTAAAGTCCTCCTTGGTAGGCATTGCTTGCAGGTATACAAGCCATTGTGGGGGGATGGGCTGGAATGCAGCTACGTCTGGTGTTTGCGAAGGAGAAGCAGGATGTGAGGGAGGCTGTGTGAGAGCCTGCTGTGGGGGCCCCCAGATGGGGCTCTCATGTCCCCAGCCCTCTTGAGTTCCACAGGCCTGGGCCTGCTGGGACTGGGAGTCCTCTTCTCCCCTGTCCCAGGGTGAGGAGGGGACAGGGGGGCATGTCAGTTGAGCTAGAGATGCCAGTGACACCAGATGGGGTGCAGCGTGCTGGAGAGGCCTGGGGTGGGGTTGATGCTGAAGCCCAGGGGGGGATGGTGTCCTCACTGAGCCCTCTCCCAGGCTAGTGTGCTGCCCAGCTCTGGATGGAGCAAACGGGTGGGAGCTGGGGTGGGCTGACTGTGGCAGCGCTGGAAAGTCCTCCGCACTCCCCGTGGGGTCTGGTGAGCTGGCCTCCTCCCTCCTCATGGCCGGATCAGATGCTGAGCGGAGAAGCTGCGGGTAGGCCTCGGAGCACTGCGTGTAGTGCTCCGGGTATCCCAAGATGGCGGCGGCCCGCAAGTTCGGCTGTGAAGCCACAGCGGTGGAAGGGGACCAGGCAGGGGGTGTATGCTCACCCGACCAGCGGCGCCCGCTCCCGATCGTCTGCGGGACGGACATCTGGTCAATCTGGGTCCGGAGCGGCGCTGGGACAGAGTGAGAGAGCCGCGGGGGGGACCGCATGTCAGGCGCGTTCGTGTCCGGCGCCATCTTGGACTCCCTGTCCTGCGGCAGACCGGGCTGAGTGAAGAAGGCCCTGAGGTCCGTGGATGTCCCCGGAGGGGGCTGGGATGATCCCCTGGTCGTAGTGGACCTGGTCGTCCTGGAGCGACCCATGGATGGCGGGTGGAAAGTCCCCAAAATAGCCGGTATGCTGTGGGCAGAGAGAGAGCTCTTAGGCTAGGCTTGCATCCGAGTCGGCTTCCGGTCACGCCCCCTGTCCTGGCCTTTAAGGGAACCTTTGAAGGGGGATTGGGCCTAGGCTCATGTGCAGATGTGGTCCTCCTAAAAACACAGAGGTGTCCTGGCCAGGAAGAACTGGGAGCAAAGAGGACAGTGGGAGAACACTGCCGGGCAAGTCTGCAGGAGAAAAAAGGAACAGCCAAGAGGGCTGGTGAGTGACACACAGTCAGAAGGACTGTGGTGGCACGGGCAGTGGAAAGAGGCAGCTGCAGCCAGGAGGGCTGGCAGGGCCTGAAGAGGTGTTATTGGGATCAGTAGCCACATGTGGGACAAAAAGCACTAGGGCTACCATATTTTGCTACACCATAGGGGTCCACAGTACCTGCCTGCAAAGGGCATCTGCTTTGGGCCTGGCTTAGCCAGTGTCAGGCCTCAACAACAGTGCTAGCTGGTCCTGGAGGTAGGAGTCTGCAATCAAGTGTATGTGCTGGAGGTGAGGAGGAGAGGTTATATACACCAAAAATGTATATAGTTAGTAACTTCATTTTCTATCTTCAATCAACTGGGCATCCCATATGTGCCCTAGCTCCATCCAAGTTTTAATAAATTAATTTACCTGGCTGTGCAGGGTGGGAGATATACCACAATGACCATCAGCCCCTATGGGGGGTAACGCTACACATGCAAATGCTAACATCGCTCCAGTGGCGGCTGGTGCTCAAAATGTTTAGAGGGAGCAAACAAACAAAAAAAAGTCAGAAAAATACTGAAAAAAACATCAATTGCAGCCACTCAACCAATCAAATGCAGGTACTGTGACTCCCCCCCCCCCACCCCGCGCGCCCGCCTGCTGCCTGCCCGTCACTTACCCCATCTTGGTGGGGGGATCAGGCAGCGTGTGATGGCATTGAGTTGTGGGATGAGCAGCGGGTCAGGAGGTTGCTCCTGTCTCCTCCATTTGTCTCTTTTTCCTTCCTGCTAGGCTTCCAATCAGAGCGCCTGTGCCTTCAGCCAATCAGGTAACGGGTATTAGACCCGCGCCTCCTGATTGGGTGAGAGGCGGTTCAGTGTTAGAAAAGCAAATATTCATTCGCTTTTCTAACACACCTGGGTGGGCTCTGAGCGCAATGCTCTGCTCAACGAGTCCATCTTATTTGAATCCTATTAGAGCCTATGCTACTAATCGGGTGCTTCAAAAGAAACAGCCCGGCATTAGAATTCAGGCGCCCGGTGTCCAAAAACGCCTGAATAGGGGGTGGCTACAGCGGCCATGGATAGATTCATGGTGCTATGCATGAATCCATTCATTCTACAGAGAGGCGGTGGCGTGACAGAGGGGGCGGCGCTTGGGTGCCACTAATAGACCTGCTGCCACTGCATCTCTCCTGTGCGCATATCATATCTGTATCAGAAAAATTATAAACATTTCTTTTGGGTTGCTTCATTGCATGACTAAGCAACTATTTGACAGTGCCCAAAGCTGAAAAATGGCCCAGGCTGGAAGTGGATGTAAGTTTCCAAACTTGAGGTGGACTTCCCTTTTCTTGTGGTCAGAACTATGTATTGTATCTTGAGGATATGGTGTAATCTGGACACACAATTGTAGTGTCTGTCTTAGATTGAATACATTAAATATATTTGGGAAGAGATCTGTACAATGCAAAGAACAGAAGGCACGAACATTCAGACCTCACAAGGTATTTAATTCATGTTAGATACGTTTTTTACCATTAAGGAGGGTTGTCCCGTCACCCTTTTTTTAAGACCGAGTACAAGTACCGATACTTTTCTTCAAGTACTCGCCGATACTGATTACGGATACTTTTATTTAATCTCATGTGACAGTGGCACATGTGATAGTATTTTTTTATTTTTTCTTACAATTTTTATTTTATTTTTTATTATTATTATTTTTTTTTAACAATGCTTTCTTTTTTTAAGGGGGTGGGGGATGTGGGGACAGTGTCAGTGTGTTTTTTTTTATTATTATTATTTACAATTTGTTTTTTATTGCAATTTTTTTATCAGCCCTGTTGAGGGCTATGGTGAGATATCAGGGGTTTTATCAGACCTTTGACCTCTCCCCTTTCAGACAGGGAAAGGGACTAGGGACACATTTTCCCCATGTGAATGGACAGAGTCAGTGATCACTGTCCATTCAGAAAACAAAGGACCTCCACTCTCCATCCTGAGATATTGAGGGGGACAGCAGCATGGAGGGGGACAGATGCGCAAAGGAGGAGAGAGGGAGACAGATGCACGGAGGGGACACGGAGGAGAGAGGGGGACAGATGCACGGAGGGGGACATGGAGAAGAGAGGGGGACAGATGCACAGAGGGGGACACGGAGTAGAGAGAGGGACAGATGCACGGAGGGGGACATGGAGGAGAGAGGGGGACAGATTCATGGAGGGGGACAAGGAAAAGAGAGGGCGACAGATGTACGGAGGGGGACACGGAGCAGCATGGAGGGGGACACGGAAAAGAACGGAGGGGGACAGCAGCATGGAGAAGGATGTATGGGGACTGGAGAAGGATAGGGGACAGTCAGCGGTGATTGTGTGTGGGAGAGAAGCACCGTTTTTTCATGCTTTTTGCTGAAATTCAGGACATGTTTAACATGGGTTCCTATGGAACACGTTCACATTAACCACTTAAGACCCGGACCAATACGCTGGCAAATGACCCAAGGGGTTTTTGCGATTCGGCACTGCGTCGCTTTAACAGACAATTGCGCGGTCGTGCGACGTGGCTCCCAAACAAAATTTGCGCCCTTTTTTTCCCACAAATAGAGCTTTCTTTTGGTGGTATTTGATCACCTCTGCGGTTTTTATTTTTTGCGCTATAAACAAAAATAGAGCGACAATTTAAAAAAAAATGCAATATTTTTTACTTTTTGCTATAATAAATATCCCCCAAAAATATATAAAAAAACATTTTTTTTCCTCAGTTTAGGCCGATACGTATTCTTCTACATATTTTTGGTTAAAAAAATCGCAATAAGCGTTTATCGGTTGGTTTTCGCAAAATTTATAGTGTTTACAAAATAAGGGATAGTTTTATTGCATTTTTATTAATTATTTTTTTTTTTACTACTAATAGCGGCGATCAGCGATTTTTTTCGTGACTGTGACATTATGGCGGACACTTCGGACAATTTTTACACATTTTTGGGACAATTGTCATTTTCACAGCAAAAAATGCATTTAAATTGCATTGTTTACTGTGGAAATGACAGTTGCAGTTTGGGAGTTAACCACAGGTGGCGCTGTAGGGAATGTGTGCCCTAATGTGTGTGTTTACTACTGTAGGGGGGTGTGGCTGTAGGTGTGACGTCATCGATCGCGTCCCCCTATTACAGGGATGACGCGATCGATGCTCCGGCCACAGAGAAGCACGGGGAAGCCGTGTGTACACACGGCTCTCCCCGTTCTTCCGCTCCAGGGACGGATCGCCGCACTGCAGCGGCGATCGGGTCCGCGAATCCCGCGGTCCCGGTCCTGGAGCTTCGGACCGGGTCGCGGGCGCGCGCCCGCGGGCGCGCGCCCGCGACCCACGGCTGGGTACTAAAACCAACGTATATATACGTTGATGTGCCCAGCCGTGCCATTCTGCCGACGTAAATCTGCAGGAGGCGGTCCTTAAGTGGTTAATGTATTTTATGCCTCTGTGTTTTTGGAAAGGATCAGGGACTTATTTTAAAGCAAACGGCTGTTTTTTTTCCCAATAGACTTCAATAGAGATGCTGCAGAATAGCATGTAAAGCATTTTGGCGCATTTTTTATGCATTTTTGATGTGTTTTGCATTTTTTTATCTGCCCAACAACAAATTGGCCAAATAAAAAGAAAAAAAACATTAAAAATGCGAAACACATCAAAAGAGTGTCAAAAATGTGTGTCTAGAAACGCAGTAAGCACAGCAAAAACTACTGGAGAAATGCTCAAAAGCAACATGCATAGATGTGAATCAGGTCTGGGCAGAGATGCGGCTGGATGAGCCCTTCGGTGGCATGTATCCCAAGCATGTCCCTGGATAGCGGATGACAGCCCAACGGAAGGGCTACTGAACGTCTCGGAAGTGCACTGGGCACTGGAAGATATAGAGTTTCTGGCCATTCAGGAATGGAAACTGGAGATTGCCTATAAACGGCTGCTAGACTCTGCTCAGCACCAGGGCTGGGCTCCCTTTGCCTGGGACTATCAGGAAATACCAGTTGACAAATCTGAAATCCTGACTGAAGAGTCGGCAATGTGGCAGAGTAACAGTGTGCTTTGCCAACCTGCTATGGATGCGGAGGTCTTATGGTGCAGCAAGTGTCCAATATGTCTTGGATTACTTAAAATGGGACAGTAATATTTATCCACAATATTGCCCAGGATATATGTAAAGACTATTCTTGGTTTGTTTGATTCTGAACTCAACATGTTAATTGAAATAGCTCATATTAGCCTCTGTACAATGTAGGAGACGAGCCGACGCCTAGTGGAGCTCCTGCTATTGTGTGAAAATGTCCTGTGTTTGTACTTATGATAATGTGTATTGTATAGCCGGTGAACTAGCATATGTAATGTCTACCCTAAAAGGTCATATCTCTGAGTCACCTAGTCTGGGTAAATTATTTAGTTAATTAGCTCATGTTAATTTATGTTTTTGGTATTGTTAGAGTAATATAAGACTCTGTTACCAAATATAAGACTTGTATTTTAGTTCTAATAAACAGTCCATCTTCAGTAGACAAACAAGTATCGTCTTGTTGTGTGCTTGTGAGCAGTTGGAATATCTGATATCCATATCTAGACTCATAGGAAGATGTATATAGAAGCACTCAAGCAGAGTGTGAGACGTTCTGTTACACACACTATTCGATTTTCTGCAGATTTACCAAAATTATATAATGCAAGGGCCTGCCTGATTGCATACAAATTAAAACCCTTAAGGTTTGACCTCAATCTATACCAGACCCAAAGGGAATGTTATGGCCGAACGGATGAGGGACAAAACCCATGCCGTTTTTTTCTTAATTCTGTCATGTCAGGGTTCCCCTTAACCACCTATCAATGCTGATCAGTGCTGTCAATCCGGCCGCTCTGCCAGCGTACTCTAAAGTAAAAAAAAAATCATTGCCAGACCCTTTTCATAGATTGTTCCTACATTGTGTCAGTGTCATTGTAAGCCAATGCCTCTAAATATCTTATTAGCCACGATGTTTCATGGCTGGTCACGTGACAGCTCTCCTCTGATGTTTCATGGCTGATCATGTGACCGCTCTTCTCCTCCAATCAAAAGCTACACTCGGAGGAGGAGGAGGAGAGAGGCTGGAAAGAATGAAGCTAATAAGGTATTGACAGGCACCGTCTTTCAATAACACTGAGGCCGCGTACACACGACCAAATAAATCTGCTCAAATCGGTCGGACAGACCGATTTGATCGGATTTGTCTGCTGGGCTATTTTGGTTTGATCGCTGTACACACGAGCAAACCCAAATCCCTGCCAGCAGACAGCGCGGTGACGTGGCGGTGCGTCCCGCACATGCGTCGCACATGCGTTCCGCACATGCGTCGAATCCATTTTGACGCATGTGCGGGCAGATATGTCTGCTGGTTAGCGTACTAACCAGCAGACATGTCGGACGGACGGGTTCCCAGCAGACTGCTGGCAAAATCTGTCTGTACGCCCGTACGCACAATCGAATTTGTCAGACCGTTTCCAGCAGATAGATTCGATCGTGTGTACGCGGCCTGACACAATGAAGGAAGGATCTATAAAAAGGGGATGGCAGTGATTTTTTTTCTTAACTTTAGAGTACGCTGGCAGGGCTGTCTCAGGGCCAGGAGAGGCACGGCGGCTGGCCTGACATCCCCCCAATGTGTGGCACTGTACTACGGTGATGTGTGCACAATACTACAGACTCAAGTTACCAGCCAACCCCAGGCCTTGGGACTCAGGGCTAATAATTCTCAATGTGCAATATGAGACACAGAGATTTTTGGTGGCCCACTCAGGGCTATAGCCCTGGGCAGACCCCCCCCCCTCCTGATGCCACTGCCTGGACCTTCTTTTTAATTTTTTTTACACCTGTTGTGGGACATTTAAAAAATTTTTTTCCAGAGTTGGGCATTAATCTGCATGTTTGGAAGTTATTTTATGGTTTGTTCATTTTTTCATTTTTCCTTAGGAAGACATCTTCCAAATTACGGTTATGAGACTGATTTCCAACCTGGGAAGATGGACCAACAAACAAGATCCAAGGGTAAATATTTAATACTTACATTGACATAATTTACAGATTACAGAGAGCCTAATCCCCAATCACAGAAAGAGGCACAAACATTACCAGTCAGATATTCATTTGACAATTTCAGAGCATGACCATCCAACATTTGTTGTTGGAAATTCCGACAACAATTGTCCGATGGAGCATACACAGATGGTCGATTATCCAACAAAACATGTCCATCACACAATTGTTGTCGGAGTATCCGATCGTGTGTACGGGCCTTTACTCCGGCTACTACTGGGTGGGGAGTGGAGGAAGAACGCTCGGCCAGGGAAGGCAAGAAGATAATGAGGCAGACGGCTGGCCGGGACTTGAGAAAGACAGAAGAAAGTGCGAGCGGAGCTGAATGGGCATGCACCTGAAACTTCTAAGCATGCAGATTAAAGCCCAACCCAACTCAACAATTTTTTTTTTAAATGTCCCACAACAGGTGCAAAAAAAATTAAAAAGAATGTGAAATCTTACCTCCTCCCTGGCACTCTTGCACTAATCTCTTTTCGCCACAAGGTGCCCTCAGTCTACTGTGCTAAATGACACCTTGGGGTTTATTTAATAAAGCTAGAGAGGGAAAAACAAGTCACAATTCTGCTTAGAAACCGATCAGCTTCCAGGTTTTATTGACAAAGCTTAATTGAATAAGCTGAGGTTAAAAATATTCCCTCTGCTTTGACCAGCACATGATCATCAGAAAGGGGCACAGATAATGGAAAGATTACACCCCACTAAACTAGTAGGAGCTGCAGAGCGGGGGTGTGTAATTTATATTTTTTTTATCTTATTCTGCACTGACTGTCTTTGAAATTGCCCCAGCCCCTGTTCAAATCCAATCCGGGGACAAGACGGGGACAGACTTGGTCTGGGGACAGTGTCCCCAACTTGGGGACTGTCCCTAGAAACCGGGGATGTCTGGTCACCCTAATTTAAGGAGGCCTGCCAATCCAAGTTGGGGATTAGTCAAGGCTTCTTAAGATACCCAGGCAGCTCCACCTCTCTTTCCCTCCTCTTCTTCTAGCACTTTCTAGAAGGAAGAGAGAGATGACAGTGAAGTGATGCTGCCTGTGAGTCACTAACTGCTACCCTGAGCAACTCCCAGCCCAGAATGAAAACAAACAGGCCTAGCAACCAGCTAGGCCTGCCTAAATTTCCCTACTGTCAGAAACATCCTAATTTTAGCACCTACCTAGCTAGAGGGTGCTACACTATGTTTTGTTGGACTTCAACTCTCAGTAGTCCTTGACATACTTCGATGCAGTGTCATTGCATGGTTCAGCACCAACTCACACAGCATTGTCACCTTCAAACAGGAAGCAATGTCTCATCAGTGAGACTGGCAGGATCAACAGATATGTTTAATATTAAAGCTATGAACTCTTAAAAGGTGAAACGTTTTCTAACTTGTATAGCTTGATTTCCATTTTTAAACTGTATGTGTATTTTAATTTCAGGTGGCAATTATACTTGGGTTATTTGGATCCTGTTGGGTTTTCTCTTTTTGAAATTCTGTATTTTGTTGGTTCTTATGATCATCCTGTTTGCGTCTTGTAAGTAAAACAGTTATGTACACCATTTTCTTTATTGTAAAAATTGTGAGTAGATATACAATTGCTATCACTGATATTTAAAGTGGTTCTAAAGGCTGATGTTTTTTTTACTTTAATGCATTTAATGCATAAGGTTAAAAAACCTTCTGCGTGCAACCGTCCACCCAGCCCAGGGGCGTACCTAGAGCATTTGGCACCCGGGGTAGATCCTATATCTGGCACTCCCCCACTTTAAAATTTAAAAACACCCCACTGTGCCCCCTGCATCTCCCAATATCTCATTGTCACTACTGTGTACCCCTCTCCACAACTGCACCTGTGGACCCTTTTACATTACACAGCACCCTGCACCTCTGGACCCCTTTACATTACACAGCACCCTGCACCTCTTGACCCCTTTCCATTACACAGAACCCTACACCTCTGGACCCCTTTACATTACACAGCCCCTGCAGCTCTGGATCCTTTTACATTACACAGCACCCTGCACCCCAATTGGTATGCCACTGCTCCAGGCCCCATTAGGCCCCTGTCACACTGGGGCGGGAAGTGCATTGGCGGTAAAGCACCGCTATTTTTAGTGGCACTTTACCACCAACTTTAGGGCGATATTCAGTTTTACCCCCTGCTAGCGGCTGAGAAAGGGTTACAAACTGCCGCAAAGGCGCATTGGCGGTGGTATAGCCGTGGTGTCCCATTGATTTCAATGGACAGGAGCGGTGGAGGAGCGGTATACACACCGCTCATTCACCGCTCCAAAGATGCAGCTAGCAGGACTTTT
Organism: Rana kukunoris; assembly: GCA_029574335.1. Lineage (NCBI taxonomy): Eukaryota > Metazoa > Chordata > Amphibia > Anura > Ranidae > Rana > Rana kukunoris. The sequence continues at coordinate 485,411,370 of CM056051.1, read as the reverse complement.
TTTACTGTCCTGCTAGCGCATCTCTCCAGTAGGGGTTGTTTAGGGTCAGTTTGCAGGCGCTATTTTTAGCGCAATGTCGCCTGCAAACTGCTCCAGTGTGAAAGGGGTCTCAGACCAGAGGCACTTTGCCGTGGTTGCTAACCCTTTCTCGGCTGCTAGCGGGCGAATAGCGCCGTGAAATTAGCTTTACCGCCGACACCGCCCTGCCCCAGTGTGAAAGGGGCCTAAATTCTTACCTAAGCTCCCTCTTAATCCAGCAATGTGCACGAGAGCATAGGCTCTAGACGTGCAATTTATTTCGGTCCGAATGTACTGCAAGTTTTTGATTATTCAGAGATTCGGATGTATATGATTCTCCAAATGAAATAGTAATGAATTTAGTTTAGATGTGTTTAATTTTGTTTGTTTATTGTTTTCTATCGAATTCCAAAAGAATGATTCAAATTGGTCCACTGATTCAAATTATGTGTGAAGAATAGCTGGTTGTTAAGGAACCAGCTGGGAAACTGAGAGCTGAAATGTAAACAAAAGAATGTCGGCAATAGAAAATTCAGGTCTGCCATAAATTTAAAGGGGATTCACACACCAAAAAAAATAAAAATGGCGTGGGGTCCCCCCAGGATCCATACCAGACTGTTATCTGAGCATGGGAGGGGACAAGAGAGTGATCCCCTGAACCATACCAGGCCACATGCCATCAACATGAGGGAGAGCTTTGGGGCAGCCAAACCTTGCCGTCATGTGAATGAGTATGGGGTACATGGTACCCGTACCCATTCACTAAAAAAGTGTAAAAAGTGAATAAAGACACTTCATAAGTTTTTGACAACTCCTTTATTAAAAATCAAAAACAATATGCCACGACATAGATCCATTGTCAATCACACCGCCCGCCAGACCCTGAAAACCCCCCCAAAAAACATCTGGCCTTGTCGAATGCTCCTCGCCAACTGCCTGCTCCTCAATTTTTTAAATAGCTAAGGGGGGAGTCACCTAATGACATCAGTGGGGGACACCGTCCCTTTGTGATGTCATCGACCGAGGCATGCCTTTCGCTGACATTATCGGGATGACTCAGCCCCTTATCTATTTAAGAAATGTCAGAGGGAGGATCAGGCAATCGGCTAGGAGCCTTCCACAGGGCCGGAGTTCGTTTTTTTGGGGGTCTGGCGGGCAGTGGGTTCGACGATGGATCCAGATCGGTGGACTTGTCAAAAATAATTTGAGTTGGTCGATCATTATTTGACCGATCCAAATTCGAATCGTTCTGAAAATTTGGAATTCGTTAGGAAATTCATAGACTGCCAATGAGGAGAGAGAGGGGACAGGACCAAGCACAAGCTCTGTGTCTGAATGGACATGCAGAGCAGTGGCTTGGGAACGCGCCTGCTTGGGTGCCCCATTGCAAGCTGCTTGCTCTGGGAGCACTCGGCAGGAAGGATGGATCACGAATGAGCACAATGGACACAATACACAGCAGAACACTATACCCAGCACAATGGATACAACAGGCAGCAGAGCACTATACCCAGCACAATGGACACATCACACAACAGAACCCTTTATACCCAGCACAATGGACACATCACACGACAGAACACTCTATACCCAGCACAATGGACACAACACACGACAGAACACTATACCCAGCACAATGGACACATTACACAACAGAATACACTATACCCAGCAAAATGGACACAACACACAACAGAACCCTTTATACCCAGCACAATGGACACATCACACAACAGAACACTCTATACTCAGCATAATGGACACAACACACGACAGAACACTATACCCAGCACAATGGACACATTACACAACAGAATACGCTATACCCAGCACAATGGACACAACACACAACAGAACACTCTATACCCAGCACAATGGACACAACACGCAGCAGAACACTATACCCAGCACAATGGACACATCACACAACAGAACACTCTATACCCAGCACAATGGACACAACACACAACAGAACACTATACCCAGCATAATGGACACAACACACGACAGAACACTATACCCAGCACAATGGACACATTACACAACAGAATACGCTATACCCAGCACAATGGACACAACACACAACAGAACACTCTATACCCAGCACAATGGACACAACACGCAGCAGAACACTATACCCAGCACAATGGACACATCACACAACAGAACACTCTATACCCAGCACAATGGACACAACACACAACAGAACACTATACCCAGCACAATGGACACATCACACAACCGAATACGCTATACCCAGCCCAATGGACACAACACACATCAGAACATTATATACCCAGCACAATGGACACAACAGAACAACACTCTGTGCCCAGCAGAATGGACATAGCACACAACAGAATACTCTATGCCCAGCACAATGCACACAACATACAAAATAACACTCTATACCCAGCACAATGGACACAATACACAACAGAACAATGCTCCGTACCCAGCACAATTGACACAACAGAACACTCTATAAGTGGATGGGTGAGATTGTTGAGGACAGTGTTGGGTCTTTAGTGGGGTCTCATATGCTCAAATGCCTTCTCAATGGCCCCAAGATATGGGTCCTCAAAGTACTGGACCACTATTGGGTGTCCAACCTAGTAGATTTGCAATACAAGGCTAAAATAACTGATCTACTGCCACCATCTAATAGTGAGTCCAAAAATGCAGCAATTTGAAGAAATGCTTCATAGGAACCTCTTTGCTACATTTTTTTATGGTGGTAGGATCCCCTCTGGTGACCAACATGCCTAACATCCTCTGATCCCTGAATAGACCTGTAGACTCCATAGACTAGTAGGTGATAAGGCAGGATCATTGGGCGGAATTTGCAAGGTATGCACTGGAGCTTCAGGCTTCCAGACAGTGTGTTGCCCGAGATGGCCTTCAGTGCAGCAGGAGGTTTTGCTGTGGAGAGGCAAATTCTCCTGTCCTCTGATAGTGTGGACTCACTCGCTTTCATTAAAATTCATTAAAAGTAACCCCCCTATTTATTACCAATGACTACAAAACCCCTGCTGCTTATTCTACAGACCAAACTTTTATCCATCAACCCCCCCCCCCAGCAAATGATATCCACCTTTATCAGTTCATGTCAACTATTCTGGCCTCTTCTGGTGCTCCAGCACTGTAAAGGTGCCACACAATGTTTCTGCAGACAAATCTTAGTTGTCAAACTTCTAATGTTTTCTGCAATGTAAATTCTGTTTGTGTCTGAAAATCTGTGGCCTATTTCAGAGCCCAAAAAACCTGAATAACTACTGTGCAGCTAATGTGTAATAAAATTCCAAAATTCAATTTCTACATGCATTGATATGTGTTTCCACACCCAAGACAAATACCGTATGATCAATGTGATTAATGCTGCTCAACCTTAATCAGCCAATCAAATAATAGTGAAACCCTCTCTTGATTATTGTGTACCCAATAAATGCTCTATTTTAACAAACTTATTATCATATGTAGTTGCCATATTTTATTAGTGATGACACCCCCCCCTTAGGGTAAAACTATAACACCCCCCTATAACACAAAACAAATCTAGATACCAGCAATACATATGACCTCAAAGGGGTTGTAAAGGGAAAAAAAATTCCCTAAAAAGCTTCATTTACCTTAATGCAGTCCTCCTGCACTAACCTCATCCTTCAATTTTGCTTTTAAATGTCCCTATTTCTTCTAAAGAAATCCTCACTTCCTGTTCTTCTGTCTGTAACTCACCACCGTAATGCAAGGCTTTCTCCCTGGTGTGGAGAAAGCCTCTTGAGCAGGCAAGTCAGGACACTCTCTACTTTGCAGATAGAGAAAGAAGCTGTGTGTTAGTGGGCGTCCTGACACTCCTGCTCAGTGGACTGCACTAGGGTAAAGGAAGTTATTTAGGGTAAAAAATAATTTCCTTTACAACCCCTTTAAATAAAGAGAAATTTTGAAAAAAAAACTAATACAATTATTGCATATGTTAATAGTGATGGAAATCCAAAATTCCAATACCAGTCTCCACTAAACAGTTATATTCATACAAAAGTTTAGAACTTATAACATGATTGCACATGTAAATGATGATGGTGGAAACCCCAGATACCAACGTCCTGTTTTCACTATACGGTAAGAGTCATAAAAAATCACATTCACAAGAAACAGTTCCAATATAGTCTTCTATCTTTCATGCCATGTGTTTCTTGACATTAGACATCGTCCACCTTCTACAATAACTGCTGACCTTACTATTTTGACCAATAGGCAAGATAGGTCAAAATTTGCTTTCCCCTTTAAGGCTGATTGAAAAAACTCAGTCGTCTATGAGCAGTTTAGGGAACAAACCAGGATGGATTTGATTTAAATCACGACTTAAATTATGATTTAAATTACTAGTAAAAAGACTTGATTTAAATCAAATCAACTTAAAGCAACTGTCATCTCTGTCCCGCAGTGGCTCCTCCTCTAACCCGCTGTTCACTTTAATGGGACGGCTGGTGATGCGGCAGTGACACAACAAGGTGAGGGACGTAGCGGCAGCAGGTGAGTGGATGCCCACTAACAGGCGATGCCATTATGGATCTGAAATGACAGGTGTTTTTAAAAGAAAAATTCTTGCTGGTAGTTAGAATCTTTAATATTTGCAAACACAATTAAGTTTTCCTATTTAGAATAATAAGCTGTCAGGTTGGTAAAACAGCGATATCAGAACCGATCATACAGTTTTTAATGCACATCAATTTGCAAAACAATGGGATAAAGAAATATTCCTGAACTTTGTTTTATCTCATGGTTACTGTGAAATTGTGTGAATGCATCAATGCAGTGCATGTTATCTCAGCTTGCAGAGCTTGAATTCATTGACTGAGTTTACCAAAAATGTAAGTATTGCAGAATATACAGCCTCATGCTACATGACTAAGCTCCATTTGATGCTGAATAAACTAAGGCCTCGTACACACGAGGCAATCCATTTGTTCAAATCGGTCGGAACGACCGATTTGAACAAATCTGTCTGCTTGGATTTTGGTTTGCTCGCGTGTACACACGAGCAAACCAAAAGCCCCGCCAGCAGAGAGCGCGCTGACGTGTCGGTGACGTGGCGGTGACGTTGACGCCGCCACGTCACCGCACCAGGAAGTAAAACACTTCCGCGCATGCGCCGAATCTAATCGGCGGCGGTGCGGGACGACATGTCTGCTGGTAAGTGTACTAACCAGCAGACATGTCGGGCGGACGGATTCCCACCCGATAGATTTCAAAGCATGCTTTGAAATCTGTCGGGTGGCCAAATCCGTCGGCTCGGCCGTACACACGATCGAATCTGTCTGCTGGGACGGTCTAGCAGACCGTTTCCAGCAGACAGATTTGATCGTGTGTACGAGGCCTAAGTCATTAGTGAATCTTAAATAGAAAACTAGATTTTTGCTCCAAACGCATTTTATTAAATAAATTTGATAAAAATCTAATTTATTTTTTTCATTATATTTTCTTTATTTGAATTTCATGAAAAACATTTTCTCATCTCCAATTATCACTTGCAATTTAAAACTTACATATAAATATGAAAAACATCAATTGTAATAATAAAAGCCCCCCCTCCCACCCCTCCCCCCTCATCCCACCCAGAACCCGCTGGCCTTTTTACTGTAATTTCTCATCTCCAGTCAGTCTTGCTTACTTAGTTTCTTACTTTCTTATGCCGCGTACACACGATCACTTTTTGCGATAAAAAAAAACGACGTTTTGAATCATGAAAAAAAACAACGTTTTTCAAACTTCATTTTCCAAAACGACGTTGCGTACACACCATCGTTTTCCTACAAAGCTCTAGCAAAGCGCGGTGACGTACACTCTTTTCTATTGAAGCTCCGTCTCATAACTTGCTTCTGAGCATGAGCGGGTTTAAAAACGTCGTTTTCTACATCGTTTTGCCCACACACCATCACTTTTTATGACACAAAAAACAACGTTTTGAAAAACGACACAAAAAATTCAAGCAGGTTGGAATTTTTTTTTGGTCATTTTTATGAAGACATGAAATGACTTTTTGCCCACACACAGTGATTTTAAATGACGTTTTTGAAAACGTCATTTTTTTTCATCGCAAAAAGTGATCGTGTGTACGCGGCATTAGGCTCCCATCATTTCTGCAAATTTCAATGTCTGCTTGAATCCTATCCAATGTATCCAACTCTCCTCATATTCTTCTAACCCATCTATGTCACTGAGCCTTAAATATTCTAAATTTTGTATAACATTTATTTTATTGCACCATTTTCCCATTAAGGGGCTTTCCCTAACTTGGCAATGTCTGGCTATTAAACTCTTAGCAGCATTTAATAGATGTGGCAGCAACTTTTCTGATATTGCCTAGGTGTTCTAATCCCGTTATGTAAACATCCCCATGGGTCATCTGGGACCTCTATGCCGGTTAATTCAAAAATTCTTGCTGGTAGTTAGAATCTTTAATATTTGCAAACAAAATGAAGTTTTCCTTTTTAGAATAATAAGCTGTCAGGTTAGTTAAACAGCGATATCAGAACCGATCATACAGTTTGAAGTGTACATAGATTTGCAAAACAATGGGATAAAGAAATATTCCTGAACTTTGTTTTATCTCATGGTTACTGTGAAATTGTGTGAATGCATCAATGCAGTGCATGTTATCTCAGCTTTTTTTTTTAAACTTCTAATCCTTCCCCACTCTATCCAAAACTAGAAAAAATAAGATTTGGTATTTGGTATTCTTTATTAGCGTCAGTTTTTAATTCCTAAACTGATTCCAAAATCAGGAAAAACTAAAGAATTTTTTCTGAATAAGGTCATAAAATGTACAAATGTTACCTTAAAGATATATATTTACCAGGAATTTAACTTTGTATTTGCTTTTTTTATCCACTGCAGTCAACACACGCATTTTAGAACTTCAGAAAAAAGTAGAAAACCTCAATAAAATAAGTAAGTCAATGAATATGTATGTGTACATAATGTACATTACTAGATATTTGCATTACCCTCTCATCTAGATGTCACATGCTGATGGACATATCTCTGCAAGTTTTATATAAATAATGGTTAATTTGATTTAAAGAAAGCTTGTAAATTGGAGAAACATTAAGGCTGCCATTGTTCAATCCTCCTTCTAAAAATGCCAACTGCCTCTGGATATCATGCTTAAAGCGGGGGTTCACCCTAAAAAAAATGTCTAAGATTACAATGAGCCAAGTTGTGCTAATGAAATTATGCTGACCTTTTTTATTTTCCTCCTGTACATAGCGTTTTATCCATAGTTTTACCGTGGCTTCCGGGTAGGTATTTCTGCGGGGCTGGGCGTTCCTATTCACATGCCAATTGATTGACATGCTTCCGTTCCGAGATGCCCCGGATGTCAGGGTGCCCCCTGATGGTTGCCTCCAGCGGTTCTACACATAAGGCAAAGAGCAGGGGGGACAACGGACACCCCTAGCGGGTGCCATTGGTGATTTTGAACGGGACCGAAGTAGCAAACAGGGTTTTGACTTGGGAGGTGGGGGTGGAATAAAGGTGCTGTACCGCCCGGAGGAAAGGTCCCCTGAACCCCATGTGGTGCAGGGTGGTTATCATAAATGGCCAGCTTAAGGGGTCGAAGGCCTTTTCTGCATCAAGGCTCAGGACCAAGGCCTCCGCTCCCTCCCTGTTAGCTACGTCTATCAAGTCTATGACCTTCCTAGTGTTGTCGCCCGGTATCGTGAGATTTTGAGTGCAAACCTCCTCCCATCAGCAAGACATTGAAGATGAAATGTGTCTGGGTCTTTCAGCATGACAATGATCCCAAACAATAATTAAGATTGAAAGCTGCGCTCAGGATAGCTTAATTAAGGGTAAGGAATGAGATTGTGGCTGCAGCCCCCCCTAAATATGGCTCCTAAAAGGAGTATATGGATTAAGGTGTGGGTGTTGGGGGTAGTGGCGCTGTCACTATTATGTTGTTAGACTAACCCAAAAATATATGGGTAGATTTGGGACAACATTCCCTACGGTGTAAAGTTACACAGGTGTGGTGGGAGTAATGGTGCTAACAAGTGCTAACAATGTGTCATCAATGAAGGTGAAAGTAAACACGTAGCATAATAAACAAAAATATGTGGTATATTATAAATGTGCACTAACATCAAATCATAAAGCTGTATTGCAATAAGTATCAAATAACAGCTGGTTGCAGACCATGCAGTGGGTAGAGCCTTAAAAACATAAATCTGAATATTGTGACAACAATGATCCCAAACACACTGCCCCGGCAACTAAGGAGTGGCTTCATAAGAAGCATTTCAAGGTCCTGGAGTGGCCTACCCAGTCTCCAGATTGTAACCCCATAGAAAACCTTTGGAGGGAGTTGAAAGTCCGTGTTGCCCAGCAACAGCCCCAAAACATCACTGCTCTAGAGAAGATCTGCATGGAGGAATGGGCCAACATACCAGTAACAGCCTGTGACAACCTTGTGAAAACGTTTGACCTCTGTCATTGCCGACAAAGGATATATAACAAAGTATTGAGATGAACTTTTGATATTGACCAAATACTTATTTTCCACCATAATTTGCAAATAAATTCTTTCCAAATCAGACAATGTGATTGTCCGTATTTGTTTTCACATTTTGTCTCTTAGTTGATGACAATTACAGGCCTCTCTCATCTTTTTAAGAGGAGGATCTGGGCATGTTTGTTATTTTTAAATAATAAATTAATAAAAAACAAGACTTTAGAATCACTTTAAGGCATTGAGGGCAGAAGGTCAGTATAACAGCAAGGCATTTTATTAATATCTTACTTTGCACCAATCCTACCTCTAGACCAGTGGTTCTCAACCTTTCTAGTGTTGTGACCCCTTGATAAAATTTCTCAAGGTGTGGGAACCCCTAACAGTAAAATTATTTTCGTAGTGTAGGTTGTCAGCACTCAAGACAAAATAAGTAATTTGCGCCCCAAACCCACTCGTATGGTATTAAAAGTGGTACATCCTAAAATGTACCACTCTTTCCCTTTTTTTTCTCTTTTTTTATCTCTCTTTATGCCAATTTCTTGTTTTTTTGCCCCATCCCTCTCTCCAGCCATCTTTCTTTTTATTACTTTCACTTTTTCTTTGTTCCTCCCCCTCTTTTCCTGTCCATTCCATGTATTCTCTATTTATATTCCTTCTCTTACTCCTTGGTGGGGGAGGGGGGGGGGGAGTGGCAGTACTGGTGGGGAGTTGGGATCAGTGGCAGTGCTTCGGAGAGTTCTGATCAGCCAACTTAGGTGTTCCTGATCAAGAACATCTGCTGATCGGAGAACTGTAGTGGGGACTTTTAATGGCAACTATAATCACAGGTAGTGTTACTGACGGTGTCACCGACTTTGTGGTGTCTCGTGGCAGTGACACCTGTGCCAAGATTGGGAGATAGGGTCTCCTCCAGCCCCTCTCACTTCACATTTCTCACCAGTCAGCTGACCTCTAATCTCTTCCCCCCAGCCATGCCGTGAACTGAATGGGTGGCTGCGAAGAGGCTCCAGGAATAGCCCAGCTGGGCGACCACTGGCTTCAGGGACAGCCCTGCTGGGTGGCTGCGAAAAGACTGGGAGAGCAACGCGAGCTTTAGGAACAGCCCAGGATTGGGTGGCCCCCCGGCAAATCATCATTTGACCCCCAAGGGGGTCCCGACCCCCAGGTTGAAAACCACTGCTCTAGACAATTGAGCTGTTAGCACCACAATTATTTAAATTATCCAATAAGCCTTGCAATCATGGAAACAATAAATGAATGTCCGTGGTGGAGAGTAAGTGACCCTCTGTGGTCAGTGAGCTGAAGGGGATGACATTCAGTAATATACTGTATAATGTGGCAGTGTGTGGTACTGCCATGGTTTGAGTTTAGCGAATTTGCATATAAAATACACAGGATTCTTAATGGTGCAGTTTAAGAAGCTTTGGCACGATTATTGTGAATGGAGAAAGCTGTGCTCTAAGTTTTCTCTGGGTTTTTTAAACCTAGATTGGGGCCTGGAATTTGAAGGTTAGAAGATGCCTTGGGTGGGAAGGAACCTTCAATCTTTTGTCTGGGGTTTGCTAGTTGCCTGCAGCCCATATAAGTGTAGAGGTGTGCAGGGTTGATATAAGCCAGATCTGCGAGTAGGTAAGGGCAGTTGCTGTCATTCGGACACACATTTAGTGTGTAGAGATGTTGTGTGCTCCAGCTAGGAGGGATGACATTCTCAGGAGACAAGACCCTATGTTGGGTTGACTTCCTCTTGCACATAGGATTAGGAAAGTCAGGACAGGTACACAGGTCCTGAGAGACCGAGAAACCTGAGTTGACTTGCAAGTCCAGAGAGGGGGCTGGAGAAAGTCCTGTGTTCCTTAAAGGGGGGAGAGCTGGGAGAACCCTATCGAGAGAGAAGTTATGTACATTTCCATTCTAGCCCAGGCCCACTAGAATGTGCTACAACAACCAAAAAATACATAAAAAACATATTAATTAGGTTTTTAGTATACTGTAGATATGACCCTGGAAGAGAATTGACAGTATTTCACAATACATAGTTTATTCACCTAAGGTTAAACTAAATATCCACTAACAACAACTAGAAGAGAAAACATGGCTTAATGGCTTACTGGCTTAATGAGCAAGTGGGTGTGCTGGGATTCAAAAATAGTGATGGTGTTAAAATTGACACAAGATGAGGGAAAAGCATTACATTGCATGCCTATTATATAAGAAACGGTAAGTGCCTAGGATTATGTTAAGTCCAATGCACAGGGCAGTGTTTCTAAAACTACCCACTTATTTAGGCTTGTTGAACGTTACTTCCGCAAAGCCCTATTTGCGAACGTTTTACGCAAACGACGGAAAATTATACGCCGGTCCGCCGTCCATACTTAACATTACGTACGCCTCATATAGCAGGGGTAACTTTACGCCGGACATACGCTTACGCAAACGACGTAAAAAAAATGCCCTGGCCGGGCGTACGTCCGGGAATCGGTGTATCTATCTCATTTGCATATTCGACGCGTAAATCGACGGGAACGCCACCTAGCGGCCAGCGTAAATATGCAACTTAGATACGATGGCAAAAGTGACTTACGCCAGTCGGATCTAAGGCAAATCTATACGTAACTGATTCTATGAATCAGGCGCATAGATAGGACGCCTCAGATGCAGAGATACGAAGGCGTATCTGGAGATACGCTGTCGTATCTCCTTTTTAAATCTTGCCTTATGTGGTTATACGCCACCTATTGGTGAATGGACACTGGCACACCAAAAGACAGGAAGTCCCCCTCTATATAAACCCTCCCATACAGGAAGTACCTCAGTTTTTTCGGCAGTGTCTCAAGGTGTTGGTCACGGTTGATGAAGTGCTATGCTAAAGAAGAAACCCCCATTGTGGAGATTTTTAAAGGGGCTGTAAAGGTTTGTTTTTTATTTTATAAATAGGTTCCTTTAACCACTTCCCACCCGGTCAATCGCAGATTGACGTCCGGGAAGTGGTTCTGAAATCCTGACTGGACGTCTACTGACGTCCTGCAGGATTTCATGCCGTGCGCGCCCGTGGGGGTGCGCAGCATGGTGATCGGTGATGTGGGGTGTCAGTCTGACACCCTGCATCTCCGATCTCAGTAACGAGTCTCCGGCGGAGGCTTGTTACCACGTGATCAGCCATGTCCAATCACGGCTGATCACGATGTAAACAGGAAGAGCTGTTGATGACTCTTCCTCACTCGCTTCTGACAGAGGCGAGTACAGGAGAGCCGATCGACGGCTCTCCTGACAGGGGTGGCTATGCAGTCGGATCCATTCAAGATGCCAAAACGTTATGGCCAAAATGGATGGTACCTGAGCTTCGTAGAAGAGAAAAATGCGAGGTCACTTGCCTATAATGCTCCTCTGTTGAGGGCTGGACCCTGGGATCCGGGTCCTTGGTCACATACCTAAACCAAAGTTTGTCCTGGCAGGGTGCTGTACAGGTCCAAGGGTGTGGACCCCAGTAGACAAGGAGGACCCGGTCCTTGAAGATCTGTCATGACATGGCCCGCCGTGATGGGTGAAGATTGGATCTGGCTGTGTTTTCCAGCAGTATCATGTGACGGAAATAGAAAGTCAAGGAAGATCCTAAGAAACACATTTGGTCACTTACGGACTTCTTCTGAGTAAACAATGCCTTGCCTGTTTTTACCACTAAATGGTGTAATTGTAACATACCTGGGGCTAGATTCAAGAAGAAGTTACGTCGGCGTATCTCGAGATACGCCGCGTAACTTCTAAGATGCTCCGGCGTATCTTTTTTCTGTATTCAGAAAACAAGATACGCCGGAATTTAGCTAAGATACGAGCGGCGTAAGTCTCTTACGCCGTCGTATCTTAGTTGCATATTTACGCTGGCCACTAGGTGGCGTTTCCATCGATTTACGCGTCGAATATGCAAATGAGCTAGAGACGCCGATTCACAAACGTACTTGCGGCTGGCGTATCTATTTGCGTCATTTACGTTAGGCTTACGCCCGGCCAAAACTTACCCCTGCTATATGAGGCGCAGCCAGTGTTAAGTATGGACGTCGGGACAGCGTCGTATTGTACGTCGTTTACGTCATTTGCGTAAGTCGATTCAGAATGGGGCTGGGCGTCAGTTACGTTCACGTCGTTTATATTGACTATTTGCGACGTGATTTGGAGCATGCGCACTGGGATACGTTCACAGCTGGCGCATGCGCAGTTTGTTTGGCGCGTCGTTTACGTCGGGTCATGATTAGTTTACATACAACACGCCCCCTAACTGCCCTATTTGAATTACGCGGGGATACGCCGGTCCATTTACGCTACGCCGCCGCAACTTATGGAGCAAGTGCTTTGTGAATACAGCACTTGCCCGTAAAAGTTGCGGAGGCGTAGTGTAAATCGGATACGCTACGCCCGCACAAAGATACGCGCTCCTACCTGAATCTAGCCCCTGGTCTTTAACATTATCATGCTTCCCCTGTGTGCTCAGTGTCTGGATTCCCTCATGTGGAACAGCGATGCTCCCTTACTCTGCTCTGTCATGGCTGCCAAAAGGGTTTGGGGATCGCCGCCTCTGAAACTTGGTGGTCAGCATTGCCTTGGGGAGACAGCCCTCTCCCCTTGAGCGTCCGTTTGCAGGACCATTCGTTCGCGCGCACGGGATTAGCACGGGATTAGCTCTACTTAAAAAGGCTATTGTAGGACAAGGGGGCGTGGCTTGGTGCGGCCGGCGTGCACATGGAAACTAACGTAATACATGGCGTAGGAGCAAGGCTTACTGCCTATAAAGTTTTTACTCTGGAAAGAGTCTGGTGGCTGACGAAGGGACACAGAGCATACAAGGGCATGTAAGTGCTGTATGGGTGTTGGTTACAGGCATTTCTAAAGGCACGTCTTCTTAGCATCAGGCTGAGCAGTGATAGCGGCATATTTCTATTGCTGGACTATAGCTCGGCAGTAGATGCACATTGCCTCCGCCGTCAGGTTCAAGAGGTAAGCCTCAAGGCCTAGCACAAGGCCAGAAGAAGCCTGCAAAGCAGAGTCCCAAGGCCTTTTTATGAAGGGGAGCCTCCGCTCTCTCGAGTAGGGGAAGGCTTCTGCAGTTTTCAGGGGCTTGGCAGGAAGAGATCCAAGACAGATGGGGATAGGATACAAACTAGAGTTTTCGAGAGTTTCCACTTTTCTTTTTCTAAGGTCAAACGTTCCCAAAGACCCAGTGAAAAGAAGGTGTTTGTTCCAGGCATTGTATTGATTGATGGCTCAGGGTGTAATCAGAGATTCCTTCAAAAGAGCGGGGCATGGGGTTTTATTCAAATCTCTTCACAGTGCTAAAACCGAATGGAGATGTCAGATCCATTCTAGATCTCAAAGATCTGAATCAGTTCCTAACAGTCCGCTCTTTTTGCATGGAGTCAATCTGGTCAGTCGTATCCACCCTGCCGGGAGGAGCTTCATTCTAGGCAGTTTCCTTTGCCAAGTTCCATTCAAGACTTTTGCAACACAGTATTCTGAGTATTCTGTGTGCTTGGAACAAGAAAATCCAAGTTTTGGATTACCCAATGTATCTGGACTCAAGAGTGAGCCAGAATCTCAGTTGGTGGTTGATAACCGGAAATTTGCAGAAGGGGAAATCCATCATGCCTGTAACCTGGAAGGTTGTAACAATGGATGCCAGCCTTTTGGGCCGGGGAGCGGTTCTGGAGCAGACCACTGTCCAGGGGAAGTGGTCAGAGTCTGAAAAAGCCTTGTCCATTTACATTCTAGAGATTCAGGCAGTGCGTCTGACCCTAAGGGCCTGAACTTTCAGATTTCAAGGTTGTCACATCAGGATACGATCCATCAATGCTGAAGCAGTGACTTATATCAACCAACAAGGGGGCACCAGAAGTCACTCAGGCCAGAGGGAAGTGAACCATATTCTGGCTTGGGCAGAGGGGCATGTACCTTTTCTATCTGCAGTCTTCATTCCAGGAGTGGAGAATTGACAGGCGGATTTCTTGAGCCGCCAACAATTGTTTCCAGTGGAATCGGGGGGGGGGGGGGGACCACAGGTCAATAACTCCCCCCTTCCCTGAAAAACTAGTAAGCAGGCTGTGCTGATGCCGACCCCCATGCCCCATCAGTACAGGACAGCGGTGCCGAAACTGATAGGGTCTGTGAGGAGACACAAGCAGAGCCGCAGCTGCGGGGGATTTCCACCCCTTCCTTCTCCTCCTTGAGCCGAGTATTCACCTGCAAATGCCTGCTCCTATTGGCTACATTCAGAGCCAATGGCTGGGAAACTAGAACCTAGAGCATTATGGGACATGTAGTCTAGGATACCAGCAGGCCCCAGGATGATTCCCTGAGAGGACTGCAGCCCCCAGCATGCTGAGCAGGAGGGGGAAGAGGAAGAGAGACCATGAGGCTGTTGGGTAGAAGGAGCCAGAGATTCTATTATCGTCCAAGGTAAGAACTTACCTCCCCTCCACCTATCTGCTCCCACCCAGTCCTCCCCTCCACCTGTCTGCTCCCACCCAGTCCTCCTCTCCACCTGGCTGCTCCTACCCAGTCCTCCTCTCCACCTGGCTGCTCACACCCAGTCCTCCCCTCCACCTGGCTGCACACACCCAGTCCTCCCCTCCACCTGGCTGCTCACACCCAGTCCTCCCCTCCACCTGGCTGCTCACACCCAGTCCTCCCCTCCACCTGGCTGCTCCCACCCAGTCCTCCTTTCCACCTGGCTGCTCCCACCCCATCCTCCTCTCCACTTGGCTGCTCCCACCCCGTCCTCCTCTCAACTTGGCTGCTCCCTCCCTGTCCTCCTCTCCATCTGGCTGCTCCTGCCCAGTCCTCCTCTCCACTTAGATGCTCCCACCCTATCCACCCTACAAAAGTATTGAAATCATGAACATTGAAAATAACATCACTAGATCCTTAAGACCCGAACGGCGTTCCTTGCTGCAATCACCGACTGGTTAACAGGTAGACAGAATCCTTCCTGGTTCCCTTCTGTGAAGAGCAAGCGTCATTTCCGGCATGTCGTGTAGCTCACGCCCTTACTAGTTTCGTCGTAACTAGGGTTGTCCAGATACCGATACTAGTATCGGTATCGGGACCGATACCAAGTATTTGCGGGAGTACTTGTACTCGCACAAATGCTCCCGATGCCTGAATAGAATACTTTTTTTGTATTTATCAACATGTTCTGTGAAAATTCTTTGAGTTTTTTACTACTGCGTGACAAGCAAATCATTTTTTTTTATTCATTTTTACTCATTTTTATTCTTTTATAATGTCTAGAGTTAGAATTCTTCATAATTCTAAAGAAAATATCCTTAGTCTGTACTGTGGTTTGAAAACTATCACATGACATTTAAAAAAAGTATCGGTATTCGGTATCGGCGAGTACATGAAAAAAAGTATCGGTACTCGTACTCGGTCCTAAAAAAGTGGTATCGGGACAACCCTAGTCGTAACGTGACTTCTACGGAGGGCGTCCTACGCTCATAATTTCAATACTTTTGTACGCATAATGTATGGGGGAATTTGATGGAAGGGGTGAATACTTATTAAACAAAATTACACTATTTTTGCCCTCTCTGTATTTATTCACTGTATCCGAGGTGGATTCCATACAAGTTGCTCCCCAATAGTTGTTTATAACTACAGTCTTTATTGCTGGGCCATTTACATTAAAAGGCTTGATTCTGTTATCTTCTGGTGAGTTTGAACCCCTGCAGGGATTGTTTTCACACGTGGTGGATCGAGAGTGAGTTGTGTATCTCTTTTAACTACTACTATTGGACATTTTTTTTAACACCTGGGAGTGGATATTTATCTGTTATTTACTGTTTGGTGGTGTTGGCCACCGACTGATCCAACACTAGCGCTGTTTGTATTTTCAGATTGGAATGGACATTGTCTTTATTTTTAATGTTATGAATACTATATATATATATATATATATATATATATATATATATATATATATATATATATATATATATATATTGGCCTTTCCGGAGCCTGTGTGTGAGGTCATCAGGTCTTTAAACCCTTTTTGTGGCAATCCTTGGAAGCACTGTCAAGATGCCCAGGCAAGACAGGGCGACATGGAAATCAAACTACTTTTTGAAAATCATTCAACTGCTGGATGATTTTCCACAATGTTTCATCGTGGGGGCGGACAATGTTGGTTCAAAGCAAATGCAACAGATCCGTATGTCCCTGCAAAGGAAAAGCGGTTGTGCTTATGGGAAAGAACACCATGATGCGCAAGGCAATCCGTGGTCACTTGGAAAACAACTCTGCCCTGGAGAAGCTTTTGCCTCACATAAAGGGGAATGTGGGCTTTGTTTTCACAAAGGAGGATCTCGCTGAAGTACGTGATATGCTGTTGGCAAACAAGGTGCCAGCCAGCTTCTGCTCGTGCAGGTGCCATTGCCCCCTGTGATGTCACAGTGCCTGCTCAGAATACTGGTATGGGCCCTGAGAAGACATCCTTCTTTCAGGCTTTAGGAATCACCACGAAAATCTCCAGAGGAACTATTGAAATCTTGAGTGATGTACAGCTAATTAAGACTGGAGATAAAGTAGGTGCCAGCGAAGCCACCCTCCTTAACATGCTCAACATTTCCCCCTTCTCCTTTGGTTTGATCATCCAACAAGTATATGACAACAGCAGCATTTACAGCCCAGAGGTTCTGGATATCACTGAAGATGCTCTGCATGCTCGCTTTTTAGAGGGTGTTCGCAACATTGCCAGTGTCTGCCTGCAAATTGGATATCCCACTGTTGCCTCTATACCTCACTCTGTCGTCAATGGGTATAAAAGAGTTCTTGCTCTTGCTGTGGAAACCGATTACAGCTTCCCATTGGCAGATAAGGTCAAGGCTTTCTTGGCAGATCCATCCGCCTTTGTGGTTGCTGCTCCTGCTGCTGCTCCGGCTGCTTCAGCTGCACCAGCCCAAGCGGAAAAGGAAGAATCTGAGGAATCCGATGATGATATGGGCTTTGGGCTCTTTGACTAAATAAATCAGTTTTAGCCTGAAGTCTCATTAAATGCTTACATCTTTAAACGCAAAAAAATAAATAAATAAATATATATATATATATATATATATTACTTTGCTACAAAAACTGAGGTACTTAATGTATGGTAAGGGTTACATAGAGGGGGACTAATGCTTTGTTTCCACTGCACGGAACGGTTCGGGTTAGTTAATTTGGAGCGGTTAGGATGGGACCGGTCTAATCGCGTGAGCGTTTCTACTGCAAATCGGACCATCTGGGACCATTCAGGTTTTAGAAAAAAATCCTAGCGCGTCCACCAATCAGCGAGATGTATTTGTAGGTCCGCCCTAATGGAACCGTTCCACTTTCTCTGGACCCTCATGAGAAGCAGGACCCTTGCTGGTGCGGTACGGTTCGCTTTTATGGCACGCTTTCATAATGGAAACACCCTAAATAGCGAACCGTACCGTACCGTACCGAACCGATCCGCTCAGTGGAAATGAGGCATTATTGTCTTTGGGTGTGCCAGTGTCCATTCACCTATAGGTGGCATATAACCACATAGTAATTACTATGGCTGCTCTGTGTTCCGTGATGTACCCTACTGAGAATATCACAAGTTTGTTTTTAGATTTCTAAACTGTATTTGCAATAATGCAACTTTACCCTGAACCTTTTTTTTCTATCCTGTGCTAATATTTTGTTGTAAATAAAAAATGGCTTCACTTTATTGTATAGATTATGGAGATAATTTCATAAAGGCAAATAGGCTGTTCACTGTGGAAAATAGGCCGTTCCTAAAGAAAAAAAACAAAACAGTGTTTTCTTGCACATGATTAGATGATGGAAAAATTGCCCTGCAAATACAAATTCCATTACAAAGTGAACAGCTTATTTGCATTCAGTAAATCAACTCCTATGTGTCTTTTCTTTTCATCTGTTCACTGGATGAGTTTATTTAGAAGATGGGTTGAGAAGATTTGTACTCTGCCATATTTTTATGGTGGTTATATACCTAATGCTTTAACTGTTGATTTTTTTTCAGAGCCCTCCTGTGAGAGTGGTTGGCTGGAATTTGATGCCCATTGTTATTTCTTCTCGAATAATATACTAAATTGGACACAAGCTGAGAAGATGTGTCTTGACAGAGACAGCCTTCTGGTTATAATTAACAATGAAGCAGAGCAGGTAAATGACTTGAAACATTACCATCGTCTTTTCATTTTTACATCTAAGACATTTTTAACCTTTAAAAAGCTTCAAAAAAGCATATTGTTTATTTAGCCCTGATTTATGCTGACAGCAGAAATGAAATCATGTGAGTTCAGCTGAACTCTCACAATTTCATTCACGTATATCAGTCCCAACTTCAGAGATATCTGTGTGGGTTTCTGCAAATATGTCTATTGAAATTGCACCCCAAAATATTGCCAAAAGTAGTATAGAAACTAGTATAGAAACTACTTTTTGGACCGTGCCATTTCTGCCAAATCGCATGCCAAATCGATGCAATGTGAACCAGGGCTAAATGTGAAAAACAGTTGAGCTGCTGGAATGACAAAAAATAAATCAATTACCTCTATTGCACCTGGTTCACCCCTTGGAGCATGTTACACCAATATTTAGAGCAGTGATTCTCAATCTTTTAGTGTTGTGATCCCTTGATAACATTTCCCAAGTTGTGGGGACTCCTAACAGTAAAATTATTTTTGTAGGTTGGGTTGTCAGCACCCAAGGAAAGACAAGTATTTTGCACCCCTAACCCACAGACATTTAGTGCTACGTGAGTCCTTTTAATGGCAACTATAATCACAGGTAATGTAACTCACTGTGTCTCCGGCTTCACTGTGTCTCCAACTCTATGGTATCTTGTAGCAGTGACATGCCGAAATTAGGAGATAGGGTCTCCTCCAGCACCTCCCACTTCACAATTCTCACCAGTCAGCTGACCTTTAGTCTCTCTGCCCCTCAGCCATGCTGTGAACTGAATGGGCGCCTGTGAAGAGATATTCTGACCGTGTGTACGCGGCATTACAGTATGCAAGGGAACAGCAGGACCTCTCCCTTCAAGGTAACTGCCTCCAACTGTCTGCGGACCTCTCATCGGTTACCAATGCCAGACATTTGGGCCTGAAACCCTATCTTCGAATCCTAAAAATCCAGGGGATCATGTACAGATGAGGGTTTCCTTTTAAGCTCTCCTTCTCCCACCTGGGCTGCCAGTTCCACGCCACTTCTAAGTCCGAACTAAGATGCCACTTCCTGGAACTACAGCTTGACCTGCCTTCATCTTAAGCAGAAGCACTGTCCCAGTCCCCCAGACACGGACCCTCTCGGCCTTCTCGTCAGCTCTCCCAAACATCTTAATCCGGATCCCAGGCGCTGTGAGATCTACAGGCCCAATGCTACCATAAAGCTAACAATGGCTAAAGGTAACTCATTTAAACCCTTGAGTATTCTATTGTCCCTTGCTACCTGATTCTGTGCCGCATCTGATGGTACCTGTATAACTGCTGGACCTTACACATGGATCAGGGTGGCGTTTTTTGGAACGTGTCCCCTGCCATACTTAAACCCTGCCTTGAACCTTGCTGAAGAGCCGGGGGTGGTTACCCTGCTATAGGCCGAGTGGCCGACCCGCCTGTGAGATGGCGGTCTAGGGTGCTGACTACCTGTCTCATGTTTCATGCAGGGTTCCTGGCTTCAGGTCGCCTCCTAACCCTTTCCTGCAACGATGTTATGATGACAGCCAGAGTTTGTTTATCTGGCTACTCTTTGTTATTATTGCCATGGATGACTCCTGGAACATTGCAGGGTAGGAGGGCGATGCAACTCTCGCAGGGGTAACCTTACAATGTTTACCAAGTTGGTTGTTATTTCTATTTCCGCAACACAGTTCTCTATTCCTGCCTTATGGTTCGGCGGAGCTACGGGTGATGAACAGGCATATTGGTCGGCTTGGTCACCCAGAGTTGGCAAGCCTATGGCTGTTGCCTCAGGGAGCTCAAGGAACCTTTGCACGAGGGACCTTTGCATCTATACCTTCATATGTTTTATATGGACTAAGTTAGCCCTATTGTTTTTGTTTGTCCCTTTTGACTATGTTTTCAAAAGTTTGTTAGATCTTGTTAGATCTTGTGCTAATGACATTTAAGTTGACTACATTATTTCATAGTAGGCTGGTGGTTCCGACAGACCACTTCTCTCCCTATGAGTTGGCACTTGGCTAAGCATGCTGTCTTGGCTAAAGTCCCACCCCATTGTGGGCTTTACATCCCACAAAGTGATGCATCTAAGTTCTCAATGTTTACTATACTCCGAGACCTCCTCGGTATCCTTATGGCCTATGTCCTGCTTTCTTTCTCTCCCCCTCTTCCTATCTCTTCTTCCTTTCACCATCCTCTCCCTCCCTTTCAGTCCCCGGGGTGTGTGGGCAGAGTACTTAATAGGTGCACTTTTTGATTCCATGACCCTCCATTTGTTGTCCCTGAATGTTCAGGGCATGAAATTCCCAAAAATTCAAGGTCAAGGTTTTTAAATACCTCAAAAAACAAAACATAGATATAGCAAGCTTGCAGGAAACCCGTTTTTCTTCCTCTTTCTGCCCCAAATGTTTTAATGCATGTTACCCCCAAGTCTACCTGGCTAATGGCCCTACTAAGCAAAGAGGAGTCCTTATTGCTTTCTGAAAATCAGTCCCAAATGGCAGGTACCTTATTTTGCAGGGTACCATTCAGGACAATGAGGTGACCATCATGACCAACTATGCCACGAATGATAATCCGGGGCCTTTCCTGACCCACATCTTCTCCCTGTTGAAGCCCCACCAGAAGGGCACCCTTCTACTGGCGGGTGACTCTAATGTGACACCGAACCCTTCTCTTGATAATTACCCATTAAACCACAAATTCCCCTCCCCTGCTGCAAAAAAACTTACATTCCTTGCAAAGCCATGACCTGGTAAATGTCTGAAGAGAGCTTCATCCATTGGACAGGGACTATACTCACTATTCCCATCAACATATATATATACTATATAACATTGAACAAAATCCAATACATATGTTGCACTCATACATCCCCTCTCTGTTGTTAATAGGCCCTCTGGATTTAAATTGAGTTTATAACACTTATTTCTTTCCCTTTAATCCCATAGAAATTTTTAACGAATACTGAAAATAAAGGAATTTATTGGATCGGTCTGACAAATTTGGAGAAGAATAATAAATTTAAGTGGGTTGATGGCACAGGATTATCATACCAGTAAGTCATGTGTATAGTGTGTTATTTTGGTTTAATACAGTAACTGCAGATGTGGTAGATGTGGTAGATGCAATTTAGTAATTTTTTATGAAGATATGTTATAGAAATCTGTACTCTAGCCAGGGCCAATCCTAGGGTCACAGGCGCCTGGGTGCAGAAATATTTCTGGCGCCCCACATGGGCGTGGTCATTTTTACTAACTCCTCCCCTTTACAAATGTTTCTATGGCAACGACTCAACATCAGAAATTCTCCCCCCACAAAGTCTTCGTTACCCTGGGATCCTTACATGATCTCTTAACAATAAACAAAATACAGGAAGTGGAGCAGAGTACTTTATTAGGACCTGGAGGGGGGCCTCTCTGATGGACACAGAGAGGGCTTCTGTTAGAGAGTGTGTTAGAAAGACCCCCAGACATACTACAGACATGATACAGGAGATGGTTAGAGACAGCAGACATGATATAGGAGATGGTCAGAGACTGCAGACATAGTACAGGAGATGATCAGAAACTGCAAACATAGTACATGAGACGTCAGAGACTGCAAACGTAGTACAGGAGATGATTAGAGACTGCAGACATAGTACAGGAGATGGTCAGAGACTGCAGACATGATATAGAAGATGGTCAGAGACTGCAGACATAGTACAGGAGATGATCCATTAGACCACTTTCACACTGGAGGCATTTTTCAGGCGCTTTAGTGTTAAAAATAGCTCCTGAAAAAAGCCTCATCTGCAATCCCAGTGTGAGAGCCCAAATGCTTTCACACTGGAGCAGTGCGCTGGCAGGACGTCAAAAAATTTCCTGCAAGTAGCTTCTTTGAGGCGCTCTCTGCAGCCCAAAATAGAGATGGGAGGGGGAGGCATTCCAACTGGAGTTGCGGGATCCCAAACTCCCAGTGTGAGGAATTAATTCCTGCACATCAGCAGCCACTGAACACTAGAACCCTTAATTTTAGGAAGAGGTGCGGCCCCTCCCCTGAGCACTGCCAGAAGGAGGGGAGAACTCTGGCACTTCAGCGCCTCCAACCCTGAAGGCGCCTGGGTGCTAAGCACCCTGCTCACCTTGCCTAGGACCGGCCCTGACTCTAGCCACTAAAGGGGGTTCTGTATTTGACTCCAGGCCTAATCCAGCCTTCATAATTAACCACTTTAGCCCCGGAAGGATTTGCCCCCTTAATGACCAAGCCATTTTTTGCGATACGGCACTGCATTGCTTTAACTGACAATTGTGCGGTTGTGTGACATTGTACCCAAACAAAAAGGCGTCCTTTTTTTACCCACAAATAGAGCTTTCTTTTGGTGGTATTTGATCACCTCTGTGGTTTCTTTTTGTTGCGCTATAAACAAAAAAATAATGACAGTTAAAAAAAAATGCATTCATCAGTTTAGGCCGATATATATTTTACCTATTTTGGTAACAAAATTGCAATAGGCTTATATTGATTGGTTTGCGCAAAAGTTATCGCAACTACAATCTACGGGATAGATTTAGGGACTTTTTTTTTTTTTTTTATGTTTTTACCGATAATGGTGGCGATCTGCAATTTTTAGCAGAACTGTAACAAATCTAACGCCAAAATGCACTTTTTGGGGACCAGTAACATTATTACATTAATCAGTGCTATAAAAATGCTCTGATCAATGTATAAATGACACTGGCAGGGAAGGGGTTAACACGGTGGGGGCGATCAAGCGGTTAAGTGTATTCCCTAGGTGTGTTCTAACTATAGGGGGGATGGGCTTACTGGAACATGACAGAGATCACTGTAGAACAGGAAGTAGAACAGGAAGTAGAACCCAAATATGTAAGGGTTCTTACATCTGTGTTCTGGCACTGCTTGTCTCTCATGACCAAAATGGTGGCGGAGCGCTGCCTGTTTCTGTGTCTCCGAGCCCCTTATGTGCTTGTTCACCTCCAGCTGCTCCCCCCCCCCCCCCAGCTCTGATCCAGGTCCTTCCAACCGTTCCAGGCTGTGCAATGTCTAGGATCCCCTCTTACACTGTCCTCTGCCCTCTGCTCCTCCATTGAACCCTGTGTGGGACCCGACAAATCACCTGCCACTGAATTCCCTGTAAGCCCAGAGACTACATTCCTCCCCCCTTCCATAAAACCATTCCCCCGTGCAAAAAAGGTTGGGGACCACTGGGAAGGGAGGGGGTGTCTTTGAATGGCAGTTTGGAAATGTGGTCACCCTACCACCAGTCTGCAACTAAATCCTGCACCCACCATCTGCAGCTCATCTCTGCACATTTAACTCCGAAGAGGGGTGGGAGCTCTGTGTCCCGTGATGTATTCCCAAGAAAAGGATTTTACAGGTAAGCTGTATTAAAAAATCCTATTTTCTTGATCATACATCATGGGATGCAGAGCCTTAATTACTTAATGGGATGTCCCATACCAATGCTAAAATTTGAGGGAAGGGAGACACAGAACAGAAATAAGACCTCCGTCGGGCCAGAGGATCTATACTGCTGCATGAAGCACACTACGCCCAAAGGCGGCATTCTCATAACCTCATAACCTCTCACATCTACCTGGTAGAATTTAGTAAATGTATAGGCCGAAGACCAAGTAGCACCCTTACAGATCTGAGCCATGGAGGCCTGGTGATGCACTGCCCATGAAGCACCAACTGCTCTTGTCGAGTGCGATTTCACCTGAAAAGGATCTTCTTTTCTAAACCATAGGCCTGAATAATGATATGTCAAATCCATCTTGCAATAGTGGATTTTGACGCTGCCTGGCCCTTCTTTGGGCCTTGTGGCAGAATGAATAGACAATCAGTCTTCCTTATCTGAGCCGTAGCTTGCAGATAAACCTTTACCGCTCTTACAACATCTAGAGAGTGTAGACTCTCTTCCTCCACCAACTGCAGATCTGGAAAAAAAGACGGTAGGACTATATCTTGATTCAGGTGAAAACCTGAAACCACCTTAGGTAAGAAAGTTAGGTGAGGACGCAGCACCACCCTGTCTTCATGAATAATCATATACGGTACTTTAAATGAAAGAGCCGCCAATTCCGATACCCTCCTAGCCGAGGATATGGCTACAAGAAAAAATTGTTTCTGTGTCAATAAACTTAGAGAAACCTGGTGTAATGGTTCAAAAGGTAGCTTCTGTAAAACAGATAATACCAAATTCAAATCCCATGGGCACATGGGAGACTCAACCGGCGAATTTAAACGCAGTGCACCCTGAATAAAGGCCCTGACTAGGGAATGAGAGGCAATCGGTTTTTGAAAAAATACTGACAAGGCCGAGATTCGGCCCTTGATAGTGCTCAAGGCCAATTTAATATTTAAGCCCAACTGAAGAAAGGCAAGAATCCTATTATTGGCATACTTCCTAGGATGCCACTTTCTGGGTTCACACCAGGAAACATATGCCTTACAGATTCTGTAGTAGATAAGCCTGGAGGCCAGCTTCCTAGCATTAACCAGAGTAGATAGGACTGGCCCTGAGAGCCCACGTTTCCTCAGAATGTGGGTCTCAACAGCCAGGATGTAAGGCAGGATAGAATATTGGACCCTAGGTCTGAGCATAGTGGGAGAACCCAAGGTCTGCCTACTGCCATCCTTACGATTTCTGTGTACCAGGGTCTCCTGGACCAAGCCGGGGGGACCAAAATAAAAACATTTTCTTTCTTCTTGACTCTCTGAAGGAATAGTGGGAGAAGCGGAACCGGAGGAAACGCATAAATCAGGGAATACTGGTCCCATGAGATTGTCAGAGCGTATGACCCTAGAGCACAGGGATCTCTTATTCTTGACGCAAAGCTGTCCAGCTTTGAGTTGAACCTGGAATCCAACAGGTCCACAACTGTGGTTTCCCATTTCTGACCTATGACTTGAAACATGTCGGGGTGTAGAGACCGTTCTCCTGGACTCAGTTGCTGGTGGCTTAAAAAATCCGCCTGACAATTTTCTACCCCTGGAATGAAGACCGCAGATATGCGAGGAACATGCGTTTTTGCCCAGGCCCGGTCACATTAAATTTCGATCGCTAAAAACGCATCAAATTGTTTCCGAGCATGCATGTTTTTTTCCGTCGGAAAAGCATACAGACAATTGGAGTTTCCAATAGGAATTTTTTCCAAAGGAATTTTGTTCTCTATCTAATTCCGTCAGAATTTCCAACGGAAAAAGTCCGATGGGGCATACACACGGTCGGCATTACGTGTTTCCTCCCACACTCCAAAGGCATGCTGGTAGATTAATTGGATCTTGTCCAACTTGGCACTAGTATATAAGCGTGTCGGGACCCTATATCAAGATACCACTCAACACTGTTGCAAGATACATATTAGGAATTTGGGTTGGGGTAACATATACTTTAAGGAGCCTTGCTCTAGTCTTGAATAATAAATATATTTGGAAAATTTTATACAGTGAGACTTAATGGCAAAAATATGAAAAAATTGATTTTTTTCAAAATTACAAATGAAAAAAAAAATCAATAAAAGAGTAAAAAAGGGAATGTATACTGTATATTCCCCAATAGAGAACAGTGGTCTGTGTCTGCTCTGCATCAGCGGAGCAGACACGGACCTGTCCTCCGCCTGCTCGGTGGGGATCAGTGGAGAGATCCCACCGCTGAGCAGGTAGATCTGCTGATGAACTCCACCAGTATAAAAGGGGCAATATATTAGATAAAAAAAGTTTGCAACAGATTCAAAATGATTTGCTATTGAAAACCAAATACAGTCAGTGAGGCATAATGTCACACATGTTGAAAACTTAGATTCAGGGTTTAAACACACCTTAAGGGTTAATGCACACTGGCTTAGAAATCTCTGGTTCTACATGAGTTCCGCTTAATGTTATCCTAGGGGTCCATGCCCATTAGGATGTTTAGAGGCATGTTTTAGGGACAGCGTTTAGAGGCAGAAAAAAAAAGTGAATGCATACTAAACACTATGGGCCAGATTCAGCAAAGGTTACGCTGGCGGATCGAGTGATCCGCCAGCCTAACTGTGGCTTTGAGCCGGCGTTTCTGTTTTCTGTAACCAGAAAACAAGAAACGTCGGGTTGAAGTTCCGATGCGAGCAGCGTAACTGAGTTTCGCCATCGCATCGTTACTTCAACTTAAAAATGGCGCCGGGGGCGTTCCCGCCGATTTACGCTCAAAAAATATGTTAATGAGCGGAAATCGGCAATTCACGATCGAAATCCGGCGCGACGCAATGACGATACGACGTTTCCGGACGGGATACGCGGCGCATAGATATACCTACATGGGGCTGGAGTATCCTATGTTAGGTATAGGCGTCGTCATCGCGTCGGAAAAAAAAAAAAAAACGTCGCTTGCGTAAAACGGTCATGAATGGGAATGTGACGTCATTGACGTTCATTCACAGATTTTGGAGCATGCGCACGGGGATGTTTTGACACTCGACGCATGCGCAGTACGTTGGCGGCGGGATCGCGCGTAGTTAGCATACTACACGCCCCGTACCCGCGACATTTGAATTCCGCCGGCTCATTTGTGATGCGCTGCCGCAACTTTAGGAGCAAGTGCTTCGTGAATGACAGCACTTGCTCCTAAAATTTCGGCAGCGCAACGCAAATCAGAAGCGTTACTCCAGAGCAAAGATGCTCTGGAATACGTGAATCTGGCCCATAGAGTAAACTGAATACCATATTGTTCACCATAGCTATCCTTGAGAGCCGAATGTGAGTCTCAGAAGGATTAATGTGACCGCCACTTAGTAGAGGTTTAGGCCAGTTTATCTGAATACGTTTTCTGATTATATACTTCCGTTCTGTGAAGCCAAGCAAAAGTTGTCTTCCGTTTACAGAATTACATTTTTAAAATTGTACTGTTCATATGTTAAAAGGCAAACTGCTGTTTGTCAATTAATAAGGAAATTTGAGGGCATGTGCTGTAATGTATTGCTTTATCTTTTGCAGATTTTGGGACGAAGGAGAGCCAAATAACCAAGCAAATAATGAGGGATGTGTTCATATTGTTTTTGAAAGATGGAATGATTCTATCTGCACATTAGAGTATCCTGCCATCTGTGAGAAGAGAATGAAATAATGATAATTTCCTCTCTGTAAAATACTCACAACCTCTGGGGACTCTGGAAATATAACCTGCACAATTTGTTGAATTTTTCAGTATTATCTACACTGCTAGGTCTACAGCTTAAAAAAAAAAAAAAACATATATGATTCCCATCCTTGAGTCACCTGATGAAGCTTCACTCTATCTTAAACCTGATGGACTTACTAGATGCCACTGATGACGTATGTCCTAATGGCAACCAAACAATCAAAAGCAAAAGCTTGGTCATATGACTCCCTCTCCTTAGCGAAAGTGAAACACAGGATTTACTCGACATTCACTAAACCTGACAGCGAAACTGATGGATACGATGGCCAAATTTTATAAGACCTGGGACCCATGGGTTTCCTACTCTCTACCTTCTGACCGTAGGCTGATGTACCTATGAAACTGAAGAAGTCTGGCTCTACAATGCAGATTGGCACAGGACCCTAGATACTCATTCCCACTTACCTTCATGCTCTCCCTGTTACTTTCTCCTCACCTCTTTTCCTTTCTCAAATACCTACACATGTCATGTAATGTACGCTAGACCACCCCTTGGAGTGTGGCTAAAGTTTTGCTATACTGAATTACATTACTTTGGCGACTTGTAAGTTATCAGCGTTTCATATCTAAGCAATGTTGGATAAATATCTCATTGTAACTCTATTAATATGTCTTATTTTCCACTTACTTTAATAAAAATATTGAATTAAACAAACAATAACATATGACTGGTATATTCACCCAAAGCTTAGAGTTATCAATTGTATTTAGATTGTATATAAGTTATGTTTTACCACCTTTATGTACGTCTATTAATTATTAGGTAAGTCTATAAATATTGTTGTATTCTTATGTGGTATACTGTGTGCACCATGTGTTCTGGTAACCTTTACTGCTTGCCTCTTTTGTAAATGGATGTGACTATGCAGGTGTGGCAGCCTGCTCCTGTTGGGTGGGAGCTGCTTTAAATTTAGAGTGGGTCTGAGTTGTTAATTAACTTAGACAAATGTAATTATGGGCAATTTAGCCTCTGTTCCAGCCATGGCTGTGCTGGGAGTAAGCACCATTATTTGCCTGGGGGTGTTATTACCCTCCCAGGCCAAGGGTGGCAGCAGCAAAGTCAGTGTGTATTGGGTGTCCCCCTCGGCAGCCAATTAGTGGGGGTGATCATCCCGCTGTGCATGCTGGGGAGGGGTACTTAACCACTTCATTACTGGGCACTTAAACCCCCTTCGTGCCCAGACCAATTTTCAGCTTTCAGCGCTGACGCATTTTGAATGACAATTGCGCGGTCATACAACATTGTACCCAAATTATATTTTTATCATTTTTTCCCCACAAATAGAGCTTTCTTTTGGTGGTATTTGATCATCTCTGTGATTTTATTTTTTTGCGCTATAAACAGAAAAATACAGAAATTTTTGAAAAAAAAACACAATATTTTTTACTTTTTGTTATAATAATATCCCAATCCCCTCAGTTTAGGCTGATACGTATTCTTCTACATATTTTTGTTACAAAAAATCGCAATAAGCGTTTATTGATTGGTTTGCGCAAAAGTTATAGCGCCTACAAAATAGGGGATAGATTTATGATTTATTTTTTATTTTTTACTAGTAATGGCGGCAATCGGCAATTTTTTTGTCAGGCCTGCGATATTGCGGCGGACATATCGGACACTTTTGACACAATTTTGGGACCATTCACATTTATACAGCGACCAGTGCTATAAAAATTTACTAATTACTGTATAAATGTGACTGGCAGGGAAGGGGTTAACATTAGGCAGCGAGGAAGGGGTTAAATGTATTCCCTGGGTGTGTTCCAACTGTGTGGGGGGAGGGGGTTGATTGGGGGAGGTGACCGATGCTGTGTCCCTATGTACAAAGGACACAGATCGGTCTCCTCTCTCCCTGACAGCACGTGGAGCTCTGTGTTTACACACAGAGCTCCACGTCCCTGCTGTCACCGCCGATCACGTGTACCCGGTGGACATCGCGGCTGCCAGGCACACGCATCGGCTTCCCAGTGATGCGCCGGGACAGTGTTTACCCGCTGCGCGCCCCCCAGCGGCGCGCGCGTGTAATGCAAACAATAGGACGTCCAAAGACGTCCACTCGGCACTTCAGGTCCGCATTGCAGACGTCTTTTGACAATAGCGCGGATCTGTAGTGGTTAAGGGACAGACGCCCCTGGACCGGGGTCGTAGGTCTGTCCTCCCACCACCTCGTGGCCTGCCTGGCCGGGGATGCGTGCTCCTGAATCCTGGCTCCGGGACTACATTGGTCTGGGGTTGTGGTTTAACTTAGTAGGCCCAGTAGTCAGACTGGGTCTGCGCTTTAAAGGTGATCCTGTGCTGTCTGTCCTGGAGGGAGGAAGCCACTTGATGAAGGAAGCCAGGGGAGGACCTATCCTGGAGAGGACCATACAGGAAGCTGGTATCTTGGGAGAAGGCCTGGAGACTTCATCAAAGGATGCACCATATACTGAGAGGCTTGATGGTGATCGCCTGTCAGATCTGAGTCTTACAGAAGCTAGTTTGGTGAGTCCCGGGTGCTGAATCCTGTGTTAGGGAATTCTGGACCGAAAGCGTCTCCTCATAAAGGAAGGTCTTTGGCAGAGACTGTACTTTATTCTGTGCACCATTCAGGCCAGTGAGAGGGATCTATCTGGTAGAGCAATACCCACTAGAGTGGCGACGAGAACTGTTTGCTGGAAGCAGGAATGTTTCCTAATTGAGATTATGCACCTTAACCTACCTACCCTTCCATCTTTTCAGCCACTTCTTCTTTTATTACCAAGTTCTGCAAATAAATCTTAGAAAAAGAAAAAGTGTGGACATTGAACTTTTTCAACTCTCTTCTACTACCCTGGACAGCGAGAAGATAGAGGTAACATGCCACCCAAAAATACTCAGCAGCTCCTGCGGGGTAGTGCTACACAGGATTTTATAAACACCATGGCTTGCTGTTAGTAATGCTGCTTGGAATCAGGTTGGGTTAACTCATTTTGTAAGGCTGTGTTTTAAAGTTGCTGACCAGTAGCTGCCATACTTTTCTCTATTCACTGTGTAGCTTGTAAGCTCTGGTCAGTGAAACTAGTCGGTGGGCCAATAGTGCAGTTGTCAGGAAGTTCAAACAATTTAACCTCATCTGGAAATCTGACATGTTCATTGGGAGTGTACTTCCTGAAGCTTGTGCCATGCGACTTCCTAGCTCACCAGTCACAATTATGTAGGGGTCACTCCAGACAATTTGCGGTTGGGGGTGCTGTGCTGGTAGCATAAGTTTCAATGTTGACCACTTGCAGTGGTAAATGGTTTGTCTCAACTCTCTAACTGCTACCTTGTCTGGTCAGCTTGGTCTTTTACCCTAGGTTCACACTTGTGATGCGGGAACCAGCGAGATTAAAGCGCCGGTTCCTGTATCGCATCTTTCCCGCAGGCAATTCAGACTGCTCTCTGTGAAATGCTGTGGGTGTCAATACATTGTTAATGACACCTCCAGACTCGTACAGGAATCAGGTATGGGAATCTGTATCGCTGAACTTGCATTGCACAGACATCACATGCGATCGGCCCGGCAGTGCAAATCACATGCAATGTCTGTGTTCGCTGAAATGTGAACCAAGGCTTAGACTACTTTTACACTGTAGCCGCGTTAGCGCTAAAGCGGCGCTTTATCGCTGTTTAATTGGCGGTTTTTGGTCACTAGTGGGGCGCTGTTAACCCCCACTAGCAGCCGAAGAAGGGGTTAAAACCACCCGTGTTGTTGTTCTTCCGAATCGATTTTCAGGTGCTTCCAAAACATTGCCCATACATTCCAATGGACAGGGGTGGTGTAGGAGCACTGTATACAGCAATTCCCAATATGTGAATTTCAATAGCCTTTTTCCTGTTTCTACAACCAACATCCTCTATATTATAGAGCAGGGATCCTCAAACTATGGCCCTCCAGCTGTTGTGGAACTACAAGTCCCATGAGGCATTGTAAAACTCTGACATTCACAGACATGACTAGGGCATGATGGGAATTGTAGTTCCTGAACAGCTGGAGGGCCATAGTTTGAGGACCCATGTTATAGAGGATGTTAGTTGTAGAAACAGGAAAAAAGCTGTCAATGTACAATACCTAATATGGTGGATGACTATGAACTACAAGACAGGATTATAGAACATTAAGAAATGTAACTCTATTATGGGAAGAAGGCAATATTTCTATTTAATCAGATGTTATAGAGTCTATACTATTAAGTATTGTACATTGACATGTAGATATTTTAAATGATCCATAGGTCATTATAATCTACATGACAAATACAGTATATTTATTTAAGAATAGACAAATTAAAACAGCCGTATACACCAGGAACATAGTGTATACGGCCAAACTTACATTAAAGGCAGCCAACCTGATCCTCGGAGGTGGGGGCATGAAATCAGGACGTAAGGCCCCTCCCAACATGTTTTGTACGAATGCACATCTTCAGGGGACACACATATGCATGCACACAAAATTGTTGGTCACCTTTTTGTGCTAGCGGCTCCGCCTCCTGAGCGCTCACTGATTTTGCATCAATTTGAAGAATTTACTTGGTTAAAGCCATTATGGGACCGATCAGTGCCGATCCTGACCTCCCTGGGGCCCTAAGCAAAATTCTGCCAAGGGGCCCTCTACCTGACCCGTAATGCCGTAAGCTATGTAAACCATTTGCCATTGCCACACAGTCACACCTGACACATCAGTGCTCCCAATACAATTCTCCCTCCTTTAAACAGAACAGTCAAAGAATAAGTACAATATAGAACAGAATGAGCACCCAGCAGTGCAACCAGAGGATAAGGATGTGGGCAGAACACAGCACCCAGCAGGGAGACCAGAGGATAAAGATGTGGGCAGAACACAGAACCCAGCAGGGAGACAAGAGGATAAGGATGTGGGCAGAACACAGCACCCAGCAGGGAGACCAGAGGATAAAGATGTGGGCAGAACACAGCACCCAGCAGGGAGACCAGAGGATAAAGATGTGGGCAGAACACAGAACCCAGCAGGGAGACCAAAGGATAAAGATGTGGGCAGAACACAGCACTCAGCAGGGAGACCAGAGGATAAAGATGTGGGCAGAACACAGCACCCAGCAGGGAGACCAGAGGATAAAGATGTGGGCAGAACACAGAACCCAGCAGGGAGACCAAAGGATAAAGATGTGGGCAGAACACAGCACTCAGCAGGGAGACCAGAGGATAAAGATGTGGGCAGAACACAGCACCCAGCAGGGAGACCAGAGGATAAAGATGTGGGCAGAACACAGCACCCAGCAGGGAGACCAGAGGATAAAGATGTGGGCAGAACACAGCACCCAGCAGGGAGACCAGAGGATAAGGATGTGGGCAGAACCCAGAACCCAGCAGGGAGACCAGAGGATAAGGATGTGGGCAGAACACAGCACCCAGCAGGGAGACCAGAGGATAAAGATGTGGGCAGAACACAGCACCCAGCAGGGAGACCAGAGGATAAAGATGTGGGCAGAACACAGCACCCAGCAGGGAGACCAGAGGATAAAGATGTGGGCAGAACACAGAACCCAGCAGGGAGACCAAAGGATAAAGATGTGGGCAGAACACAGCACCCAGCAGGGAGACCAGAGGATAAAGATATGGGCAGAACACAGCACCCAGCAGGGAGACCAGAGGATAAAGATGTGGGCAGAACACAGCACCCAGCAGGGAGACCAGAGGATAAAGATGTGGGCAGAACACAGCACCCAGCAGGGAGACCAGAGGATAAAGATGTGTGCACAACACAGAACCCAGCAGGGAGACCAGAGGATAAAGATGTGGGCAGAACACAGCACCCAGTTATCCCCTAGTCTATTGGCAATCATGGTGGAGGGTGATTTCATTTTGCAGATTTCCCACACATTGGTGAATTCTGCAATTCAGCCATTTCAGCTCTGCTTTGTCCCTTGTGATGTTTAATTGTACATACATACACCAAGAGATTTTCTGATTTCTGCAGACTTTAGAATCACTATATCATCGATCAATGCATGACTACAAGTTCAGTAAAAGGTACCTTAGGATGTCAGGCTTGCTTTCAGTTTATACATCTAAACAGATCCTGAATGGTAAAATGTATATGCCTAAGCCCTTTGCGAACTGCCGTACCAAGGGAGTTGTTCACCTCACTTCTTAAGGCTCTGTTCACATCTCTTTCCCAGAACATGCACAGAAATCCATGTTTCCATTTGCGCATTCCTGGAACAAGGCAAAAATGCACATTGTGCTTGTAGTGAAATACATTTTTAATGACACCCCAAATTCAGAAAGCAAATGCGCGTTTTGCCGCATACAAAAGTATGCAACAAATGTGTCAAAATGTGCTCACAAAAGCTCCATGAGTTATTTTGCCAGGTTTTCCATGCATAGGGCAGCCCATTGAAATCAATAGGCTACCCTATGCATGACACACGTAAAAACAAACACATGTTTCAAATATGCTAAGTGTAAATGGGGTTTATGGTCGTGGCCCTCTGACTGAGAGTGATGTGGATCACATAAACACGCGACAAGACTTACAACATAAATAGACCTGAAGTGTGCCTTGGTGGTCTGGTCAGTATGCCAAGAAAAGGGGGCATACCCAAAGTAAGTAATGGGCAGTTAATTGAAGAAGGATATGCTGAGAAGTGCCCTGAAAAAGGGAAGGGCGGGAGGGTGTCGAATGCGATTGAATGCGCAGACTCACGGACATGAGGTGAGCTGGGAAGAGTCGGCCCAGTGACGTGTAGTACTGCACACTGAACCGACAAAGAGCATGTGTGAGTGGGCTGCTTAAATACCCTCCGGGCTCCTCCCATAAACTCAGGCCACCACACTGGCCTTCTTATTTACATCAACAGGAGCCAGTGCAATAAATGGGCCATGATGGCCAAAGCTCATAGGTGGGGCTCCCAATCATGCAGCACTCTGATTGGGTGCACAATGCTGACATCATTGGGTATCATTCCATCTTGTGTGTCTTTTGGCCATATAGCATCTGAGGTAACACACAGAACAATTGGGATTGACCATATTGCTATTGAGACAGTGAGATTCATTTACCATTAATGCCGCTTCACCTGTGCCCATCAAATAGTCTCACCTGTGCCCATCAAACGCAGTCTCACCTGCGCCCATTAATGCCGCTTCGCATTTACTCATCACACACCAGGTGATAGTCATGGGCTCAGAAAACTTGTATCCGACGTGAGTGACCCTATGCTTGCTTTCTGTCTGTTCCTCGCCAACATCAATCGAAAATTCTGCTGTATATGTCTGTACCTGCCTCTGTCCATGCCTCTTTCAGGCTCCACCCACCGGGCCCCAAGCAGAGAGAGCTGCCGTCAGCTGCAAGCCTGTCCCAGGATTTACTGCGCTCCACTCGAGTGTGACACGACCAACTCAGGAGAGCGTCCTCGGGGGGGGGGGGCCGGGGTGCTGGACAGACACATGTCAGAGCGGAGAGCATCGGGAGGGGCTAGGTGGGGTACTGGACACAGGATAAACGATCTCCGTTCTGAGTCAGAGGCTCAGAGTGCAGAGCGGAGAGCCGGCTGGGGGATGTGAATCTGCTAGATACATGTCAGAGGCGGAGAGCGGCGGAGGAGGTGTTCTGCACAGTGTGGATGTACATGATGTCAGAGCGGAGACCGGGAGTGGGGGGCGGGGGCGCTGCCCTGCTTCACACAAGTCAGAGGTTCAGAGGAGTCAGAGTGGCTGCCTGGTGTATAGTAGACTACCTGAACAACCCATTAACCCGTACCCATGTGTTCGTCTCACCCCTTAACCATAAAATAAAGACTCGGACAACATGTTATCCTTGAATGGACGTAGGGGTCGGCCACAGCTTTATTTTTTTCTTTAACCATAAAACATCTGTAAACCTTTAGTACCATCTCATGGTAAGATTACAAGGGGGAAGCAACCAGCCAGCCGCCGGCCTAAACCGACGGGCATAATAGCCTTCCCCCGTTCCTTCATTAATATTACCGCCAGCTGTGACTTAACAATAAATATCTCACATCATAACGTGAACAAACAATGCCTGTAAAACCAAAACCTTAAAATTGTAATAAAATACAGCAATAACCACCGTCATAACTCCTCAGCACAAAACTCGCTTGACCAATTTATTTTTTATTTTTTTATAACTTTATTACATTCGATCCTCTTTTTTTTTTTTTTAAACACCTGAAACTGTGTAATAAAACGGGAAACAAGGGCGGGAGGGTGGGAGCTCACTTGCTGGGAGGCTGCTGCGGGTAAGAGGAAGAAGGTGGGAGGGAAACCCACCTTGAAGCCTTGGTCACATGCCCACCCCAAATACCTCCCCCCTGGGCATCTTTAATTGGCTCTATCTGTCAGAGCACCACCCTCACAGAGGGAGGGGGAAGGAGGGGGGAACTCAAGAGGGGAGAGACTCATTTAACCCCTTTCCTGACTGTCCCATCTCCTCAGCTAGTCCGTGGCACCTAGCCCTATTTGGGCCGGTGCCAACCAGACTACCTGAACAACCCATTAACCCGTACCCATGTGTTCGTCTCACCCCTTAACCATAAAATAAAGACTCGGACAACATGTTATCCTTGAATGGACGTAGGGGTCGGCCACAGCTTTATTTTTTTCTTTAACCATAAAACATCTGTAAACCTTTAGTACCATCTCATGGTAAGATTACAAGGGGGAAGCAACCAGCCAGCCGCCGGCCTAAGCCGACGGGCATAATAGCCTTCCCCCGTTCCTTCATTAATATTACCGCCACAGGAGGAGCACAGCCCCTCAAACTGGGCTCCGACCCCCACCCATGATGTAAAGGGCCTGTTCAATGCCATCCTGAAGGCCAGACAAAAAGATATCGAGCCCGATATCATTGAGATGGACCCCATCCTGACCCATGAGCCGCCTATTGTCCCCTTCCAGCTGCCTGTGCCTCACCACTACCCTTGACCTGGCCCTGACGTACCGGGACATGCGGGCGTTAATTGTTCTGCGAGCTCTCTCAATTGCAGCCGCATCCCTATCCTCCTGCCAGGTGACCCGAGGGACAATTTCGGACCAAACCAACATGATTTCCGAAAAAAGAAACACCATTCTCTCCAAATCCATTCTCATTAGGGTAATGATCTGAGCGATATGAGCGAATATCGTTCCCCCCTGCATGGATTACCAACACCACCGGCGACCGAGATACTCCGCCAAACTGAAAGGCTTCCATCCGAGACCGAGACCAGGAGAGACCCCCAATACCTCTCCAATGAACCTCCACTGGAAATCCCAGGGACCTGCCGCCCGGCCGACAGATGGCCCTCTGCGCGGCCCGATGGATATATGAATGGCCCAGAATGTGCACCACCGGCGCACGAGGACCTGAAAAAGGGGGAAAATTCATTATAGCAGCAATTCCGGGCGAACATAACCTGCATAGCACCCCGACTTCCACCGACCAATTCTTTGAATGTCACCCATTGCTAGCCCGGCCCTAGCCGCTTCCGTAGCAGCACCAATTCTGAATGAATGTGTGCCAAAATCGTTCGCTGAAAACCCGGCAGCCACAAGGCAGCGTTTGAAAACCGAACTGAACTGGTACCGTGTAAGGGGGGCCCCCGAAGCATGCACCAAAAACTTTTCCCCACCAGGACTCACCTTCAGGAACTCCGTTACCATTGCAACTGGACAAAGTGTGCCCCCCACTGCCCCAAGGCGCAACCAAGAACCTTTTCCCAGCTGGTCCGTTTTAGACCTTCTCACCCGAACCTGCAACACACCGTTAGTCAGTAGGGCGTCATCCCTGAAAAGGCCCCCAGGACCCGTAGTCGCGGACGCCACTAGCTCGCTTATCCGTAACGCTCCGAAAAAAGCCAGGCAAAACGCAGTAGAAAAAAGAAGCCCTTCGTAAGGAGAGGAACACACCGTAACCGACAAGGGAGTTCAGCAAGGCAAAGGAAACTGGACGCCTAGCGTCCTTTTTCCCGTGCCTTTTCCGCCAACCCTTTAATGCCTGCAGGATACCGAAATGCTTCGTGCAGTCCTGCCACCCGTGCAGCTTTAAGTGAAAACCAACCCCCCCCCATGCGGCGTTGAGCCACCGCGGCGGAACAACCAGAAAGCTCCAAATTCAACAAATAGTCCACCGTAACCTGAAAACGTAAATTCCCACAGGAAGCCACGTCCCTGACGCCCGCCACCCCCAACCAGGCATTCCACGCCTTACCATGATTGGACCAGGTAGCCGGAGTCACCGAAGCAGCAATGAGGGGCATCAAAGTCCTGACACCAGGGTCCATAGGGACTTCGGGCAAGGCAGGCCTTCCTGATCCGCACCCGGGCAAAGAGACCGGAACTCCTGGAAACGAGAACGAGACAATAAGTCAGCGATAACGTTATCAACACCTGGGACATGACGAGATCTGAACCAGATATTATTCTCCAGGCATCTGAGCACCAGATGACGGAGTAGGGCCAGAACCGGCAGCGAAGAGGAAGACAGACCGTTGATGCAATGCACCACACTGCTATTGTCGGTCCAGAAGCATACCTTTTTGTCCCAGAGCTGCTCCCCCCAAAGTTCAACCGCCACGACGATGGGAAAAAGCTCAAGGAGAGTCAGGTTGCGACATAACCCCTGCTCCTGCCACATCAGTGAAAAGAGACAATTCCTGATTGCCTATTTCGACCGACAGGAAACACGTGCGCCCGTTGTATGTGCCCAAAAAACGCCGCCACACTGACAGGTCCGCTTTTAGGGAACAAGTCAGTCGGATGCGATGCTCAGGCCTCTTGGCCCCTTTGGTGGCCAGAGACAACCGGCGTGAAAAAACACGACCCATCGGCATGATACGACATGCAAAGACGAGGAGGCCCAATAGCGACTGCAATTGCCGCAGAGTAACTTTTTGAACTTCACAAAACCCCTCGATCAAGCCTAATAGCTTTTCGAGCTTATCTGCTGGTAACCGAAAGACCATCTCAAGGGAATCGATTTCAATGCCAAGAAAAGGACAGCCTGGTGATTGGGCCCTCCGTTTTTTCTGCGCAAAGCGGAACCCCGAACCTGCTCATCACAGCACAGAAAAAATCCAGCAAAAATTGACACTGAGAAGATTCGGCCGGGGCTACTATCAGAAAATCATCCAAATAATGAATGATGGATCTACAACCCGTTGCACATCGTACCACCCATTCCAAAAAGGAACTGAACATTTTCGAAATAGTGGCACGTTATGGAGCAGCCCATAGGCAAACAAGTGTCATAATAGAAGAGGCCATCCACACAGCAACCCAGAAGGTGGTAGCAATCCGGGTGCACCGGCAGCAGCCTAAAAGCCGATTCAATGTCAGTTTTAGCCATCATGGCACCTCTGCCGGCCCGTCGGACCAACAACACAGCCTTATCGAAGGAGACATAGGAAACAGACGCCTCATCCTTTGAGATGCCGTCGTTAACCGATGAGCCCCTGGGATAAGATAAATGGTGAATTAACCGAAACTTACCGCTCTCCTTCTTGGGGACCACTCCCAAAGGAGAAACCCTCAAGTTAGGAAATGGTGGGGATGAAAACAAACCCTCAATGCGACTCAAATTAACCTCTTTACTAACCTTGTCCCGCAGGGCATCCGGGTAAAGCGCAGCCGATTGCAAATTGCCAGCCAGTTGGTGTGAATCTGAGGGAATGAAGGGGATAAGAAAACCGTACAAAAAACCTATGCGCAACTGCTCAGCCTCCGACCTATTGGGGTAACGCTCTAGCCAGGGGAGCATCTCTTCCACGCTCACCGGCGTCTTTCCCTTCAACAGGCCCTGTACCCCTATGCACCGGTTTTGCGCCGCGGGGGCAGCGAACTGCCCCGTGGGCGCCACCGCAAGAGGAGCACTCGTGCTTGAACTTGCACAACCCGAAGAACTTGCAATGACCCTCGTTAAAGAGCCAGCATGTTCCGGGTCTCTTTGTGGCCGCTGCGCCCTGCTGACTTGCTGAGGAGGCAGCGGCCCCGCCAAGAAAGGGAGTCTGCCTCTGCGCCATCATAAGCCGCAGCCAGACATCCGTCGCCTTGCAGCCCCAACCCACCTCGGGTTGCAACGCCAAGCGTCTTCTGAACTCTTCGTCATATTTCCACCAAGCGCTGCCGCCATGGGACTTATAGGCGTTGTATACTGAGTCCAAATAGACGAAGAGCTCCGAACAGCGCTCGGGGTGTTTTTCCCCCATAATACCACCCAGCACGGCAAAAGCCTGCAACCAGTTACCTATTGTCCTGGCAACCCGGGGCCTGCGCTCAAAAGACCTGTCAGTATAGGGCTTGCGCTCCTTATCAATGGTATGCTGATCAGCTGAAACCAAAGACCATATATCTATGTACTTATTTTCCCAAATTTTTTGTTTGATGTCTTCAGTAACGTTTGATCCTAACGGGCTAATTCCACAGAAAAAGGACTCCTTGTGTACACCGGCCCTTGGCGGAGATGGAGGACGCCTGCCCGCAGGAGGCGTAACCGCCCCCTGGGAGCCGGGCTCCAGCTGCGACAATAATGCTTTTAAAGCCGGTACCAAAGCATGCGTCCCACCCCCGGCCCCCCAGGCCCCTGCGAAGTCAAACTCACCAGTTACTGCCGAAGATGGAGGAGGGGGAGGGATCACTGGAGGTATCGCAGCTGACAATACCGAAGGAGCGGATGCGGGAACAGGCGGAAGGAAAACCGGCACTGAAGATGGAGCCACCGAAACCGTCGTGGCCACGGGAGCCACAGAGGAAGCAGGCACGCCGGACGGCTGGTCCGCGTGAGAAGGCCGCCTGGAGCGCCTCGATGAACCCTGTCTAGACCTAAGCCGACCCTCGCGATCCCTGGATCGGCTCCTAGAGGAACTGCCAGAGGAGGATGGTGACCCCCAGCGGGAGGATCTGGATCTACGCCAGTGTCTGCTGTGACGCCTAGGGGATCTACGGCGACGGCTTCTGCTGTACCGCCCATAACGCCCAGAACTACGCGAAGAGGACCTGGAGTCCGACCGCATGTCCCGTCTACGGGACCGATCGCTCCTGAAACTCGCAGGAGGGGGGGGGGTGGGCGATTGGGGGGGACAGTGGAGGTGTTCAGGTGAGGAGAAGGACACACTATATCTTCCCCAGCATCCGCATCCACAGGTGCCTGGGGGGGGTTGCGAGCGGCATGGGCAGGATGGGCTTGCACATTCACTGCTAAGTCAGTAGCAGGGACATCTACAGTGGGGGCAGGGGCGGAGGGGATGTCTGCAGCTAAGCCAGCCTCCTCGCTACTCGAGGAGCTGGAAACATGTACATTAGCATTACCCATGATGGAGTACAGGGAGGGGGAGAGGCACACACTCTGTGTAGACACACGAGGAGCAGAAGAGAAAGGGGGCGGGGCTACCGCGTCGACCCGCAATTTGGCCCCGCCCCTTCCTCCCCCCTTTCCAGCAACAGATACAGTGGTGCCTCTGCGCCGCTGTGAAGCCTTAGGGGCAGGGCTTTTTTTCTGGGGGAACTTGGTGGAACTGAGTTCCACCACCTTTGGCTCAGACCCTTTGGTGCCCGCTCACCACAATCACTTGTGAACACAGAAGTCTGGTTTTTGTGTTTACAAGTGACTGCTTTGTAACCCCCTGAACTCTGCACACTGTATGTAATGCAATTCTGGTATTTAATGCCCCTTTAAGACCCTTCTACTGTTTGTGAAATCTGAACGGGTCGTGGTTGAGTTCCTGCACCTATTTTCTGAGAAAAAAAGCTCTGCTTAGGGGGACTGGGACTCAGCCTTACAGGCGGTCGGGTGGCCCTACGAGGGGCCCGCCGACCCCTTACCTGGTCATCCACAGTTGGGCACGGCGAGGGGAACGGTCCAGGCACCCCCAGGTCGGCGGCGATGCGAGCCAGGAAGCCTCCATCGGACCGCATCCGCTCCCGGATCAAACCCAGCAGGTCTTCAGCCATGACACAGCCAAGGAAGGTAAGGAGCTCACTTGCTGGGAGGCTGCTGCGGGTAAGAGGAAGAAGGTGGGAGGGAAACCCACCTTGAAGCCTTGGTCACATGCCCACCCCAAATACCTCCCCCCTGGGCATCTTTAATTGGCTCTATCTGTCAGAGCACCACCCTCCCAGAGGGAGGGGGAAGGAGGGGGGAACTCAAGAGGGGAGAGACTCATTTAACCCCTTTCCTGACTGTCCCATCTCCTCAGCTAGTCCGTGGCACCTAGCCCTATTTGGGCCGGTGCCAACCATAGTTGCAACAGCAAGCTCTGTGGCCGGGTGCCCTAAGCGGCTGCCTAGTCCGCCTAGTGGTAGCGCCGGCCCTGTCTAGAGACTTAAATTATTTAATTTAGTTAAAGATCTGATGATTAAACCCTCAGACAAGGACAGGGCAATAAAAGCAGATGTGTGAAAACATAGGAAATGGGAAGTGGTATGACATTTCTAAACAACAAACTAAAATGCTTCACAATGATTTCCTGGTGTAATTGATGAAGCAATAGATGAAAGTATAATTCCAAAAAGTATTGGTAAAATCATCTAGAATCTGCTTTTTATACACTTACTAAGGTTTAGAAGGACACCTTCAATCCTCTAGGGAGGCCCAAAATATTGGGAACTGGCATACTGTGAATGCAGGTGTAGCGCCCCCTTGCTTTTAGCATGGGCACTTTTTTCTAAAACTAGTTGACTGGGAGAGTTACATTTGCTCCCCGTCGTGATTTTTTTAGGTTAATGACCTGTGTCATTCTGGAAAGGACCACTGGCTCGGACTGCATTCTGGGGATGTGAGTTCATCCTTGGCTGGCAGTGGGAGCCAGAGGGCTTTCTGGCGGATGGAACCTTCCTCAGCAGCCAATTGGAGGAGTTTTCTCCCGCTGGGCATGCTAGGGAGGCATATATCTGGGTCGGAGGTCATGTGTTAAGGGTTCTGTTTGATCTGGTCTAC
Source organism: Rana kukunoris (assembly GCA_029574335.1). NCBI lineage: Eukaryota > Metazoa > Chordata > Amphibia > Anura > Ranidae > Rana > Rana kukunoris. Next base: position 485,368,554 of record CM056051.1, on the reverse strand, counting down.
AGCGCGGGTTCCTGGAGTCGGGGTGCGGCACCCACCTTCAGGGTGTGCGCATCCATGGACCCTACCTGGCCAAGTTCCAGATCTTATCAAGTCTCACTCGGAGACGAATCTGAGGGGACCCCAGTGGCTCGCTGGGTTCCCAATGCCGTGGAGAAGATCCGGCGCCCGGGCAATGGACAGGTGCGTTTCGCTGTCACTCGGAGATCTGTGCTACGATAGTTGCTGGGAGGATTTACTCTATTTGAACATTCAAAATCTTTTACAATTTATTGGTCTGTGGCAGGGGCCTAGAGTCGGGTCGGTGAGAGAGACTCGTTCCTCCCAGCTAGAATCTAAGGTGACGTCTCGGCTGCCAGGCCTGTGAGAGAGACCTGTCTGGGAGGCACCTCACTCACTTAAGCATTGAGTGGCGACGTTTGGGTTTTGTATGTTTCAGGAGCTGATCTCTGCTGCATCTATATCCAGGCCTGACATCTAGAATCCTTTCCTTCTCATCAATCTGTTCTTCCTTCACTGTATTGATGTTTGGCTATGTTGGCCTGGATTAAAGCATTGAGAAAATCTTTATTCACTGTGTGGACACTTAATTACTACCTAGTGCTTCTGGTGCAACCCTAGACCAAATGAGAGCAACTTAATCTGCCGATCCCATCATCAAACCAGCAGTCCTCTCGGGGGTGACGCTACACAGGTATCATGAAAGTTTAGTGTTTTAAAGTTTTTGAGGCCACGTGTAGAGAGACTGTTTTCATATACACTAGATACTTTATACCTTTTGAGCCAACTAGAACTCCTGGATATATAACAAAAAGCCATGTTCTTGGGCATACATTTGGAGGTGATATTATATATGACAAGGGTGTTTTTGTGGTTAAGTGATTCTTAGATGGTCAGAATAGAGCAAATTCAGGATTACCCCTTATTTTTTATTTTCCTTGCACGTAGTTGCATATTCTTTGTAAAATGAAGCTTTATCTCATTTACTAAGGTCTGGAGCAACTGCACTTGCAGAGTCTATTTGCCAGTGGCGGTGCATCCATTAAGGGAGCACGGGCACCGCCCCTTCTCTCCAGCCACCCCCTCTATGACTAATGGATAGATTCATGCATAGAATTAAGCTATCTATGGCCCTGCCGGCACCCCCTTTACACGGGTGTCCGGCCTCTTTTTGGATGCTGGTTGCCTGAATTATAGAGGCGGGGGTGTATTTTTGAAGCACCTGATTAGAGCCATAGGCTCCAATAAGCTTTGCAAAGCATTGCAATCTGAGTCCACCCATATTACATTTTTTAACACTGAACCACCTCTCCGCCAATCAGGAAGTGTGGGTCTGTTACCCGTCACCTGATTGGCTGAAAGGACAGACGATGCGATTGGATGCCTATCAGGAGGAGGGGAGAAGACACATGGAGGACACAACTTGCCGCTTCAAGATCCCACAGCTCTCTGCCGTCACCCACTGCCTGACTCGCCCCTGAGATAGGTTAAAGGGGAATTCCACCCACAATTTCACTTTTTAAATATGAATACCCCTGTAATACACAAGCTTAACGTATTCTAGTAAAGTTAGTCTGTAAACTAAGGTCCGTTTTGTTAGGTTGTTCCAGCATTTAGATTTAGTTTATAATCTAGAAATAGACCGTGGCTATCTTAAGTGTGGGCATCATTAAGCCAGACTGTATGACTTCCTGGATTTCAGCTTTGCATATTTTGCACATGCTCAGTGCTGCACAAGCAATGTAATAGGTTTCAGTCAGGTTTGCAAGAACTACTGGGAAACATGATGCCTATCCCAGAAACCCTTGCAAATACCCATGTGACTTAATAGCCTAGGCTAATAAGGAGGAGGAAGTAATGAAGGACTACAAAATAAAGGTATTTACAAGCAACAAAATAAATAAAAATTGTCCATTCTGAACACTATGAGATAAGGGCATGCAGCACAGACAAACATAAAAAAATGGGTGGAACTCCACTTTAAGTTCTGGGAAGACAGCGAGCGGGCAGGGGGGGGGGGGGGGGTCACAGTGGCAACTTTTGATGGGCACAGTGTCAGCATTTGATGGGCTCAATGGCAGCATTTGATTGGGACAGTGGCAGCATTTAAGTGGCACAGTGTCTGCGTTTGATGGGCACAGTGTCTGCGTTGGATGGGCACAGTGGCTGCGTTTGATGACACAGTGGCTGCATTTGATGGCACAATGGTTGCAATTGATGGGCAGAGTGGCTGCATTTAATGTTCACAGTGAGGCTGTAATTAATGTTTTAAAGAAAAAATCTTGCTTATTCTCTCAGTGTTGTGGGAATACCTCTCCCATATAATGCATATCTGTAGACAAGGGAGTTTTTTGGGGGGAATTTTTTGAGGTGCCAGCAAAAGGTAGCAATTTCATTACTCCAGAATATAAAATAACAGAGAATTTATTGCTACATACAAGACATAGTTCAAAAAAAGTCTATAAATTGTGTTTGTCACTTAATAGCATTGGAGTGATTGTCTCAACATGTTTCGTCACTCAGGGCTTCCTGGATACACCAAGGGTAGCCAAGCTGACAAACTGCTATGTATGAGCTACTCACTATATATCCCCATCAACAGACCTTTGTCTGCAATTCAGGCACCCTTGGTTTATCTCTAATTTCTGTTTCTTTTGATATTGCAGCCGAATAATCTTTTTGGGCCTTGTTTGGCATTTCCCTATGTGCGCTATCCATTGACCATTTTTCATTCCAACCTGACATCGAGTCACAGGCAAAAAGATCTCCATATGGTGTCACATCTAAGTGTCTTAATAACATCCCCTGAGAGAATTGAAATTACTACTTTTTGCTGGTACCCCCAAAAATCCCCCCCAAAAAACTCCACATTTATTTACAGGGATGTTGGTGCCATTTCTTTGACATTGTCACCTATCCATATCACCACCCTTTACTATAATACATGTAATGGTCACCACCGTTTACGATCTTCCATCCACCCAAGACAGCTTATATTACACCCTGACAAACCAGCAGACACGACCCATTCCCCCAGAATTAAGATGAGACACACTCCGTTCTCTCTGGTTTCAAATGAATGGATGCTTTAATGGTACACACTGCTGGTTCTTATACAGTTACAAACATGTCACAGTTAATCACAGGGACAATTAACCTCTCCACCCCCTAACATCACACAATGAACTTCAATCACATTCTTTTAGTTAATGACATTCAGTTGAGGTAATTATTAGTCACCCCCCAGATGCGAGTGAGGGAAAAATCGCCCCCACTTGTCCCCGTAGCTCTGCTGGGTGGAAGTGACGTCAAAACGTCAGTCTCGCCCAGCGTCTTAAAGAAACATTTTTTTTTCTGTCATTTGAAAAAATGACAGTTTCATTTTTTATTTTTTTTTTGCATTTTAGTCTAAATATGAGATCTGAGGTCTTTTTGACCCCAGATCTCATATTTAAGGCCGCGTACACATGATGAGACATGTCCGCTCAAACATGTCTGACGGATCGTTTGCAGCAGACATGTCTCATCTGATTTTGGTCCAATGGCGTGTACACACCATTGGATCAAAATCCCCGCTGGCAGACAGCGCAGTGACGTGGCGGTGACGTTGACGCCGCCACGTCACCGAACCAGGTAGTGAAAAACTTCCACGCATGCGTCAAATCCGTTCGACGCATGTGCGGGCAGATATGTCCGCTGGTTAGTGTACTAACCAGCGGACATATACGACGTACATGTCTCCGGCGGACACATTTTAAAACATGCTTTAACATGTCCGCTAGCCCATACACACAATCGGATTTGTCTGCTGAAACGGTCCATCGGACCAGTTTCAGCGGACAAATTTGATCGTGTGCAAGCGGCCTAAGAGGACCTGTCATGCTTTTTTCTATTACAAGGGATGTTTACATTCCTTGTAATAGGAATAAAAGTGTTCATTTTGTTTTTATTTCAGTGTAAAAAATTATAAACTAAATTAAAATAAATAAGAAAAAAAAAATTTTTTTTTTAAAACGCCCCGTCCCGACGAACTCGCGCACAGAAGCGAACACATACGCGAGTAGCGCCCGCATATGAAAACTGTGTTCAAACCACACAAGTGAGGTATCGCCACGATCGTTAGAGTGAGAGCAATAATTATAGCCCTAGACCTCCTCTGTATCTCAAAAAATGCAACCTGTAGAATTTTTTAAACGTCGCCTATCGAGATTTTTAAGGGTAAAAGTTTGACGCCATGCCACGAGCGGGCGCAATTTTTAAGCGTGACATGTTGGGTATCATTTTACATGGCGTAACATTATCTTTCAATATATAAAAAAAATTGGGCCAAATTTATTGTTGTCTTATTTTTTTTTATTAAAAAAGTGTTTTTTTTTCCAAAAAAAAGTGCGCTTGTAAGACCGCTGCGCAAATACGGTGTGACAAAAAGTATTGCAATGACTGCCATTTTATTCTCTGGGTGTGTTTGAAAATAATAATAATAATATTATATATATATATATATATATATATATATATATATATATATATATATATATAAATATAAAATGTTTGGGGTTTTAAGTAATTTTCTAGCAAAAAAAAATGTTTTAGTCTCGTAAACACCGAATCTGAAAAACAGGCTCGGTGATCAAGTGGTTAAAATAATGAGATACTGAATAGGAGTATTCCATATTATCAATTTGCATTCAGGTGGTGAAAATCCTAAAGTAAATTCTCAGCATTTTTAAAAGTGATTTACTGCTGGGCTTTGAATAACCTTAATATTCCTAACTTGAATAACTGGAGATTAAATTGCACACATGCGTAAATGATTTCCATCTCCCCTCCTATCACATTTAGAAACAAATACAAACTAGTTCCTTGAATAAATGTTACATTTTAAAGATGTTCCCAGTTAGGAATAATGAAGCTGCAAAGAGTAAAATTAATAATAACCAACATATCATTTACAAAATTATTGCAACACACTTCCCTGTTCTTTGTGGTCAGAAAATTGTAAACTGGGGATGTGGTATAATCTGTTTTAGAGATTACATAGCAGGAACAGATCTGCACACGACAAAGAAAAGAGAACATGGCAGATGAAATTTGGACCTCAGGTATTTAATGCATGTTAAATTACTCTTTAACTTTATTTTTTTAAAGAGAACGAGTCACAGTTGGGCTTATTGAGCAATTGTTTAGTCTTAAACTCTATGTATAGCCGTTTTGGTTGCTTTGAATAGAGGAGGGAAGGGTTAAATCTGGTCAGCTTATTTCTTTCTGCTTGTCCCATTAGGAAGATTTTGTATGTCTGAGAATGATTCTTGGAGTTTAGAAATAAAGACCCAAACGCCTCAGCTTCCTTCTATCATACGGAGGAGAATGTTTGCAACACGTGGTACCCATAGTCAATCTTTTTCTATTCTACCTCTTACCAGGAGCTGATCGACCAGTAAGACCCCTTTCACACTGAGGTGCTTTGCAGGCGCTATAATGCTAAAAATAGCGTCTGCAAAGCACCCTGAAACAGCCGTTGCTGTTTATCCAGTGTGAAAGCCCTGAGGGCTTTCACACTGGAATGGTGCGCTAGCAGGACGATAAAAAAAGTCCTGCTAGCAGCATCTTTGGAGTGGTGAAGGAGCGGTGTGTATACTGCTCCTCCACCATTACTGCCCATTGAAATCAATAGGCACCGCAGCTATAACGCCGGCAAAGCGCTGCTGCAGCAGGGGTTAAAAGCGACCCGCAAGCGGCAAAATACCCCTGCAAATGTGACGGTAAAGCTCCGCTCTCCCCTCCCCCTTACTCATTCTGTCTGCTCCCCATGCAGCCCCCCCGTTTTTTCCTCCTGTTCTTTTTGTTAGCTCCCATATTAATTTGTTTAAATATTTAATTGAAAGGTGTTAGACACAGGTCTCTGGCAGGCAAGGACTTGTTAAGTTCAATGCTTCCGAGCATGCGTCAAATTGTTTCTGAGCATACATGTTTTTTTCTCCGTCGGAGTTCCATTCATTCATTCATTGTTCCTCCATACAATGAGTGGGGGAGTGAGCATAATCCTAAAACAGCAAGTGTGTTAGCTAGCATTTTATGCTATATATTTTTTTACATGTACCATTTTCATACGTTTTGAGGGTGGTTATATGAGACTGCAGAGACCGCTTCCTCTTCTCCTCTTCTCCTCTTCTCCAGACAATGTAGTCCCCAATGATGAAAAAAAAAAAAAAAAAACTGTTTTACGTCAGCATTGCTAATTGAATTGCTACACTGTGATTGCTTCAGAGGGTGGGCCCATCAGGTGCATCTCAAAAAATTTGAATATCATCAGGAAGTTAATCTATTTCAGTAATTCAATTCAAAAAGTGAAACTCATATATTCTATAGATTTATTACACAGAGTGATGTATTTCAAGCATTTCTTTCCTTTAATGTTGATGATTATGGCTTACAGCTAATGAAAACCCAACAATTAGTATCTCAGAAAATTTGAATATTACATAAGACCAATAAGAAAAAGGATTTTTAATACAGAAATGTATGTCCATGTACAGTATAGTATGCACTCAATACTTGGTTGGTCATGCTTATTAAACCAGGTATTGGTACTTTTGACAATGTGGGCAGGTGCCAAGTCCTGCTGGAAAATGAAACCCGGATCTCCATAAATCTGGTCAGCAGAGGAAAGCATGAAGTGCTCTAGAATTTTCTGGTAGAGGGCTCTGCTGACTTTGGACTTGATAAAACTAAGTTGACCAACACCAGAAGATTACATGTCTCCCCAAATCATCACTGACTGTGGAAACTTCACACTGGACCTCATGCAACTTGGATTATGTGCCTCTCTACTTTTCCTCCAGACTTTAGGAACTAGATTTCCAAATAAAATGCAGAGTTTACTTTCATCCAAAAAGAGGACTTTGGACCACTGAGCAACAGTCCAGTCCCTTTTCTTTTTAGCCCAGGTAAGACGCTTCTGACGTTGTGTCTGGTTAAGGAGTGGCTTGACACAAGAAATGCAACACTTGTAGTCCATGTCCTGGATACATCTGTGCGTGGTGGCTCTTGAAGCACTGAGTCCACTCCAGCCGTAGTCCACTCCTTGTGAATCTCACCCAAATTCATGAATGGCCTGTGCTTCACAATCCTCTCAAGGCTGTGGTTATCCTTGTTGCTTGTGCACCTTTTTCTACCACACTTTTTCCTTCCACTCAACTTTCCATTAACATGCTTGGATACAGCACTCTGAACAGTCAGCTTCTTTAGCAATGATCTTTTGTGAGTTACCCTCCTTGTGGAGGATGTCAATAACTGTCTTCTGGACAACTGTCAAGTCAGCAGTCTTCCCAATGATTGTGTAACTCAGGAACCCTTTACAGGTGTTTTGAGTTCATTAGCTGATTGGAGCGAGACTCCATGAGTCTACAATATTAAACTTTTTTATTCTCTGAGATACTGAATTTTTTTTTTTTAATAGCTGTAAGCCATAATCATCAAAATTAAAATAAATAAATGTTTGAAATATATCACTCTGTGTGTAATGGATCTATATAATATATGAGAGGGGTTGGGACTTTAAATGAGGTAGGTCTAGCATTGATATAAGATGAGTCAATGTAGAAAGACATGTTTTATTCAATACATTAAAAGACATGATGTGCATCCAGCTTTCCTGAAGGCCCCTTCCTCAGCTCCCGGGATTAACATTTTAACCCCTTAAGGACCGCCGCATGTACATATACGTCGGCAGAATGGCACGTACAGGCACATTGGCGTACCTGTACGTCCCTGCCTAGACATGGGTCGGGGGTCTGATCGGGACCCCCCCGGTACTTGTGGTGGTCCCCGTGGCTGTCCGAGCGATCCGGGATGAGGGGGTGGCTGTTCGTTTTTGTCCGCCCCCTTCCTCCCAGCCAATGCGCGCACTCCCCTCGCGTGTCACTTCCTCTGGAAGGGGGAAGTGATGTAATCTCTCCTCTCGGCTGTATTTTCAACCACTGCTGAGGAGAGAAGACATCACAAGTGAGTCTGCACCAACACTACACTGACACCAGTGACACATAGGCACATTAACCCCCCCCCCCTTGACACAGTGTCACTGAATGCAGTGATCATATATGTACTGATCACTGCATTTAGTGTCAGTGTGACAGTTAGTGTGACAGGCAGTTAGTGTTAGGTTCAGGGTAGCCCCGCCCCCCCTAATAAAGTTTTAACCCCTTGATCACTGCCCTAGTTAACCCTTTCACCCTCTATTGCCAGCGTCACTAAGCGATCATTTTTCTGATCGCTGTATTAGTGTCACTGTTGCGGCTAGGTAGCTAGTTTTTTTTTTATTGCGATTTTTTTTTTTTTTACTAAAGACATGTTTACTAAAGACATGTGGCTAAATACATTTTGGCCTAAATGTTTGACTAAAATTTAGTTTATTCGATTTTTCTTATAACAAAAAGTAAAAAATATATATATTTTTTTCAAAAATGTCGCTCTATTTTTGTATAAAAAAATAAAAATCGCAGAGGTGATCAAATACCATCAAAAGAAAGCTCTATTTGTGGGAAGAAAAGGACACAAATTGTGTTTGGGAGCCACGTCACACGACCGTGCAATTGTCTGTTAAAGCGACACAGTGCCGAATTGTAAAAACGCCTCTGGGCATTTAGCAGCATATTGGTCCGGTCCTTAAGTGGTTAAGCAGCCACCAGTTTTTATGTTCACATGGTCTAGACTTAATTGACATGTAAGTACTTAGTGGGATGATATCATTTCTCTCCTCTACATATATAGTCTCCCTCGTGTTTAGGTGTAATATTGGACCATATCACTTTATTTATGCTTTTTTACAGACATTGGTGCACTCGCCCCTGATGATGTGGTAGGAAACCACGAAATGTGCAATGGGGCCAATTATAATGCACCATTTTCTTTTAGATGCCTTTATTCCATCCACTTCCAAGTTACCCCACCATGTTGCTTTTTAAGCGATTCTTTATGATTGACAACTGTCTTATACTTTAATATGTCATCTCTAAGTTGCTATGATTGTTTTCATGAATATCTGGTTAATAATATGTGATTAATATGTTTGTTTACCACGCATGTACTCATTTTGCTATGTCATGTTTTTAATGTATTGAATAAAACATGTCTTCTTACATTGACTCATCTTTAAGCCATGCTAGACCTACCTCATTTAAAGTCCCAAACCCTCATTTTCTTGCATGTAGATTTAGGGATGGAGATGTGTGATCTCACACACCTCATTTAAAGTCCCAAACCCCTCTTTTGGTTCTATATAATATATGAGATTTACTTTTTGAATTGAATTACTGAAATAAATTAAATTTCTGACGATTCTGACTACTAATTTTTGGAGATGCGCCTGTATATTCTGTCTTCTGATTGAGTGGTTCTCAATTAGCCCAGAAGACTGAGGACATCTTGTGATGAAAAGAGATTACTGCAAGAAACAGTGTTGAAGAGGTGACATTGCAGCGTAGAGCTATTTTTTTTGAATTTTCTTTTTACAGCTGCTGTGGGAAACTCTAAAAAAATGTGAGCTTTAAAGTGTATGTTTGGACTGTGTTTTTTTTTTTAGGAGGAAATTACGCAGAGAGGGAAAATACTTGGAGGATGGCCCACCAAGAAGAAGCCAAGGGTAAAAACACAACATTTCCTTATGCCGCGTACAGACAACCGTTTTTTAATGATGAGAAAATGCCATTTATTTAATTGGTAGTGAAAAACGGTCCTGTGTACGCAAAAAAGGGCACTAAAAATTTAGAACCTGCTCTATTTTTTCGTCGTGTGTACCGTGTACGCTTCAACGAGGGGTAAAAAAATGTGTATGCTCAGAAGCAAGTTATGAGACGGGGAAATTAGCAAAAGCAGCCCAAAGGGTGGTACCATTCGAATGGAGCTTCCCTTTTATAGTGCCGTCGCACGTGTTGTATGTCACTGCGATTTGCTCGAGCATTTTTTTTCACGAACGTGTGTATGCAAGGCAGGCTTGAGAGGAATCACGACAAATCACGTTGAGGAAATGTCGTTTTTTTCCATGACATGAATAACCGTCGTGTGTACGTGGCATTAGACTTTGCCCTCTCCCCCATAAGCAGATGTAAATGAGCTAGCAGTATTCAGACATATTTTAGGGACCACTTCACCTTTTTCGGGGCTAATAAGCAAACATGTAATTAGAACCATACCAAAGACTCACGAAACATGTTATCGTTATACATAAAAGGTGTAAATGAGGGACACCTATCAGCAAAAGTATGCAGGCATAGGACACACCCCCTTGCCACACCCCCTTTAAGGAGAATTGTACAGAAATAACAATATTGGTTAAACCCACAAGTGCTTTTTTTACCACTACTATTCATTTACATAGGTGTGCACAGCCTTTGGCATTAGGGTGTGCACCCCAAAGCTCAAACACACTCTACTGATCACTCGCGATGTTCATTTAGACAGGGAAGGGGCCAGTAAATGGCATATTTACTGGTCCTTTCCCCCACTCATCCTATAACATCCACAGCAACAACCGGGGGAGAGGAGGAAAAACCGGCAGTGCTGTGGGGGAAAAGGAAGGGGAGCCAGGTGAGTAGGGGGAATCTGTTCTGCACAGGGTGTTGTGGGTGTGCCTGGGCACATCTGGCACACCCTGTGTGCACGCCTATGTTTCTTTATATTGGCTTATGGAATTTACAAATGCAAGTTAGATTTCAGATGAAAGGTTTAGCACTGGGAAACACTTTTTGCTAGAAAAAAAGTAAATTTTATATACAGCTATGTAGATCAGACCAAAATGAGGGACAAATGAGGAGGAATGAGGGACAGAGGGACATTGTTCCAAATCAGGGACAGTCCCTCGAAATCAGGGACAGTTGGGAGCTATGTGATAGCTATAAATAGAATTGTGTTAAAAAGGTTAATTTTTGAGTAAAGTTGAAATGTGTGTTTAAATAAATTCATGCATTTGCATGTGATGTGAATCCAAATTCACAGTGTCTGTTCAGATCCATGCACCTGTTACTGCCTGCATGTCAAGCTTTGATTTGCGATTGTGTCTGAGCAACAACTGTGTGCATCCACATTTATGGGCTGCCTGCACAGCTCCGAGGTGGATGCACACATCTGCCAGTGACTCTGCATGGAGAACATTCTTACTGTATTTGCCCGTCTGAATGAGCCCTTCAAGTGCTTGCTACCTTTCATAGTTTGAATCTATTTTACTGTTATATACATTTTCATTATAGCTGACAGAAGTAGAAGAGACCGGTTGATTTTTATCCTGTTGGGTCTTCTTTTTCTGAAGTTCTGTGTTTTGTTGGTCTTCATAGGCCTCCTGTTTGCTTTATGTAAGTATCAATATTACTTTTTCACACACTTTCACATTTTCATTTTTTTTTGTTTTGTTTTGTTTTTTACAAAATGCGTATGTAGATATACAATTGTTATATTTAATATCTAAAATGAAAATATAGAACACAAATGTTTTTTTTTGTTTTTCTTTTTTTGCCAGTTGGGACATATACAGCAGTGTAAAAATTAAGGGCAGGTTTGACTGGAAGGGATCCCACTCCTTCTTAAAGCGGAGCTCCTCCCTAAAGTGGAACTTCTGCTCATCGGATTCCTCCCCCCTCCGATGCCACAATTGGCACCTTTCGGGGGGAGGGGGGACAGGATACCCGTCTTTGACAGGTATCCTTTCCCTATTCCGGGAGTCCGGCCGTGGCCATGACGTGGCAGTGACGTCACTGCGGGGCTCCCTCCTCCTCCTCCCCTGGCCGCCGGGCTAATAGGAGAGAGGAGCATGGCCTCGCACATGCGCAGTAGGGTTCCCGACGTCAGGGGTTTGGGTCCAAACTTTTTACATGTTCGGGAGTTCTGGTGCGAACCAAACTGGGGGGTGTTTGGCCCAAATCTAGTTGTACTGTTGGTACTATATAAATCCTGTATAATAATAATAATTGTGCTCTTGCTGGGCATCCAATGTGTCCCTATGGGCTCCCTCCGGGCAAACCTGCCCTTAATGTATCCACTGCTATATATTTTTTAACTTGGACACTCTCAGAAATATAGAGTTAGGACCACAGTATACAGTAGGCACTGTCGCTTCCATATATAATGTATTTGCAAATGTTAGAAACTTAACCCTCTGCTTTTCACATGAATTGTTAGACTGGGACAATTTGTTTTTGTTGTAGTTTAGCTGGTAGGTGTGCCAGAAAATGTTTGTTTCTTTGTGATTACAGAGTTACCAGGTTAAAATAAAGGGAAAAAAAGTGGTAAAAATTGAATACAGCTACCACATACTAGAACCAGTAAGCTGCAATACTATCAGTTTTTGTTCTTTGGTTTAGATATGCTTTAGCTTACAAAACAGTCTGATTTGGTGACCTTTTTCTCCCCAGATTCCAAGATGTCACAAACCAGTGGTAAGAAACTGAAGTATAATTCTACCTCTGAACCTCTCGTTGATCTATGTGGACTTCATACAACGTCCTTCCAGATCAGGCCTGACGTGCGGCTATGCAGTGGTGCGGTCTGTTATGATGATAACGACGATGATCGACGAGTATAGCGGCTCACTGACAGTACCATGTGACTGCTGTAACCAATCACAGCAGGTCACATGACAGTTGTACACAATGGATGGCTTCCTTAACAATTAACAATTGTGTTGCTAGCTGTAATTGGTCCAGTCTATACCATGTGATCACACTGACCAATCACAGCCTATCTGTACCATGTGATTAGCTCTGACCAATCACAGCTAATCGCAAAAAAAAACTAACTGAATAAATCGATTTGATTCAGTAAAGTGCTTGCATATAGCAATGTAGTGAACAGCTATGCAAACATAATGTGTAAAGAAAAAACTTCCCCAGAGTATTACAATGTTACTATGGTGACATTATCTTGCTCTGGACAAAGTTTGTTAAAAAATAAATTGTAAAAAAATAAATGTAAGATTTTTTTTTTTTGCCATTCCTCTTACTAAATACCTTGGACTGCCAACTTTCTAAAAAGGGGTCATTGGGGGAAGATACCTGTAGTGTCCTGGCATTTTTTGGCCTCAAGAAGTTAGATAGGGTGTCAGTAAAATTCGAATTGATCAATGCTCATATATATTCCATAGTTTGTGGACTCTATAACTTTCCAACAGACTAAATAATATACACTAATTTGACTTATTTTCACCTAAGAAATGTAGCAGAATACACTTTGGCCTAAATTCATGAAGAAAGATTATTTATTTGCAACATTTTATAACGAAAAAAAAAACAAAAACATTTTTTTCCTGAAGTTTTCTGTTATTTTTTTTCATTTATTTCGCAAAAAAACAACAACAAAAAAAAAAAAACAGCGGTGATTAAATGCAACCAAAATAAGACAATTGCAAGTGAAAATAACAAATATATGTGCAGTGCTAAATGAGAACAGTCATAATGAGTGAGACCGTATGTGGTGCAAAAAAATTACGTTATACACTCTAAGGCCACGTAGGCAGACAGATTTGATCGTGTGTAATGCTTTGAAATCTGTCGGCTGGGAACCCGTCTGCCCGACATGTCTGCTGGTTAGTATGCTAACCAGCAGACATGTCTTCTCGCACACGCGCCAAATGATTTAGGCGCATGCGCGGAAGTGTTTTACTTCCTGGTGCGGTGACGTGGCGGCATCAACGTCACCGCCACGTCACCGACACGTCAGCTGATAGACCGTTTTGAACAAATCGATTGACTCGTGTGTACGAGGCCTTAGGCTGGATTCACACCTATGCATTTTTAATGTTTTTTGCATTTTGCAGATTTGCACCACGGAACGTGTTCCATAGGAAACCATGTTAAATGGACTGCGGTGCAAATCTGCAAAATGCAAAAAGCACTAAAACTCCATAGGTGTGATTGAATCCTGCCTAAATTACACATGAAATAAATGAACTAAATATAGTCCACAACGTGATGAAAAATAGATCTAATCCACAGATGGAAACTGTAGAATGTTGTTAGTCCAGGTAAGTGAATAACCACCTTGGAGCATCAATAGAAGGACAGGTGTGGAAAGAAGATAACGGGTGGGGCCACCACCAATATAAAGTAGGCTTACCAGAGCTATTGGACTCAACAAGGCATATGCCAAATGAGTCGTCAAAGCTTATGGTGACAGCACACCGGTAGACAGGAACATTCATGTCTGCAGATGTTGGCACAGACAGATGGTGATCACACTGTCCCTCAGATGACTTCCAGCAGAGAAAGAAAACTCAGAGGGAGGTTGGTCGAATCCTTCCCATATGCTCACAGAATGCAGCTAAAAATGAAACAAAAGTTTCACATAGTGTGAATCCACATTACAAAGAATATTTATTAAAATTGAAGAACACTCACATTTGAGCAGGTAAAAAAGTGCTTGGAAAATAGACTGAAGATTTAATACAATGGCATCAGCAGGTTTGTTCCGATGCGTTTCGTCTAAAGAGATGATGTCTCTTTAGACTAAACATGTCGGTACAAGCCTGCTGATAATATAATATTAATATTAATATAACAATATATTTGATAATATATCAACACTCCTATTTCTGAAAGCATTCCTTAATTTACAGCAAATTTTCACACCTCCCTAAAGCTTTTGCACAGTACTAAGTATACAGTATCTCACAAAAGTGAGTACACCCCTCAAATATTTGTAAATATTTTATTATATCTTTTCATGTGACTACACTGAAGAAATTACACTTTGCTACAATGTGAAGTAGTGAGTGTACAGCTTGTATAACAGTGTACCCTCAAAATAACTCAACACACAGCCATTAATGTCTAAACTGCTGGTAACAAAAGTGAGTACACCCCTAAGTAAAAATGTCCAAATTGAGTCCAATTAACCATTTTCCCTCTTCTGTGTCATGTGACTTGTTACAAGATCTCAGGTGTGAATGTGGATCAAGTGTGTTAAATTTGGTAATCTCACTCACTTATACTGGTCACTGGAAATTCAATATGGCACCTCATGACAAAAAACGCTCAGAGTATCTGAAAAAAATAATTTTTGTTCTACATAAAGATGGCCTAGGCTATAAGAAGATTGCAGAGACTCTGAAACTGAGCTGCAGCTCTGTGGCCAAGACCATACAGCGGTTTAACAGGACAGGTTCCACGCAGAACAGGCCTCACCATGGTCAACCAAAGAAGTTGACTGCACGTGCTCAGCGTCATATACAAAGGTTGTCTTTGGGAAATAGACATATGAGTGCTGCCAGCATTGCTTCCAAGGTTGAAGGGGTGGGGGAGGGGTTGGCCTGTCAGTGCTCAGACCATACACCGCACACTGCATCAAATTGACCTGCATAGCTATCATCTCAGAAGGAAGCCTCTTCTAAAGATGATGTGCAAGAAAGCCCTCAAACTGTTGACAAGCACACTAAGAACATGGATTACTGGAACCATGTCCTGTGGTCTGATGAGACCAAGATAAACTTATTTGGCTCATATGGTGTCAAGCGTGTGTGGCGGCAACCAGGTGAGGAGTACAAAGACAAGTGTGTCTTGCCTACAGTCAAGCATGGTGGTGGGAGTGTCATGGTCTGGGGCTGTATGAGTGCTTCCGGCACTGGGGAGCTACAGATCATTGAGGGAACCATGGATGCCAACATGTACTGTAGCATACTGAAGCAGAGCATGATCCCTTAGCCTTTGGTGACTGGGCCACAGGGCAGTATTCTAACATGATAACGACCCCAAACACTCCTCCAAGATGACCACTGCTTTGCTAAAGAAGCTGAGGCTAAAGGTGATGGAGTGGCCAAGCATGTCTCCAGACCTAAACCCTATTGAGCATCTCTGGGGCATCCTCAAATGGAAGGTGGAGGAGCGCAAGGTCTCTAACATCCACCAGCTATGTGATGTCATAATGGAGGAGTGGAAGAGGACTCCATTGGCAACCTGTGAAGCTCTAGTGAACTCTATGCCCAAGAGGGTTAAGGCAGTGCTGGAAAATAAAGGTGGCCACACAAAATATTGATACTTTGGGCCCAATATGGACATTTTCACTTTGGCGTGTACTTACTTTTGTTGCCAGCAGTTTAGACATTAATGGCTGTGTGTTGAGTTTTTTTGAGGGGACATCAAATTTACACTGTTATACAAGCTGTACACTCACTACTTTACATTGTAGCAAAGTGTCATTTCTTCAGTGTTGTCACATGAAAAGATAGAATGAAATATTTACAAAAATGTGAGGGGGTGTACTAACTTTTGTGAGATACTGTGTGTGTGTATGTATGTGTATATATATATATGTAGCGCCCCTATACTTCGTTAGGACGCTATCTAAATTTAGAGGGGGGATGAGAGCGTTACCATTTTTCATTGTGTACATTTGATCAAGCTGGGCTTCCTGTGGTCCCATTCTGTCTACCAGGGATGCACTTCCATTCTTTGGTCGTCAGGTAGTGCCAGAGGTCCCAGGCAGGAACCGCCTTTCCCCAGCAGCCAATTAGAGAAAGTTCTCCCTCTCGGGGTATGCTGGGGGAGGGTATTTCTGGCGTCCACGCCATTGTTTCCGGGTCTTCTACCCGGGTCTTCTACCCGCAACAGGTCACAGGTGCGGCACCCACCTTTAGGGTGTGCGCACGTCACGGGCCCTGCTACTATGGGCCACCTGGCCGGGCGCACGTGCTACACGGAGTTCCAAACTCTGGGCCCTCATGGCTCAGGGCAACTAAAGTCGCAGAGGGGCCACAGTGACTTACTGGGTCCCCACACCGAGAGAGAGAGAGATCCCAGGCTGGAGGCGCTGTTCGGTGGGGAGTTGGTCTGGGGTGAGCCCGGAGGCAGTTGATCCTACAAGACTCAGACAAGCCATCGGGGATCTGGGTGACTGAACACTGGCAGGTTGTATGTTGCAAACTGTTAGTCGGTGACCCCAAATTATTGACTGAGAGGATCCGCTCTACATCTTGACACTTGAGTATTGGGTCGGTGGCAGAGGCCCTCTACTGATCTAAATATTAATAGAGCCAAGTCGGTGGCAGAGACTTGTTCCTCCTCAGTAATTCCGAGTGATGCTCTGGCTGCCAGACCTGTGAGAGGGACCTGTCCAGGGCAACTACACCCACTCGGGCTGGAGTGGCGACGAAGTGAGACTAATCCTTGGAAGCAGGACTGCTTCTTTTCTTTTATCCATAGCCTGAATCTGTAAAGTTCTCCTTTCCACCAACTTATTCTGTCTATCTCAAGTTGCCTGTTGGTCGTGTTGGACCAGGAAATAAACGCATTGAAAACGTCAATTGATTGCCTGGACATTCCGTCACTGCTCTCAGCACTGCCATCACCCCTAGACACCTCACAGGGTAACTTAAGTGCGCCAATCCCACAATAAACCAGCGGCTCCTGCGGGGGTAAGCGCTACATATATATATATATATATATATATATATATATATATATATATATATATATATATATATATACACATAATATACAGTATACACTGTATCTGTATATATTTTACATGACCAAACGTCACAAATTTTAAATATCTAAGCATGGTGAATGGCCAAATGTTTAATTGTATTTCTTTAATTTTTCTTTTCTTCCTTGCTTGCTTTGCCTTTTCTCTCCAGGCAGATCCTGCGAACAAGAATGGCTGGAATATGAAAAGCATTGTTATTTCCTATCTACTTTTCAACTTAATTGGCAGAATGCAGAAAATATGTGCCTGAACCGGGGAGGCTATTTAGCTATTATTACTAGCAAGGAGGAGCAAGTAAGCAGGAATTATCCACCAAAGTATGGGCAGCAAAGGTCTATTCTTGCTAGAAAATGACTTAGAACCCCCAAACATTATTTATATATTTTTAGCAGAGACCCTAGAGAATAAAATGGCGATCATTTCAATATTTTATGTCACACTGTATTTGCACAGCAGTCTTTAAAATGCATTTTTTTGGGGGAAAAAATACACTTTCGTGAATAATAATAAAAATCAGACAATAAAGTTAGCCCTATTTTTGTGTATGATGTGAAAAATAGAGTAAATAGATACCTAAATAGATATCTAACATGTCTGCTTTAATATTGCGCACACTCGTGGAATGGCAACAAACTATGGTACTTAAAAATCTCCATATGCGCGCTTGATTTTTTTTTAATGGTTAGCAGTTTAGAGTTACAGAGGAGTTCTAGTACTAGAATTATTGCTCTCGCTCTAATGATCATGGTGATACCTCACATGTGTGGTTTTAATACTGTTTACATTTGTGGACGTGACTTACAAATGTTTTTCGCTTCTGCGTACAAGCACAGAAGGATGGGGCGAGTTATTTTTTATTTTTTTTTACAGTGTATGTCAGCAGAATGGCACGGGCAGACAGATAGACGTGTATATATACGTCCCCTTTAAGAAGCGGTAATGTGGACGCGCGTGTCCGCCGCAAGCTCAGTGAGTCTGACTACGAGTCCCGTGGACTCGATGTCTGCGTGGATACCCGTGATCATCTCACGGAGAGGAACGGCGGGGAAATGTTGATGTAAACAAGCATTTCCCAAGTTTTTCTAGTGAAAGGACTCTGATCACAGCTTCCTGTAATCGGAATTAGTGGTCAGTGTCATGTCACACACAGCCCATCCCCCCTACAGTTAGAAGCACTGCCTAGGACACACTTAACCCCTTCAGCGCCACCTAGTGGTTAACCCCTTCACTCCCAGTGTCATTTTCACAGTAATCAGTGCATTTTTATAGCACTGATCGCTGTAAAATTGACCATGGTCCCAAAAATGAGTCAAAAGTGTCCAATGTGTCCATCATAAAGTCGCAGTCACGATAAAAATCGCAGATCGCCGCCATTACTAGTAAAAAAAATTATAATAATAAAAATGCCATAAAACTAACCATATTTTGTAAATGCTATAACTTTTGCGCAAACCAATCAATATACGCTTATTACAATTTTTTTTTACCAAAAATATGTAGAAGAATACGTATCAGCCTAAACTGTGGACATTTTTTGTTTTTGTGTGGGGGTATTCTTAAATTGGGTGCTCAAACCATGATATGGCGGCGTTGGGCTTCGATCTGACAGGCTTACGTCTTCGTACGCCTTCGGATCTACGCTGCAATCTTTTTGCGGCCGCTGGGTGGAGTTTGTGTCGTTTTCAGCGTCGGGGTATGCAAATGAGCTTTTTCCGGCGATCCACCAAGTTACGAGCGTCGTTCGCAATCGCAATCGCGTACGGCATTTTTTCGCTACGTAAAGTTAAACCAGCTATTAGCTGGTCTAACGTTACGCGACCCATGTTAAGTATGGCCGTCGTTCCCGCGTCGACTTTCAATTTATTTTTAATTTTTTGCGTAAGTGTGGGAATAGGAATGTCCGTAAATGACGCTACTCAAAAAAAAAATGACGTAACAACGTGATTTCGCGCAATGCTCGGCGGGAAATTTCTGAACGGAGCATGCGCAGTTCGATCGCCGCGGGAACGCGCCTAATTTAAATGCCTCGCGCCCCCTAATCGCGTTCTTTGATTCCGCCGGGAGAAATACACTACGCCGCCGTACTTTAAGGGCCAAAATCTCTCTGAATTCCTCGTAGAGCCAGGTAAAGTACGGCGGCGTAGAGTATCTCTGATACTCTGCGGGAATCTAATTCTACCTGAATCTGGCCCTATATTTTTAAAAGCAGTGCAGGTTTTTTTCCTAAAGGGACAGTTTTGGGAAAGACCATTTTTTATTTAACCAATAGCATGCTAACATACATTCATTTTTTCACAGATTTTCATAGAAAAAAACAGAAGAGATAGAACTCCTCTTTGGTTTGGTTTGACTGATCAAGAGACCGAAAATACCTTTAAATGGGTTGATGGCACAACATTAACTCCTACATCATTCAGGTAGGTTTTGCTTAGTGATGTATTCTTATCATTTATCTTTCATGTTGTAGCACCCTCCTAGTGTACAGCAGGCTGCTGGGTTTGGCGTGTCGTGCTCGCCCCCTCACTTGGACTACAAGAGAATCAAGAGGCCCACTAACACTCAGCTCCTTTCTCTATCTGAAATGTAGAGAGCGTCCTGACCTGGTGTGGTGTGTCGTGCTCGCCCCCTCCCTTGGACTACAGGAGAGTCAGGACGCTCTCTACGTTGCAGATAGAGAAAAGAGCTGTGTGTTAGTGGGCGTCCTGACTCTCCTGTAGTCCAAGGGAATGGGACGAGCATGACACTCCACACCGGAGAGAAAGCCTTGCATTACTGTGTGGAGTTACAGACAGAAGAACAGGAAGTGAGGGTTTCTCAGAAGAAATGAGGACATTTAAAAGCAAAATGGAAGGATGAGGTAAGTGAAGGAGGACTGCACTAAGGTAAAGGAAGCTATTTAGGAAAAACAATTGTACCTTTAGGCCGTGTACACACGAGGAGACAAATCCGATGAAAATGGTCCGACAGACCGTTTTCATCGGACATGTCTCCTGGGATGTTTTGGTCTGATGTGTGTACACACGATCAAACCAAAATCCCCGCGGACAGACAGCGCGGTGACGTGGCGCTGATGTTGAAGCCGCCACGTCACCGAGCCAGGAAGTAAAATACTTCTACACATGGGTCGAATCGTTTTGACGCATGCGGGAGATTTCAGTCCGCTGGTTAGGCGTACTAACCAGCGGACATGTCGGACAGACGTGTTTCCAGCAGACAAGTTTTAAAGCATGCTTCAAAACTTTTGTCTGCTGGAAACCTGTCTGCTAGTTCGTACACACGATCTAATCTGTCCGCTGAAACTGGTCTGCGGACCAGTTTCCGCAAATACAGGGAGTGCAGAATTATTAGGCAAGTTGTATTTTTGAGGATTCATTTTATTATTGAACAAAAACCATGTTCTCAATGAACCCAAAAAACTCATTAATATCAAAGCTGAATATTTTTGGAAGTAGTTTTTAGTTTGTTTTTAGTTTTAGCTATTTTAGGGGGATATCTGTGTGTGCAGGTGACTATTACTGTGCATAATTATTAGGCAACTTAACAAAAAACAAATATATACCCATTTCAATTATTTATTTTTACCAGTGAAACCAATATAACATCTCAACATTCACAAATATACATTTCTGACATTCAAAAACAAAACAAAAACAAATCAGTGACCAATATAGCCACCTTTCTTTGCAAGGACACTCATGCAGCCTGCCATCCATGGATTCTGTCAGTGTTTTGATCTGTTCACCATCAACATTGCGTGCAGCAGCAACCACAGCCTCCCAGACACTGTTCAGAGAGGTGTAGGGCCAGATTCAGGTAGATCAGAGCATCTTTGCTCTGGAGTAACGCATCTCATTTAAGTTACGCTGCAGAAATTTTAGGAGCAAGTGCTGTTATTCATGAAGCACTTGCTCCTAAAGTTGCGGCAGCGTATCGCAAATGAGCCGGCGTAATTCAAATTGGGCGGGTACGGGGCGCGTATTATTTAAAATAAGCGCGATCCCGCGGCGAACGTACTGCGCATGCGTCGAGTGTCAATGCATCCCAGTGCGCATGCTCCAAGTTCTGTCAGTGAACGTCAATGACGTCACGTCCCCATTCATGACTGTTTTACGCAAACGACGCGATTTGTTTTTTTTTCCGACGCGATGACGACGCCTATACCTAACATAGGATATTCCACTAGGGGGCTGCTTTATCTATACGCCGCGTATCGCTTCCGGAAACGTCGTAAAGTCACTGCGTCGCGCCCGAAAAAGATTGTGAATTGCCGATTTCCGCTCATTAACATATTTTTTGAGCGTAAATCGGCGGGAACGCCCCGGCGCCATTTTTAAGTTGAAGTAACGATGCGATGGCGAAATTCAATTACGCCGATCGCATCGGAACTCCAACCCGGCGTTTCTTGTTTTCTGGTTACAGAAAACAAAAACGCCGGCTTAAAGTGACAGTTAGGCTGGCGGATCCATTGATCCGCCAGCCTAACTCTACCTGAATCTGGCCCGTACTGTTTTCCCTCCTTGTAAATCTCACATTTGATGATGGACCACAGGTTCTCAATGGGGTTCAGATCAGGTGAACAAGGAGGCCATGTCATTAGTTTTTCTTATTTTATACCCTTTCTTGCCAGCCACGCTGTGGAGTACTTGGACGCGTGTGATGGAGCATTGTCCTGCATGAAAATAATGTTTTTCTTGAAGGATGCAGACTTCTTCCTGTACCACTGCTTGAAGAAGGTGTCTTCCAGAAACTGGCAGTAGGACTGGGAGTTGAGCTTGACTCCATCCTCAACCCGAAAAGGCCCCACAAGTTCATCTTTGATGATACCAGCCCAAACCAGCACTCCACCTCCACCTTGCTGGCGTCTGAGTCGGACTGGAGGTCTCTGCCCTTTACCAATCCAGCCACGGGCCCATCCATCTGGCCCATCAAGACTCACTCTCATTTCATCAGTCCATAAAACCTTAGAAAAATCAGTCTTGAGATATTTCTTGGCCCAGTCTTGACGTTTCAGCTTGTGTGTCTTGTTCAGTGGTGGTCGTCTTTCAGCCTTTCTTACCTTGGCCATGTCTCTGAGTATTGCACACCTTGTGCTTTTGGGCACTCCAGTGATGTTGCAGCTCTGAAATATGGCCAAACTGGTGGCAAGTGGCATCTTGGCAGCTGCACGCTTGACTTTTCTCAGTTCATGGGCAGTTATTTTGCGCCTTGGTATTTCCACACGCTTCTTGCGACCCTGTTGACTATTTTGAATGAAACGCTTGATTGTTCGATGATCACGCTTCAGAAGCTTTGCAATTTTAAGAGTGCTGCATCCCTCTGCAAGATATCTCACTATTTTTGACTTTTCTGAGCCTGTCAAGTCCTTCTTTTGACCCATTTTGCCAAAGGAAAGGAAGTTGCCTAATAATTATGCACACCTGATATAGGGTGTTGATGTCATTAGACCACACCCCTTCTCATTACAGAGATACACATCACCTAATATGCTAAATTGGTAGTAGGCTTTCGAGCCTATACAGCTTGGAGTAAGACAACATGCATAAAGAGGATGATGTGGTCAAAATACTCATTTGCCTAATAATTATGCACTCCCTGTATATTCGATTGTGTGTACGCGGCCTTACACCCCCTTTAAATTATTCAAATCTATAAAAACATTTTGGTGAGAGATAAACTTTAAAGGGGTTGTAAAGGTTAGTTTTTTATTTTCTAAATAGGTTTCTTTAAGCTAGTGCATTGTTGGTTCACTTACCTTTTCCTTCGATTTCCCTTCTAAATGTTTTCCTTCTTTGTCTGAATTTCTCACTTCCTGTTCCTCCTCAGTAAGCTGTTCTGGCTGACTAACCCCCAGCCAGAACGGCTTGGATGATGTTGGCAAGCTTACTGAGGAGAAACAGGAAGTGAGAGATTTAGACAAAGAAAAAAAACATTTAGAAGAGAAATCGAAGGAAAAGGTAAGTGAACCAACAATGCACTAGCATAAGGGAACCTATTTAGAAAATGAAAAACAAACTTTTACAACCCCTTTTTAACCTATTTGCTAAGTGATAGTTGCCTTGGCTAATTGTTAGGAGGTCAATTGATTTTATCCTAAAGCCCTGCACACACCATCAGATAACTGATGGAATCTAATCCGATGGATTTTTTTATCGGATATCCGATGAAGCTGACTTTCATCAGTCTTGCCTACACACCATCGGTTAAAAATCCGATCGTGTCCAAAGCGGTGACATGAAACACTACGACGTGCTGAGAAAAATGAAGTTCAATGCTTCCGAGCATGCGTCGACTTGATTCTGAGCATGCGTGGATTTTTGACCGATGGACTTCCCCACAGACGATTGTTTTTTTTTTTTCTTTTGTTTTTTTATCCATAGGAAAAATTAAAAACAGGTTCTATTTTTTTCACCAATGGAAAAAAAAAAACGATGGGTCCATTGGTCCGTTTTCATCAGACAAACCGATCGTGTGTACAGGGCTTAATTATGGAATTGCTGTACTTCTCTCTTCTGTCACAAGATGTGCTAGGTATCTGGTGTCATTAGATAAGACAAGGATGTTGCAAGGACAGATTAGGAATGATAAGGGTGTCTCAGGCAATGGGCAGGGATTTTCTTGGGTCCTCCTGGGAGAACCTATTTATTTGGGTGGAGTCAGGTGATTAGGGTTCTGTGCCATCGGCTGTCTGGGTGGACATGTGTTGTGTTGCCCCCGGCCGCTAGGCCAGGAACCTAAGGCCTATCCCGGGGACATCTGGCTGCTGGGCTATCTGAGAGTCTATCCAGAACTACTGCAGGGTTGGGACTGCGGTCTTGTAGTGCAACCATAAGTAATGGTTCTGCCGGCCGGGGGAACCAGTCGTGGTCGGAAGTAGAGGGGAAACTGTCGCCAATAAGGGACTATCAACCTTGTTACCAGAGACTATTGTGAGTAAGCTGAGGCCAGTACCAAAGCAGACTTCTCGCCAACCGGGGACGGTGAAGAAGTAGGAAAGCATCAGCAAGTGCCAAGTCAGGGACCCAGTGGGACAGAAGAGATGACGCTTGTGAAGTGCCAAGCCAGGGACCTAACGTGCCATCAGGAGTGAAGCATGAGGAGTATCTGTAAGTATCAAGCCAGGAACCCAGCAGGGAATCGGGGGTGACGCTTGTGGAAGATACTGAGTGTTACAGTGAAAGAGCTCAGGTGATCCAGTGGCTTGTGGATCTGAAGTCTAGTGAGAGAGACTGGGAGCTTGGTAAAGTGTGGACCCACAGTGAGTGAGTGTGGGGTAAAGAGAACTGTTCGCAGGGCTGGACTGGGACAAAAATGTGGCCCTGGCTTCATCCAGACCGGCCCAGGGCACAACACATCAGGGTACAGTGCACATCAGGGCACGGTACCGATCCTAGCACATCAGGGCACAGCATATCAGGGTACAGGGCACAGCACATCAGGGCAAAGAGCACAACACGTAGAAGGCACACCATATCAGGGCCCATCATAGCACATCAGGGCACACCACATTGAGGCACAGGGCACATCAGGGCATATCAGGGCACAGGGCACAGAGACTGGGGCACATCAGGGCACAGGGCACATAGCATATCAGGGCACAGGGCACATTATGGTGCACATCGTTTACCAGCCAGCATGCAGAGTAGTGCAGGAAGCGTGTGTAACATGTTCTCTCTCCTGTCACGGCACTCACTCGGCTCCCCGGCAGCCCCTCCTCTATTCTCGTCCATCCCAGATGATGTCACAAGCAAATGGGGATGGACGAGAAAAGAGGAGGGGCTGCCGGAGAGCAGCGTGAGTGCCGTGACAGGAAAGAGAACATATTACACAAGCTTCCTGCGCTACTCTGCATGCTCGCTAAATCTCGATCTACCAGCCAGGCGCCAGCTGTCGGCGATTGACGGGTAGATCACACGGACCTCCGACCGGCCCACTGAGCCGTCGGCCCACCGGGAATCTCCCGGTAGTCCCGATAGCCAGTCCATCCCTGACTGTTCGTGTTGCAGATAGTTGAACACCTTTACTGTCAGTAACAGCTACAAGATTGTTGCCCATAGGAGACAGCGGTCCTACCTATACAGAGGTGGTGTCCGGCTGGAGGCCTTCACCTGTATAGCTGCTACCTATAGAAGTCTCTGAGTCTGCCAATTATCATTGCATCTACTTAGTGGTGTCCTGGCCCCAACCCTCTCTCCCACAGTTCTGTTTAAGAGACAATAAATATCTTTGCATTCAAGAAGTGTCTTGCGCCCATCAATCCACCTTGCATACACCCACCATGCCTTGTAACCCACTCCACGCAGAAGGATGTCAGCTGTCCCTAACTCTGGAGGTCACCATTAGGCCTAGAGAGGCCCGGGACTTTGCTACGTTTATGACAGTTGTTATGGTGCACAGGTCTGCCTAGACAGTAAAAATAAAAGATATATAACTTTTTTCATGTAAAAGTGGCAAAAATATAGATTTATATATTTTTTTTCCATCAGCTACTGGGACGAGGGAGAGCCAAATAATGCATTTGGGATTGAAAACTGTGTTCAGGTGTGGCGTCAAGGACAATGGAATGATGAAATTTGCAATGAAACTAGTTATGCTATCTGTGAGAAAAATCTTTATTAACTACTTGAGATCCGCGCTACAGCCGAATGACGGCTCTAGCGCGAATCTAATTTGTCAACAAGCCGTCAATTGACGGCTTGTCACTAGCTGTTTCCCGGCGCGCGCTCCAGAGCGCGCTGCGGGGAAACACTGTGTTGGCCGTGTCCCTTGGACACAGCCAATCACAGATCGCCGCGAACGGCCAATCAGAGTGGCCGTTTGCGATGTGATCTGTGCGGCCAATGAGAGATGATCTCATAGATCATCTCTCATTGCCGTTTTACATAGAGACAGCGTTTTGTCTCTGGAGAGCAGGAGACGGATCTGTGTCTCTTGTACATAGAGACACAGATCGGTCACCTCCCCAGTCACCCCCCCTCCACCTACAGTTAGAACACTATGCAGGGAATACATTTAACCCCTTCCTCACCCCCTAGTGTTAACCCCTTCAATGCCAGTCACATTTATACTGTAATTAGTGCATATTTATAGCACCAATCGCAGTATAAATGTGAATGACGCCAAAAATGTGTCAAAAGTGTCCGATGTGTCCGCCATAACGTCGCAGTCACAATAAAAATCGCAGATCGCCGCCATTTCTAGTAAAAATAAAATAATAAAAAATAATAATTCTGTCCCCTATTTTGTAGGCACTATAAATTTTGCGCAAACCAGACGCTTATTGCGATTTTTTTT
The DNA here is from genome assembly GCA_029574335.1 of Rana kukunoris. Classification (NCBI taxonomy): domain Eukaryota; kingdom Metazoa; phylum Chordata; class Amphibia; order Anura; family Ranidae; genus Rana; species Rana kukunoris. Next base: position 485,341,800 of record CM056051.1, on the reverse strand, counting down.
TTTTTTTTTACCAAAAATATGTAGAAGAATACGCATCGCCCTAAACTGAGAAAAAAAAAGTTTTTTTTTTTTTAATTGGGATATTTATTATAGCAACAAGTAAAAAATATTGTATTTTTTTCAAAATTGTCGCTCTTTTTTGTTTATAGCGCAAAAAATAAAAACCGCAGAGGTGATCAAATACCACCAAAAGAAAGCTCTACTTGTGGGGAAAAAAGGACGTCAATTTTGTTTGGGAGCCACGTCGCACGACCGCGCAATTGTCAGTTAAAGCGACGCAGTGCCGGAAGCTGAAATATCACCTGGGCAGGAGGGGGGTATAAGTGCCCAGTAAGCAAGTGGTTAAAATGAATAGACTGAAGAGCTATATCTACAATATTAGCTTTGGGTTGATGCAGCAAGAATGAATGAACCACTGCCCATCATGTCTCCTGTGGACTCCGCTGGTGAGATCTCAACTATCTAGTTTCTGGCTCTATTCAAAAGGAGTTAATAATGAAAAAATCTGTTACACCAATCATTTGTCTGCTTTGGTTCCACAGTTCTGTTCAATCGGTCTAGATCGGCCTTTTTATCTTTTTTTTCTTCCTTTTATTTCCTAATGAAAAGAAGAAAGCTTGTCATAGCAAGAGGACATTTGAGTGGGCAGGCTTTAATTTAATGATGTATCAATGAATACAGGGCTCTACTGTATATCAGCCTAGGACAGGGGTGCCCAACCAGTGGCTCGGGGGGGGGGGGGGGGGGGCACATGTAGCCCGTGGAGCCCTCTGATGTGGCCCGCGACCTCCTGCTCTGGGATGGCTGGTTGGCAAGCCCAGATGCAGATTGCCGACCTGCCATCTGAGTGTTGTAAATAATGGTAAATGTGGGAGTGGGGGCGCTAGTGAAGTAAAACTTAATATATATAATTTATGAGTATGTGTAACATTTCCAAAAACACCAGTCACTACCTAAAGTCACCATATATCATGATGATAGGTTAGTGAATATAAACCATAAATCAATCCCAATAAAAGGTGAGTGCCTCACAAAATATCGAAACAATAAACGATAAAATAGTGAATAATAAGACAAAAACATTTTTTCATTATATATTAATGAACCAAATCATAAAAAAGGAAGAAAAAACCTTGTGCAATCAAATCGAATGAACGATGTGCAATCAAATCAAATGAACGATGTGCTGTTCCACCTTGACCAAACATAGGATATATCCACCCGGAGTGCTTTATAACAAATGGCTCCTTACCAGATGAAGTTGACCCCTGTTTGATACCAAAGGGTCAAAAAGTGCTTGATCAAGTAAACTGGGCGATAAGTTGGAAACTTGCACCCAGATCCCTTATAAGCAGGTATTCCCCGATCGGATTATAAAGAGTGCCCCGAACCTGGCACTGAGGCTTGGTCGCGTGACAATGTGTAAGATCTAGGTCCCGGCTGGTTATACTAAAGTGGCGGGCGTTCCACTCGACTGACACCTCAAACCAACAGAAGCTTCCTGGGGACGTAATACGAAACGTACATCGAGGCGGTACCTGGCCACGCAGTCATCGCACTTCCTGTTCCGTTGGTTTGAGGTGTCAGTTGAGTGGAAACTCAAAACGTTCCTATATGAAGCAGTGGGAAAAAGACCTGAATTTTACTATTCATTTATCGGATTGGCAGGACATGGCCTATAATTTGTCCAAAATCTCCATCAATACCACGATAATTGAAGCTAACTATAAAACGCTTTTACGTTGGTATCTGGTACTCCTGTGGCCAAAATGCATCTGTCCACTTCACCTAACTGTTTTAGACGCTGTGGTCAATTGGGGACAATGTATCATATTTGGCAGTGCCCCCTGGTGACTAGGTTTTGGATTAGGATATTTAATTTGAGAAATTCGGTGAAGGGTGTAAACATCTTTAGATCCCCTGAGGCAGCCTTGTTTCATAGATTACCTGATGAGGTGCCCAGGAAATCAATAAAATAATCACACGGTGAGGATAACAATAACCCGGCATTGGAAACAATTGGTTATTCCTCTGAACTATGTTAAAAATAAAGTCAACTGGATTATGATTAACGATAAATAGGGATGACCTTCGCGTTCAATACGAACGTATGTTCGACTCGAACATTGTCTGTTCGTACTTTCGACGAAATTCGAACAAAAGAGGTTGTTCGGGCCAAACTTGATTGAAGCAAAAATGCCCATAATTCACTGCGGCATTGCGCGCTGATGATTGGCCAAGCATGCTGTATGTCCCACACGCTTGGCCAATCACAGCGCGCAAAAAACGAAGAGCCATAATTGGCCAAAGCCTGGGTGGCTTTGGCCAATTATGGCTCAGGGCTTTAGCACACGCCCCACACTATATAAGGCCGCTTGCTGAGCGGCCTCGTGTAGTGTGTTCCGGCTTGTTAATGAGAGCAGTCAGAGAGACAGAGAGATTGTCTTTTTAGATAGCTAGATAGAGCAGGCAGGCAGGCTAGTCAGTTTATCTTAATTTACAGTGTGTAGAGGATATATATACATCCCTAGGGGTTGTACATATATTTATACACTGTATAGCTTAGATAGGTCAGTTCTTCCTAATTTACTGGCAGGCAGGTGATTGTGCCATTTAAAGACGTTATCACCCGGGTTCTCAAAGATGTTTTTACAGGCAAACTATAAACACCCAGCAGGTACAATATTTTAAGGATTTTTTTTTTTATTATTATTTAAGCATCAATAAAATCACTGCTCCTTGATGCTTAACTTAAAAAAAAAAAAAATGAAAAATTCCTTTAAATATTGTACCTGCTGGGTGTCTATAGTTTGCCTGTGAAAACATCTTTGAGAACCCGGGTCTTGCCCGAGGGAACAGTCCTGCTCCTGAAAAAACAACAGTTTTTTTAAACTTTTTTTCATTGATACATGTTCCTTGGGGCAAGACCCGGGTTCTCAAAGACGTTTTCTAACAATAACTTGAAAATTGGTCTTTAAAACGTTTTTGAATTCGAACGTTCGAGTCCCATAGACTTCAATGGGGTTCTAAATGTTCTAAATGTTCGCGCGAACGGTCGGTCTGTTCGACGGTTCTGGTGCGAACCGAACGCGGGGTGTTCGGCTCATCCCTAATGATAAACACACACACTCCATAATAACTCTAAAAAAATTCATAAAGTCTGGGACCTGTGGATCCATTATATTTCGGTTCCCCAATGAGCTCTGGGCTGACCCTCTTTTATTTTATTTCCTTTTTTTCTCTCTCTCTCTCTCTCTCTCTCTCTCCCCCCTCTCTCTCTCTCTCTCTCTCTCTCTCTCTCTCTCTCTCTCTCTCCCCCCTCTCTCTCTCTCTCTCTCTCTCTCTCTCTCTCTCTCCCTCCCATCTTTATGTTAAGTTCTTTGAATCCAATATATACTGGGTTGTTTTGGAACTTTGTTTAGCTTTAAGGTTCTCAGGAATTGGTATAAAGATTTCCTGTTATGTTTTAATCATTATTTCCCCTCGATTCCCCCCCCCCTTTTAATTAGATTTATGATTAAACTCAGGTTCCTGTATGTTCTTGCACAAGGTTCTGATCCTGACTGTTGAATAGAGCTGCCTTTTGTTAGATCAAATCTACGTTTTCTACTTCTTGATTTTATCTGATGGACTTTATATCCTCAACAGGTTTTCCTGAGAATTTCCTGGGACTTTTGTTTATTCTCTGGTATTCATAGATCATACAAAGTTCCTTGTGTTTTTGTTTGATATTGATTGTTATTGTAGTTACTTGAATATTGGCCTATGTATACTGGCTATTTCTGTTCTTTTTGGACTTCTTTCTCTTTAATAAAAACATTAATGAAATATAAGTCATATAATGTAATAAAAGTCAGCAATAGATGGATGGCAATAGAATAATTAGATCACACACCCAGGGCCAGATTCTCGTAGATGCGCGCCTAATTATGCAGGCGTTGCGCATCTCAGATGCACTACGCCGACGTAACACGGAGTGGCAAGTACCGTATTCCCTAAGTAAATGCGCTCCAAGATGCGCCTGCGTCGCGTAAAATCATGGGCGTAATCCGGCGCAACTCCAAAGTAGGAGGGAAGTGGGCGTGTTGCATTATAATGAAGCGTGACCCCATGCAAATGCAGGCCGGGACGAACGGAGCATGCGCCGTGACATGGATGACCCGCGCCATGACGTGGTTGACCCGCGCCGTGACGTGGATGCCTTCTGCGCATGCGCAAAGCCTCCCTACGATGCGCCGGCGCAGGGTATATAATGCGCCCACACATGCGCCCGTGCAGCGCAAACGTCTCCCATTTTTTGGATAGTGACGGCCAAAGTTTGTGCTGGACAGGATGACAACCGTGGTTAAGGAGAGGAGGAAGAAGAATTTCTCCCCAGAGGAGAGGGCCCTTGTCGTCAGGGCCATGGAGAAGTTTGATTCGCGGCTCCATGGTGCTGACAGTGCCCGGACCAGCAAGTCCCGGAGGGATCAGATTTTAATGAGGGTCGCGTGCCAGGTCAATGCCCTCTCTCATGAGGTCCGGACACCGCAGGACATTCAGAAGAAAATGAATGACCTGCGGCGTCATGTGAAGGGCAAGCTGGCTGCCATAGCTCGGCATGCCAAGGGCACTGGAGGGGGCCCACCCTGCCCTGTCCGCCTGACTGAGGAGGAGAAGGTGGTTGCCCGCTGCCTACAGACGGAGCAGGTAGAGGGAGTTGGGGGCTATGAGTCCCAGAAGCCAGCCGTGAGGACAGGTAAGTGTGTTTTATATTCTATCTGTTGTGTACATGTATGGGGGTGGAAGGGAACATGTGCCAAGTGTGTGGCTCCACCAACATGGGCATCTTTTGTGTCATCCACAGATGTGCAGGAGGGAGCGGGGCCATCTGTTGATGCCAGGGCCCATCAGGATCCATCCCCTGAAGATTCAGTCCCTCTGGCTGCCCCCTGGAACAGGACTTGGAGGGAAGTGGGCACACCTCAACGGAGGAGGTGGTTGAGGAGGGTGTGGTAGTCCATGACCAGGCCCTCTATGTTGTTGTGGAGGAGGATGGTGGGTTGGCCGGACCAGCCCAGGCTATTCCTCTACCTGTAGCGTCCCCCTCCAACCTCTCCAGTCCCTCTCTTTCCCCCCCCCTCATCTCCGGCCCCTCAACATCCTCCCCTTATGCCCGGACCCCTGCCACTCCCCGCAAGGCGACGTGCAAGACCAGGGGTGTTCATAAGGTCCTGCCGGAAGAGCTGGTCAGACAGCAGGACCAGCAGAATCAGCACCTGGCCGAGGTCGTGGAGGAGATGAGGCGCCTGGCCGACAGCCTGGCATCCTCGGACAATATTACTGATGCCATCCAGGATGTTGCTGTTAACAGCGCAGCAACGCTGACCAGCTTGGGGGAGCTGCAGGAAAACACCTCGGAACTTGTGGGGGAGGTTCGTGCCCTGCGCCTTGCTGTCGAGGCGCAGACTGCTGTGCAGACCCGCATAGCGGTTGCCCTGGAGGGCATGCAGGCAGCCAGGGAGGGACGTGGGGATGCTCCTCCTCAACCTGCTGCCCCCCCCCCATCTGTGGCTGCCCCCAGGCAAGTGAGGGGCAGGTACAGAAGGAGATGGGGTTGCACTATGGGGTAACCAAGACAGAGTATCCCAATAGGCAACCGAAGGGCTACCACGGCAGAGAAGGGCAATGATATAGATAAAATAATTTATTGATAATATAAATATACAAAATTTCAGGATAAGGAATTGAAACACTAATTAAATACTAAATGTATATTATATAGTTTAACCAGTATAACTACTAACAGCAGCCGGCCGGTGCTGCACACATGAACCTAGTTCATGCAGTAGACAACCATGCAACACACATAGGACACAAACATGTAACAAACATAAAAAAACATATATATCAGGCGATCCGGACGCCAATTCTGTCACTGCTGCTGGATATTTCATGCGGTAATTACCGCTTGAAATAATATTCAAAAAATAAAAATCATGTATAGAAATTTCCAGCCGGAGTGCCCCTGCAGGAGAAAGATGTGGTTGTAATTAAATATCATATGTAGCGGTATAAGTATAACTGCATCCAATTGATTTGAGAACACAGTGTGGATAACTTAAAATGAATTACAGCCACTATTGAGGGTACTGCACGTGTTGAGAAATTTATCCCTACGATTTCAGTGTAGGTTTCATAGGCTGTGATGTAAACATAGTTCACTGATGATCCCATTAATATGTGACCTAATTGACACTGTTGTGGAGATGGACTGAACAGTTGTTAAATGTCCCCTATTTATCCGGGTGTAGGCAGTCTTAACAGTTGTCAGTATAGATCAAGGAACAGTCTTACCGGACTCTTGTGGAGAAGATCTGATAACAGACAACGGTGTTTGTCTCCCAGCTTATAAGTGGTAAAAATGCTGCTGGCCGTAACAGATATCATCCAGTCTGTCAGAGTTTGACAGCATGTGCGGTGGGTAGCCTGGATGGGTGTACCGATATAGAGCACATTTATGCTTTGCAATTGCTAAATAAGGTGCCCTTTCCTTTTCGGAAGTAGGTACTGGTCCCGGCTTTAGACAAGATCCTTTTTCTCCAGCGTGTGAGTCTCCTCCATTAGATCCCGATCCCGCTGGGGATTGTGGGCGTGGCGTGGCGTCCGATGCCGTATTACGTCAACGCGTTTCGCAACGTAAGTGCGTAAGCTTCGTCTGGACGTGGAGGGGGGAACGTGCGTCGCTCCTTTATGTGCTATCGGCGCACGGCCGTCCCTCGTTATGGTAATGATTAACAATAGGAGTCCTTGTAGATAGACTGAACGTTGTTTCCTATGTGATGTCCATCTCCAAACCCCATCACATGTATTCCCCATGTTAGACGGATATATTGTATACCCATACTTGTGCATTCTATTTTGCTTGAAAGAAAGTACAGCTATAGAGAGGCCTGAAATACAGTGTTGATCCTTTATAACCTCTAACAAGCAGGTGCTGTATACATCTTCATCTTGGTCTGTAGGGATACATCTATCTATCAGACCTCATTGTGAAATGGAGAATCAGTTCTCACCCAAACCTTGATGATTAAATTAATTCACGAGCGCACAAAAGAAATTCATTGTATACATTACATAGTATATAAGGTTATATGAGTATGATAGATACAGAGCTGACTAATAGTTTTAATAGAGAAGAAAAAAATTTTTTACAGACACTAGACATCAGACACACGGACACACAGACAGACTGACATAAATCCCAAATAGAGGTGAGAACAAGTGCTTTTTATAAGTGTATGTCTAGAAGGAAAGTAACAATGAATGTAAATGGGAGAGTTATAGGGCTACGGCTCCAGAAAGGGTTGCATGCTCAGTTCTGTATTGATACCCAGGGGTACCAACGATTTTAGGGTGAAAATCCACCATTTTTCTTTCTGGAGCAGTATTCTATCAAAATCTCCTCTTCTATGAGACAAGTTAAGCTTATAGATGCCTTTGACTTTCATGCCATCAGGTTTACCCTGATGGTATTGTGCGAAATGTACCGCTAGTGGGCTTTCCTGTGTCTTTTCTTTGTCTCTTTCCTTTTCTTTCCTTATCTCTCTAAGATGCTCACCGATTCTGACTTTAAGTTGTCTTTTGGTCTTTCCTATATACAGCTTAGGGCATGGGCATGTGATCATGTAAATGACCCGTTCTGAGGAACAGTTGATAAGGTCCCTGATCTGATATTCATTGATGCCCAGTGCATCTTTAAAAGTGCATGTTCTGTCAATAAAGGGGCAGATCTGACATTTTGAGCATGAAAACATGCCCTGGCTTCGAGGAAAGTTAGATAGCCATGACTGATTCGTGAGGGGCAGGACCCGTGAGGGGCAGGACCCGTGGCACCAGGCAGAGCCCCCGCCAGCCCATTAATTTAATTTTTCTTTATTATTATGCTCTGGATAAGAGCTTTTTTTGTTATTTGTTATGCTCTGGATAAGAGCTTTTTTTGTTATTTGTTATGCTCTGGATAAGAGCTTTTTTTGTTATTTGTTATGCTCTGGATAAGAGCTTTTTTTATTTATTTTTTAATACTGCACACGGTGCAGTGTGAATGGTGTGTGAATGTGAGAGGGTGGCACTCCTGACAGTAAGGGGTGTCACCCTCGGCCGTGGAGGTGAAGTTAACCCCACGGCTGTATGAATGATGTGTGAAAGGTGTATGAATGGACAGCAACATCATTGGGGCCTTGACGTGGCGTTGCTGCTCCCAACTCCTACATGCTGGACTTGGGCTAATCCAATGCGATGTGCATGTGGTGTGTGTGATCTAGGGACATCAGTGGTGTACACGCGTGCATTGTCTGTGTGCCATGCTGTATGTGTGTGTTTAACGGTCAAAGATTCGTAACACGAGGACCCTCCTGACTGCTCTTCCATCAGCTGACGGGGTCTCCTCTGGCGGGGGGGGGGCTGTGTGGTTGGGGGGTCAGGTCATCACGTAGGGCAATGTGCAGGCCCTTTCGCATGGCAAAGTTGTGCAGAATACAACATGCACCAATGATCTGACCCACAAAGTTGGGGGAATACAATAGGGCCCCCCCAGACTTATCCAGGCATCGGAAACGGGACTTCAGGAGGCCAAATGTGCGCTCCACCACTCCACGGGTTTTGATGTGTGCTTCATTGTATCTTCTCTCTCCTCTGGTTTGGGGGTTCCGGAAAGGAGTCATGAGATGGGGTCCCAGTGTATATGCAGAGTCACCTGTAAGGGAAAAGACAGGAGGATGGTAGTCATGCATGTGCCACTTCTGTTGTGCATCATGGGAGGGGATAGTCATGGCTGCCACCCATGTCACTCACCAACCAGCCAGCTGTCCCCATACATGTCCTGCTCAAAATCTTCTGGGATGTTGCTTTGACGGTAGATGTAGCTGTCATGGCTGGACCCGGGGTCTTTGGCACGGACGTGCCATATGAGGTATTTGGCATCGGCTATCACCTGTACGTTGATGGAATGCCAATGCTTCCGATTGCGGTATATGTGCTCTGTGGCACTGGGGGGCTGGAGTGCCACATGTGTGCAATCAATGGCCCCGATGGTGCGTGGGAATCCGTCAATTCTGTAAAAAACTGTCATTGCCTTCTGCCGCAGGTGCACAGTGGTGGGTCTGATGAACTGGTTGGACATGCGTCTGAGGATTGCGGGGACAACCTGGTGCAGACATCTGCTTATGCTGGTTTGTGACATCCCAGCCACCACTCCACTTGTACGCTGGAATGATCCACTGGCCAGGAAATGCAGTGTTGCCAGTACCTTCACCAGTGGCTGCAGTGCACGTGAGCGGTATGTCTGGCTGGTGATGTCATCCTGCAGGGCTGTGGTTATTTCCAGGATGGCAGCAGGGCTGAATCTGAAGATGCGATACACCTCCTCATCACCCATGCCAAAGAGCCTCATGCGCGCTCGGTAGATCCTCTCACGTGCCCCCCTCCTCCTACTCCTCCTTCTATGTGCCTCTTCCTCTGCATACCTTAGTAGTGATAAGACCATGGCTGGCCCTGGCATCATTGGCATACGAATGTGTTGTCCAGTAAGTGTGATTGCTCAGCTAGTCCGTTACGGTGCTGCTGTAGTTGCTCTCCAGCTGACTTGCACACGGCCTTGAGCAAAGTTACCCGTGCTTTTATGAGGGGTATGTTTACTCAAGGCTTTCGAGTTACGCGCACCACGAGTAGCCAACGCCGGACGCGCGTAGTTTCGGGAATACGCGCATCTCCCTCATTTGCATATTTGCATGCTAATTCAATGGGAACTGAATATTTTTCATGCGTAACTATGCGCCTACGCCGCGCTAGCTTAATGCATTTTCGCCGCACAGACGGAAATTTTTTTCGCGCGTATGTGGTTCTGTGTTTACCGCGTATCGATACGCAGGCGAACATTTACTATTACGCCGCGCATATACATTTACGCAGGCGTAGCGCCTCTGAGAATCTGGCCCCCAGGATGCAAATTGTAGTTCCAGTTGTGGCCACAATGTCAGCAAAATTTGTGACTTTGGGGTAGATTTACTGAAACTGGTGCAGCTCTGCATGGTGGCTAATAGGGATGAGCTTCGAGTCTAACTCATGTTCGACTAGAACAGGAGTCTCCAAACTGCGGCCCGAGGGCCAGACGTGGCCCTTTGCTAGCCTTTATGCGGCCCTTGGGGCACAATTCCTTCCAATGATCTGAGGTTCTATTCCTCCCATTAACACCAACAATGGGGCACTGTATCTTCCACGAATACCAATGATGGAATACTATCCCTACTACTAATAGGGGGAATACTCCTCCTATTGACCACCAACCCTGAGGCAATATTTATTCTCACTGATTTTGGGCCTGTGACATGTTCTGCCCCTGCTGGCCATAATCCGGCCCTCCTAAAGTCTGAAAGACAATAAAGTGGCCCTTTGTTTGAAAAGTTGGGAGACCCCTGTTCGGCGAACAACGAACAACTTGGGGTGTTCGCGGCAAATTCGAAAAGCCGCAAAACACCCTGTTAAAGTCTATGGGAGAAAACTAAAGTGCTAATTTTAAAGGCTAATATGCAAGTTATTGTCCTAAAAAGGGTTTGGGGACCTGGGTCCTGTCCCAGGGGACATGTATCAATGCAAAAAAAAGTTTTAAAAATGAACGCTTTTTCGGGAGCAGTGAATTTAATAATGCTAAAAGTGAAATATTACTTTAAATTTCGTACCTAGGGGGGGGTGTAAAGTTAGCATGTGAAATATCGCATGTTTCCCGTACTTAGAACTGTCCCTGCACAAAGTGTCATTTCTGAAAGGAAAAAAAAGGCATTTAAAACCGGACTTGTGGCTATAATGTATTGTCGGCTCCGGCAATTCAGAGAGAATTCATTCATAAAAAAAAAAAAGCGTGGGGTTCCCCCCAAATTCAATTACCAGGCTTTCCAGGTCTGGTATGGATATTAAGGGGAACCCTGCCGTTAATTTAAAACAAATTAAGTGGGGTTCCCCACAAATATTCATTCCAGACCCTTCAGATCTGGTGTGGATTTTAAGGGGAACTCCACACTAAATAAAAAAAAAATGGCGTGGAGTTCCCCAGACAAAGCAGGCGCAGACAAAGCCCACGGAAATCTTCGAACCTGATTAGCTGTTCTTCAGGTGTCTGTACCGATGGGGGTGTCTGTACTGAGGGAGGGGGGTCTGTACTGAGGGAGGGGGGTCTGTATTGAGGGAGGGGGGTCTGTACTGAGGGAGGGGGTCTGTACTGAGAGGGGGGGTCTTTTTGAGTAGGACTATTGCTTTTTATTCTATTTTTAATTTAAAAAAAAATAGTGGTAATGCACTAGGTCGGTACGCCCTCCTTTCTTTTCTTTTTGTTTTAGACATATGAATACCCTTTTATTCTGTGGAGGGCTGCAAGACTTCAGACTTTGCCGTGAGATTACACTGCTGTACCCAGTTTTGGCAGAACACCAGAGCGCAGGAGGTTTTTGTGTTATTGTTTAATCAGTGCCACCTGCCAGTGCTAACTATTGCCATTCAGTGAAACCTGCCAGTGCCACCTGCCAGTGTCATTTAGTGCCATCTGCCAATCAGTGCCAACCAGTACCACTTGCCAGTGCCACCTGTCTGCACTGAGGGGGGTAACTGTCTGTACTACTAGGGGGTGTCTGCACTCGGTACAGACCACCCTCTCTCAGTACAGACCCCCTCCCTCAGTACACCCCCCCTCCCTTAGTACAGACACCCCCCCTCAGTGAAGACACCCCCCAGTAGTACAGACAGTAACCCCCCTCAGTGCAGACACCAACTGGAGTAAAGACAGTAACCCCCCCCTCAGTGAAGACACCCCCCCCCCAGTAGTACAGACAGTAATCACCCTCAGTGCAGACACCCCTCCAGTAGTACAGAAAGTAACCCCTCTCAGTGCAGACACCCCCCAGTAGTAAATACAGTAATCCCCACTTAGTCTAAAGACAGTTACCCCCCCTCAGTGCAGACACCCCCCAGTAGTAAAGACAGTAACCCCCCTCAGTTCAGACACCCCCCAGTAGTACAGACAGTAACCCCCCTCAGTTCAGACACCCCCCAGTAGTAAAGACAGTAACCCCCCTCAGTTCAGACACCCCCCAGTAGTAAAGACAGTAACTCCCCTCAGTTCAGACACCCCCCAGTAGTACAGACAGTAACCCCTCAGTGCAGACCCCTCATCAGTATGACTCCCTGTCCCCCTTACAGACTTCAGACAGCCGCGTGTGTCCCTTGAGCGCGGGCTCCTCCTCCTCTGTGGGTGTAAACAGAGGTGGAGGGCCACCGCCGGGTGTACCAAGATGGCCTCGGCTCTGGAGCTAGGCTGAAGCCGCGGCCTTTCCTAATGCTATGGCTGCAGCAGCAATCCACGGATCACATAGTGTGCCGATCAGAAGGGGGTGACCCGTTTGGATCACGGATCAACGGTGATCCATTGCACTACTAGTGGGCAGTGTTAAATGTTGGCCTAATTTGGATAAAAATCGGCCGATGAAGATTTCTCCAAAATGGCCGAATATCGGCCGATATATATCGGTCGACCTCTATAATATTCTGAAAAGAATTGGGAGGTCTTGGTGATGCTGCTTGTGAGTCACCAGCTCTGCTCTGAGTTACTCCCAAACCAGGTGAAAACACACCCAGGCTTGGCTGTCAGCCAAGCCTGGAAATTTACCTACTCCAAAACTACTCCTACTACCAAAAAAACAACACTAGCACACTAGTGGGTGCTACAGGGATAAAATTGCCCAGTAGGCAAGTGGTTAAAAAACAAAACAAAAGACATCCACTAGACTGGTTACTGGGTCAGTGTGCAAAGTATCACTATTGTGTTTACGCTGGCAGCCTCTGCACAATCAATAAAAGAACCTTGGTCTTCATCATCTGTGTTACTAGGGCTTTTTTCCAGTGGGAAAGCGGGGGGACGCAGTTCCGGCACCTCCTGCACTGAATATATGTAATGCCTAGGGGTGCTGGAGGATTTCTTGATGCTGGCTGCTGGGGAGGTCTTTTGCTGTTGGTAGGGGATATATAATTGCTGTGGGGTCAATTGCTGATGAGAGAGATCTACTGTTGAGGGATGGGTATATTGTTACTGGCTCCTGGGAGATAGATTGTTACTGGTGGGTCTGTTGTTGCTGGGGGGTCTATTGATTCTGAGGGATCTATAGTTGCTGGGAGGGATATATTTTTGCTGGGGGATCTAAAGTTGCTGGGATGTATCTATTGTTGTTAGGGGGGACATATTGTTGCTGGGAGGGATTTATTTTAGGCTTACAGAGCGGGTTTGTGTGAGGGTAACTGAGGAGGATCTATTGTTGCTAGGGGATCTATTGTTCCTGGAGATCTATAGTTGCTGGGAAGGAATTTGTTGTTGCTGGAGGACCTATTGTTGCTGGACGAGATCTATTGTTGCTGGGGGGCTATTATTGCTGGGAGGAATCTATTGTTGTTGCATACTTGCCAACTGTCCCAAATTTCCCAGAACATTTTGGGATTTAGACCTTTTTCCCGGGAAATCACCATTTTTTTGGCTGCCACTAGAGGCTGCGACCGACACTGGTAAAATGTCTCCGCCGGCCGCTATTTTACTGAAGACCAGCTATCATAAGAAAGAAAGAAGAGGAGGAACCCAGGCACTGCCTCTTGGTTCTTCCCTTCGGCTGGTCTTCTGTGATGGCACGGAGGCCAAATCACCTGCGGCCCACACCCGAGGGGACACTTGATGTAAGGAGGGACTCCACTGGCTGGGGACACTTGATGTAAGGAGGGACTCTGCTGAGTGGGGACACCTGATGTAAAGAGGGACTCAGCTGGCTGGGGACACTTGATGTACGGAGGGACTTTGCTAGCTGGGGACACCTGATATAAGAAGGGACTCTGCTGGCTGGGGGCACCTGAGGGCAGCACAGTGGTGTAGTGGATAGCACTTAAAAATGGTCGATGGTCCGAATCCCAACCATGACACTACCTGCCTGGAGTTTGCATGTTCTCCCTGTGCCTGTGTGGGTTTCTTCCCACACTCCAAAGACATGCTGGTAGGTTAATTGGATCCTGTCTAAAATTGTCCCTATTAGTATGTGTATATGTTTGTATGTGTATGTGTGTGCATGTCGAGATCCTACGGGGTAAGGCGATTTTCACACGGACGGCTGTTCTGCCGCAGGTAAAAGCATGTTTCTTTCTTTTGAAATTCAAGACTCCAGGCACAGCGATTGGCTGCATTTGTACACTGCGATTAGCTGCGTTTACATGCAGCTACGTTTAGCTGCGGTTGGCCATTATTGTCATCCCCATAGCAACCATTTTTATTTTGATGTGCTTCCTGTTTTTTTTTTTCAAATGAGTGGAATCTATTCCATTCATTGAACACTCATTGCTAATCGCAGTGTACAAATGCAGCCAATCGCTGTGCCTTGAGTTTTGAATTTCAAAAGAAAGAAACATGCTTTTAACTGCGGCAGAACAGCCGCCCGTGTGAAAATCGCCTTACCCCGTAGGATCTCGACATGCAAACACATACACATACAAACATATACACATACTAATAGGGACAATTCATAGGACTAATAGGGCCACTCATTGTGGCAGCACCATCATAGCCCTGACCACGGCACTTATCCAGCGAAATTCCTTTATCATCGATAAATGCAAGTATTTCTTTTTCTATACCTGCAGCACTTTGTTCATGAATAGTGTTAAATCCAAGAAGTGCCTCATGTATGTTAATTTGTTTTACTCTCGTATTTGGATCTCTTTCAATAGAAACATATCGGAGCACCTGGCTCATTTGATCACATTTAGAGATATCCTGAGTAGTATCTATAATCAATGAGTAAAACTGTGCGTTTTGCACTTCAGACAAAATGTCATTCGGAACTTGCTTTGACAAAATGTCTAAAGCCCCGTACACACGGTCGGACATCCAACAAAACTTCCCTTGGATTTTTGTCCTAATTGATTTGTCCGATCACACCTATAGCATACACACGCTCGGACTTTTCTGCAAACTTTTCTAAAACTTTCCCATCATCACGTGGTTGTTCTGCTCTTTACTGCCACCCTTTGGTTAACTTCTGCTTTTGTTGGTTGATTTTAACATTGGTTCTGAGCATGCGCATTTGTAATTTGTCCAAAAGTTCGATGGTTTGCTGTACACACGATCGGACTTTGCACCATCGGACTTTTGTTGCCTGAAAGTTGGTCCGTTCGCAGACCCAACTTTTTGTCCGATGAAAGCCAAAAAAGTTGGTCCGATGGAACGTACATACGGTCGGATAAATGCGAAAAGTGTCGGATTTTGATGTTGGTTGGGCAAAAGTCCGACCGTGTGTACGGGGCTTATTACATCCTTTAGAATTTTTGGACTAAGGTATTTGATTTTGCCCTGTGGTAACTGTAGCAATCGCTTTAAAGGGGTGTTCCAGCCAATATTTGTGTTTATTAAAAGTCAGCAGCTACAAAAAGTGTAGCTGCTGGCTTTTAATAAACAATCACTTACCTGCTCCAGCGTTCCAGCTTCAGCTTCACGGCCGGGCACCCACTGCGCATGCGCGAGCGGCGCGGCCCGCCGCTGATTGGACAGGCGATCGCATGGGACCTGTCATGTGTCCCATGCGATCGCCTACAGGGAGGGGCTGCAATAAGGCGATTAAGCCTAATCGCCTAACCAGCCCCTCGGCGGAAGGAGGAAGTGGGACAGGAAGTCCCACTCCTCCTGAAGCCCCCACTCCCCCCCAAAAAAAATTACATGCCAAATGTGGCATGTAAGGGGGTGAGGAGTGGAATAAGCGGAAGTTCCATTTTTGGGTGGAACTCCGCTTTAATATGGGATCATATTCAGCCAGCAGCTCAATTATTGCCAGGAAATTTCCACTGTTGACTTCTCCTATTTTTTAGACAAGATGTGGGGGTAGTGGCGCTGTCACTAATATGTTGTATTGCTGAGCCAATGATTAACTCTGACTGGTATGTGAGTAGGCTCTATTAGGGCAACATTCTCCGTATGAAATAATAGTAATGTAAGGGTGGCAGTGTCTGCCTAGTAAGTAAAATAAGTGAGTCTGTGTATAAGAAAGTAATAGTATCCATTATGAACCACCAGAAAAGATGATTCCACTGGTGTTATATAGCATATGGATAAATAATAATATTCTACAATATATCAAGTCCACCAACCGCACCACACATAAAAAATGTAAATAATGCAGTTAACCACTTAAGACCCGGACCAAAATGCAGGTAAAGGACCTTGCCCCTTTTTGCGATTCGGCACTGCGTCGCTTTAACTGACAATTGCGCGGTCGTGCGACATGGCTCCCAAACAAAATTGGCGTCCTTTTTTCCCCACAAATAGAGCTTTCTTTTGGTGTTATTTGATCACCTCTGCGGTTTTTATTTTTTGCGCTATAAACAAAAATAGAGCGACAATTTAAAAAAAAATTCAATATTTTTTACTTTTTGCCCCAAAAATATATAAAAAAACTTTTTTTTCCCTCAGTTTAGGCCGATACGTATTCTTCTACGTATTTTTGGTAAAAAAAATCGCAATAAGCGTTTATCGGTTGGTTTTTGCAAAATTTATAGCGTTTACAAAATAAGGAATAGTTTTATTGCATTTTTATTAATTTTTTTTTTTTTTACTACTAATAGCGGCGATCAGCGATTTTTTTCGTGACTGCGACAATATGGCGGACACTTCGGACAATTTTGACACATTTTGGGACAATTGTCATTTTCACAGCAAAAAATGCATTTAAATTTGCATTGTTTACTGTGGAAATGACAGTTGCAGTTTGGGAGTTAACCACAGGTGGCGCTGTAGGGTATGTGTGCCTATGTGTTTTGTTTACTACTGTAGGGGGGTGTGGCTGTAGGTGTGACGTCATCGATCGCGTCCCCCTATTACAGGGATGACGCGATCGATGCTACATCCACAGAGAAGCACGGGGAAGCCGTGTGTATACACGGCTCTCCCCGTTCTTCCGCTCCAGGGACGGATCGCCGCACTGCAGCGGCGATCGGGTCCGCGAATCCCGCGGTCCCGGTCCTGGAGCTTTGGACCGGGTCGCGGACGCGCGCCCGCGACCCAAGGCTGGGTACTTAAATCAACGTATATATACGTTGATGTGCCCAGCCGTGCCATTCTGCCGACGTAAATGTGCAGTAGGCGGTCCTTAAGTGGTTAAAGCCTTATACAAAAATCTCCATATACATGTAGGCACCGTGATCATAGATGCAGAAAATAATATAAAAATAAATATAAATGCAGAAGTCCATGTAACATAAATATAAGCAGGTAGGTTAAGGTGGTGAGAGGTTCAGGGTGCACCTATGTGGGTAGGTGATCTCAAATATACATCAGGTGTTATTCGCAGTGGACCCAGTGCTCCCCCTTATGGGTCCCCACTCACCAGAGGCACTCACCCCTGCTGGGGTAGAATGCGTATCGTACAAACAGCTGCTTATTCGTGCCGTAGCCCCTTTTCCTGGGTTCCTGATGTATATCCTCGGTGTGGGTGGTTAAAGTTCAATTGGTTCTCTGAGTTCCTCCAAAGCAAAGAAAATAAGCTCCCATAGCGTGATATGTTTAAAAATGTAAAAGATTTATTGGCACTCCCAGTATAGGTGTGCATAAACAGGAGCACAAGTACAGAAGTACAAAAAATGACAATAGGCTGTAAGACAGATTCTGATCCGGCGCAGCCAGCAGTCAGAAAAAACAAAAATAACAATAAAAATAAATATTAAAATAAATTGTCAGCTGCCTATGTCCTATAGAGGTATAGGTGCTGAGGATACACTGCACAAAAATAGTCCGATGGCTTGTTGTACCAGCATGGGAACGGCGTGCGTTCCATACACAATCAGCTGGTCAACCCGGAAGTGCTTGTAGGTATGCGTGTGTCCGCTTTACATACGTTTCGTGTTGTTTACGTCTTCTGAAGCGGGTACACGCATACCGTGGCTTGCTACATATATAGAGGGCGTCACCATGGTAACAATCAGACGCCAGATGGCGGCAACCAATCAGATGGAGAGTGGCAGGTGAAGTGTCCAATCATATGGGTAAACCTTGGACTTAGTAGGGGCGTGCTATAGGGTCAAAGCCACCCAATCAAACAATACGTGTCGAAATTTCAGTCCAAGCGTATGGGGCCAATGTAAACCAAATGGCTGTACTAGTTACCATGTTATGGTGATATGTAATGCTATTAGAAGTAGTTCAAAGTAAGAGGGTAGCTGTTCTTCATGAAAGCATAGATATTATGACTTTAATAAATATCTACTATAGTAAGTGATAAACGCAAATCACATTAGTGAGGGTGAAGCAACCTATTCTGTGTGATCACTTTGATTCCTGCGCTAAGTGACATTACGCAGCAAACATAAGTGAGTAAGCATTAGTGTCCTAACGGTCAAAACTAAATAACAATGTGAATGTGCGACAGAATTGCCAAAGGAAAAATTAATGTGGGATATACACATGTGTAATAAAATAGATTCATCTACAATGAGATACAGACAATCTGTGTATGTCTACCCTGTAGTGACGGCTGAATGCTAATTATCGTCAGATAAACATATATACACCTAATACATACATTTTAGAAATAGTGGTGTAAATGATAAACAAATAAAATATAGAGGAATAAACCAATGAAAGTTCCTGATACTATCAGTGAATCTAGTGTGCTCTCTAGAGCTCAGGCCTAATGCACTTAGTAGGTATTCATATTGGAAATATAAGTTCCTATGTGGAGAGGAGTGATATAAGAAAAATGATGTGACAGAAATGGTATTGTGGAACGTAACTTTATGGGGGGATGGTAATCCACCTAGAATGTGACTACAGTGGCACTGGGTAATCTATTATCCCCTACTCAAAACCCATAGGTAGTATGGGGAAGGGGGAGGAGGATTATCAAGTGAGCAGATCAGGGGTTAGCTAAAAAACAATTAAGGTCTATGTCAACATTTAATCCATGTGGCCTTAAAGATCCCAGACGGTAGATCCAGCTGGTTTCGTTCTGGGAGATGGCTATAGTCTTAATACCACCTCTCCAGTTGTCTTTGACAAGATCTATGCCAGAGGTAGTGAATTAAAATTCATGGGGGTCCGGTCGAAAATAAAATCTTCCAGCGGAGGTCCGAATGTCATATTGGTGCTATGACTCCACATGATATCCTCCGCTTCACAGCACCCCCCCCCCCACCACACACCTTTACGAGACACACACACACATCACACTCTTTTTCTTTTAACTTTATTGAAATCTCAAAATACATTTATTTAATTTGTATGCAGCACAGCTCAGTTGTGGTGCATAAAAACAGTATGCATTTTTCACCACACCAGGCAGGGGCGCTGTTGAAGTGTGAACAGGACACATAGAAACTGTTTTCTATTGCCCTTGCAGAGACCTGTGTTTTTCTTGTGCAGAAATCACAGACCCCCTTTTACATCAGTCTTCAGTCCTCCCCCCCCCCCTTAACATCACAGACTCCCTTTTACATCAGTGTCCTCAGCTCCCCCCTCATGTCACATCCCCCCTGCCTCATCACAATCCCCCCCCATAACAGACTGACCCGACCTATCACAGACTGACCCCCCAAATAACAGACTGACCCATCAAAGACCCCCCTATCACACAGACTGACCCATCACAGACCCTCCCATCACACAGACTGACCCATCACAGACACTCCCATCACACAGACTGATCTGACTCATCACAGACCTCCCCATCACACAGACTGGCCCCCCCAAATCACAGACCCCTCATTACAAACTGACTCCCATCACAGACTGACCTGACCAACCACAGACTGACCCCCCCATCACAGACTGACCCCCCCATCACAGACCCCTCATTACAGACTGACCTGACTCATCACAGAACCCCCATCACACAGATTGACCCCCATCACAGACTGACCTCCCCATCACAGACTGACCCCCCCTAATCACAGACCCCCTCATTACAGACTGACCCGATCCATCACAGACTGACCCGATCCATCACAGACTGACCCGATCCATCACACAGACTGACCCAATCCATCACAGACTGACCCCCCAAATCACAGACCCCCTCATTACAGACTGACCCGATCCATCACAGACTGACCCGATCCATCACACAGACTGACCCAATCCATCACAGACTGACCCCCCAAATCACAGACCCCCTCATTACAGACTGACCCGATCCATCACAGACTGACCCGATCCATCACAGACTGACCCGATCCATCACACAGACTGACCTCCCCATCACAGACTGACCTCCCCATCACAGACTGACCCCCCAAATCACAGACCCTCTCATTACAGACTGACCCGATCCATCACAGACTGACCCGATCCATCACAGACTGACCCCCCATCACAGACCCCCCCATTACAAACTGACCCCCCCACCGCAGACTGACCCCCCCATCACAAACTGCCCCCCCCCATCACAGACTGACCCCCCCATCACAGACCCCTCATTACAGACTGACCTGACTCATCACAGAACCCCCATCACACAGATTGACCCCCATCACAGACTGACCTCCCCATCACAGACTGACCCCCCCTAATCACAGACCCCTCATTACAGACTGACCCGATCCATCACAGACTGACCTGATCCATCACAGACTGACCCGATCCATCACATAGACTGACCCGATCCATCACAGACTGACCCCCCAAATCACAGACCCCCTCATTACAGACTGACCCGATCCATCACAGACTGACCCGATCCATCACAGACTGACCCCCCATCACAGACTGACCCCCCATCACAGACTGATAGCCCCATCACAGACTGACCCCCCAAATCACAGACCCCCTCATTACAGACTGACCCGATCCATCACAGACTGACCCGATCCATCACAGAACCCCATATCACACCGACTGACCCCCCATCACAGACTGACCTGACTCATCACAGACTGAAAAAGGTGGTGGGGGTAGTGGCGCTGTCACTAGTATGTTGTTTGCTGAGCCAGTAACCGAACCCAATTGGGTAAGTGTGGGCTTTAATGGGACAACATTCCCTAAAAATATATATGTATGTAGTACAACGTGCAAAAATAATAATAATAATAATGGATGTGTAGGCGTCTATCATCACAGACTGACCCCCCAAATCACAGACTTCCTCATTACAGACTGACCCGATCCATCACAGACTGACCCGATCCATCACACAGACTGACCAGATCCATCACACAGACTGACCTCCCCATCACAGACTGACCCCCCCAAATCACAGACCCTCTCATTACAGACTGACCCGATCCATCACAGACTGACCCGATCCATCACACAGACTGACCCGATCCATCACAGACTGACCCCCCAAATCACAGACCCCCTCATTAGAGACTAACCCGATCCATCACAGACTGACCCGATCCATCACAGAACCCCCCAACACACTGACTGACCCCCATCACAGACTGACCTGACTCATCACAGACCCACCCCCCAAATCACAGACCCCTCATTACAGACTGACCCCCTTCTTCACAGACCTCTCATTACAGACTGACCCCCCATCACAGACCACCCAATCACAGACTGATCCCCCAAATCATAGACCCCTCATTACAGACTCACCCGATCCATCACAGACCCCCCCATCACTCAGAGTGACCCATCACAGACTGACCCCCATTACAGACCCACCCCCCAAATCACAGACTGACCCCCCCATCACAGACCCCTCATTACAGACTGACCCCCATCACACCATCACAGACCACCCAATCACAGACTGACCCCCCCCCCAATCACAGTCCTCTCTCGATATTAAATCTCTGTCCTTTACAGCACAGCACTCCCCCTCTCCCCACAGAACCCTACCTAATTCACACAGGACATGAAGCGTGGCCGCTCTGGACGACGGGCGGGACTTTGTTAAAAGTGAGTGATTTATTGCTGGAACTGCCTATCAACCAATCACCCACTCCGTAACTTAAAAAGTCCCGCACTTTGTCCAGAGAGTGGCCGTGCTTCATGTCTTGTGTGAATCAGACAGGCAGTGTGGGGAGGGGAGGGGCGGGGGGGCAGTGCTGAGATATTAGAGACGTTCGCCGCCGCCTGCTATGCTATGTATATAGCGGCAGCAGCGGCAGCGTGCGTGCGGGCGGGCAAAATGGCAAGCTGGCAACAGGGAGAGGACACAGAAAACTACTTGGCGAGGCTGCGGTCCGGGCAGAATGGCCACGGGGGCCGGAAACCGGACCGCGGTCCGCCATTTAGTGACACCCGATCTATGCCATAGAAAATGAGTCCCGTCGGGTCTTGCTGGTGAAATTTTTTAAAATGGCGTGATAGGTTGTGTTTGGTAGAACCCTTTTTTATCCTATTAATGTGTTCCCGAATTCTAACTTTTAGGGGCCGTGTGGTTCGGCCTACATATTGTAGGTGGCAGGGGCACTCGATGACGTAGGTCACATGGGTGGAATGGCAGGTGATGAGTTCTTTGATTGTGTATTCTTTGAAGTCAACCCTCGACTTAAAACTAATTTTTCTCCTGGGTTGCTTCTTACTAGGGATGAGCTTCGTGTTCGATGCAAACACATGTTCGCATCGAACATTGGCCGTTCGATCGTTCGTCGAAAACGAACAAATCGGGTCGTTCACGCCAAATTGGAATGACCCATAATTCACTGCGGCGTTGCGCACTGATGATTGGCCAAGCATGCACCATGACCCCGCATGCTTGGCCAATCACAGCGCCCAAAAAACGAAGAGACCTAATTGGCCAAAGCCTGGGTGCTTTGGCCAATTAGGGCTCAGGGCTTTAGCACACGCCCCACACTATAAAAGGCCGCCTCACGGGCGGCCTCGTGTAGTGTGTTCCGGCTTGCTTAGAGAAGTGAGACAGACAGAGAGAGAGAGAGAGAGAGATAGATAGATAGATAGAGACACAGTGTCTTTTCACATAGATAGATAGATAGATAGATAGATAGATAGATAGATAGATAGATAGATAGATAGATAGATAGATAGATAGATAGATAGATAGATAGATAGATAGATAGATCAGATAGATAGATCAGGGAGGCTACTAGTTAGTATAGTTAAATGTACAGTTTATAGAGAATATATTGACATCCCTAGGAGTTGTCAATATATTTATAAACGGTATAGCTTAGCTAGTTCTGCTATTAGTATCTGTCAGGAAGGAGATTGTGCTTGATGCTCTAACGTGTTAGTGTACACGTGTTAGTTAATTGCACATAGACGCATTAACTGTTACTGCACGTGTGCTATTTATTTGCACAGAAAGGCAGTTGCTGTTAATGCAAGTGGGCTATTGAATTGCACAGAAACGCAGTCGCTCTGACTGTGCGTGTGCCGCATTTGGGGTCACCGCACGTGTGCTGTTACATACCACCTGAGCGCATTTGGGGTCACCGCACGTGTGCTGTTACATACCACCTTAGCGCATTTGGTGTCACCGCACGTGTGCTGTTACATACCACCTTAGCGCATTTGGTGTCACTGCACGTGTGCTGTTACATACCACCTGAGCGCATTTGGGGTCACCGCACGTGTGCTGTTACATACCACCTTAGCGCATTTGGTGTCACCGCACGTGTGCTGTTACATACCACCTTAGCACATTTGGTGTCACTGCACCTGTGCTGTTATATACCACCTGAGCGCAGTTAGTGTCACTGTACGTGTGCTGTTATATACCACCTGAGCGCAGTTAGTGTCACTGGACGTGTGCTGTTATATACCACCTGAGTGCAGTTAGTGTCACTGTACGTGTGCTGTTATATACCACCTGAGCGCAGTTAGTGTCACTGGACGTGTGCTGTTACATACCACCTGAGCGCAGTTAGTGTCACCGCACCTGTGCTGTTATACACCACCTGAGCGCAGTTAGTGTCCTGGACGTGTGCTGTTATATACCACCTGAGCGCAGTTAGTGTCACTGTACGTGTGCTATTATATACCACCTGAGTGCAGTTAGTGTCACTGTACGTGTGCTGTTATATACCACCTGAGCGCAGTTAGTGTCACTGGACGTGTGCTGTTACATACCACCTGAGCGCAGTTAGTGTCACCGCACCTGTGCTGTTATATACCACCTGAGCGCAGTTAGTGTCACTGGACGTGTGCTGTTATATACCACCTGAGCGCAGTTAGTGTCACTGGACGTGTGCTGTTATATACCACCTGAGCGCAGTTAGTGTCACTGGACGTGTGCTGTTATATACCACCTGAGCGCATTTAGTGTCACTGGACGTGTGCTGTTATATACCACCTGAGCGCAGTTAGTGTCACTGTACGTGTGCTGTTACATACCACCTGAGCGCAGTTAGTGTCACCGCACCTGTGCTGTTATATACCACCTGAGCACAGTTAGTGTCACTGGCTGTGTGCTGTTATATACCACCTGAGCGCAGTTAGTGTCACTGGACGTGTGCTGTTATATACCACCTGAGCGCAGTTAGTGTCACTGTACGTGTGCTGTTACATACCACCTGAGCGCAGTTAGTGTCACCGCACCTGTGCTGTTATATACCACCTGAGCACAGTTAGTGTCACTGGCTGTGTGCTGTTATATACCACCTGAGCGCAGTTAGTGTCACTGGACGTGTGCTGTTATATACCACCTGAGCGCAGTTAGTGTCACTGTACGTGTGCTGTTATATACCACCTGAGCGCAGTTAGTGTCACTGGACGTGTGCTGTTATATACCACCTGAGCGCAGTTAGTGTCACCGCACCGGTGCTGTTATATACCACCTGAGCGCAGTTAGTGTCACCGCACCTGTGCTGTTTTATACCACCTGAGCGCAGTTAGTGTCACTGGACGTGTGCTGTTATATACCACCTGAGCGCAGTTAGTGTCACTGTATGTGTGCTGTTGTATACCACCTGAGCGCAGTTAGTGTCACTGGACGTGTGCTGTTATATACCACCTGAGCGCAGTTAGTGTCACCGCACCGGTGCTGTTATATACCACCTGAGCGCAGTTAGTGTCACCGCACCTGTGCTGTTATATACCACCTGAGCGCAGTTAGTGTCACTGGACGTGTGCTGTTATATACCACCTGAGCGCAGTTAGTGTCACTGGACGTGTGCTGTTATATACCACCTGAGCGCAGTTAGTGTCACTGGACGTGTGCTGTTATATACCACCTGAGCGCATTTAGTGTCACTGGACGTGTGCTGTTATATACCACCTGAGCGCAGTTAGTGTCACTGTACGTGTGCTGTTACATACCACCTGAGCGCAATTAGTGTCACCGCACCTGTGCTGTTATATACCACCTGAGCACAGTTAGTGTCACTGGCTGTGTGCTGTTATATACCACCTGAGCGCAGTTAGTGTCACTGGACGTGTGCTGTTATATACCACCTGAGCGCAGTTAGTGTCACTGTACGTGTGCTGTTACATACCACCTGAGCGCAGTTAGTGTCACCGCACCTGTGCTGTTATATACCACCTGAGCACAGTTAGTGTCACTGGCTGTGTGCTGTTATATACCACCTGAGCGCAGTTAGTGTCACTGGACGTGTGCTGTTATATACCACCTGAGCGCAGTTAGTGTCACTGTACGTGTGCTGTTATATACCACCTGAGCGCAGTTAGTGTCACTGGACGTGTGCTGTTATATACCACCTGAGCGCAGTTAGTGTCACCGCACCGGTGCTGTTATATACCACCTGAGCGCAGTTAGTGTCACCGCACCTGTGCTGTTTTATACCACCTGAGCGCAGTTAGTGTCACTGGACGTGTGCTGTTATATACCACCTGAGCGCAGTTAGTGTCACTGTATGTGTGCTGTTGTATACCACCTGAGCGCAGTTAGTGTCACTGTACGTGTGCTGTTATATACCACCTGAGCGCAGTTAGTGTCACTGGACGTGTGCTGTTATATACCACCTGAGCGCAGTTAGTGTCACCGCACCTGTGCTGTTACATACCACCTGAGCGCAGTTAGTGTCACCGCACCTGTGCTGTTATATACCACCTGAGCGCAGTTAGTGTCACTGTACGTGTGCTATTATATACCACCTGAGTGCAGTTAGTGTCACTGTACGTGTGCTGTTATATACCACCTGAGCGCAGTTAGTGTCACTGGACGTGTGCTGTTACATACCACCTGAGCGCAGTTAGTGTCACTGGACGTGTGCTGTTATATACCACCTGAGCGCAGTTAGTGTCACTGTATGTGTGCTGTTGTATACCACCTGAGCGCAGTTAGTGTCACTGTACGTGTGCTGTTATATACCACCTGAGCGCACTTAGTGTCACTGGACGTGTGCTGTTACATACCACCTGAGCGCAGTTAGTGTCACCGCACCTGTGCTGTTATATACCACCTGAGCACAGTTAGTGTCACTGGCTGTGTGCTGTTATATACCACCTGAGCGCAGTTAGTGTCACTGGACGTGTGCTGTTATATACCACCTGAGCGCAGTTAGTGTCACTGTACGTGTGCTGTTACATACCACCTGAGCGCAGTTAGTGTCACCGCACCTGTGCTGTTATATACCACCTGAGCACAGTTAGTGTCACTGGCTGTGTGCTGTTATATACCACCTGAGCGCAGTTAGTGTCACTGGACGTGTGCTGTTATATACCACCTGAGCGCAGTTAGTGTCACTGTACGTGTGCTGTTATATACCACCTGAGCGCAGTTAGTGTCACTGTACGTGTGCTGTTATATACCACCTGAGCGCAGTTAGTGTCACCGCACCTGTGCTGTTATATACCACCTGAGCGCAGTTAGTGTCACCGCACCTGTGCTGTTATATACCACCTGAGCGCAGTTAGTGTCACTGGACGTGTGCTGTTATATACCACCTGAGCGCAGTTAGTGTCACTGTATGTGTGCTGTTGTATACCACCTGAGCGCAGTTAGTGTCACTGTACGTGTGCTGTTATATACCACCTGAGCGCAGTTAGTGTCACTGGACGTGTGCTGTTATATACCACCTGAGCGCAGTTAGTGTCACCGCACCTGTGCTGTTACATACCACCTGAGCGCAGTTAGTGTCACCGCACCTGTGCTGTTATATACCACCTGAGCGCAGTTAGTGTCACTGGACGTGTGCTGTTATATACCACCTGAGCGCAGTTAGTGTCACTGGACGGGTGCTGTTATATACCACCTGAGCGCAGTTAGTGTCACTGGACGTGTGCTGTTATATACCACCTGAGCGCAGTTAGTGTCACTGTACGTGTGCTGTTATATACCACCTGAGCGCAGTTAGTGTCACTGGACGTGTGCTGTTACATACCACCTGAGCGCAGTTAGTGTCACCGCACCTGTGCTGTTATATACCACCTGAGCGCAGTTAGTGTCACTGGACGTGTGCTGTTATATACCACCTGAGCGCAGTTAGTGTCACTGGACGTGTGCTGTTATATACCACCTGAGCGCAGTTAGTGTCACTGGACGTGTGCTGTTATATACCACCTGAGCGCATTTAGTGTCACTGGACGTGTGCTGTTATATACCACCTGAGCGCAGTTAGTGTCACTGTACGTGTGCTGTTACATACCACCTGAGCGCAGTTAGTGTCACCGCACCTGTGCTGTTATATACCACCTGAGCGCAGTTAGTGTCACTGGACGTGTGCTGTTATATACCACCTAAGCGCAGTTAGTGTCACTGTACGTGTGCTGTTATATACCACCTGAGCGCAGTAAGTGTCACTGGACGTGTGCTGTTATATACCACCTGAGCGCAGTTAGTGTCACTGTATGTGTGCTGTTACATACCACCTGAGCGCAGTTAGTGTCACCGCACCTGTGCTGTTATATACCACCTGAGCACAGTTAGTGTCACTGGCTGTGTGCTGTTATATACCACCTGAGCGCAGTTAGTGTCACTGGACGTGTGCTGTTATATACCACCTGAGCGCAGTTAGTGTCACTGTACGTGTGCTGTTATATACCACCTGAGCGCAGTTAGTGTCACTGTACGTGTGCTGTTATATACCACCTGAGCGCAGTTAGTGTCACCGCACCTGTGCTGTTATATACCACCTGAGCGCAGTTAGTGTCACCGCACCTGTGCTGTTATATACCACCTGAGCGCAGTTAGTGTCACTGTATGTGTGCTGTTGTATACCACCTGAGCGCAGTCACTGTACGTGTGCTGTTATATACCACCTGAGCGCAGTTAGTGTCACTGGACGTGTGCTGTTATATACCACCTGAGCGCAGTTAGTGTCACCGCACCTGTGCTGTTACATACCACCTGAGCGCAGTTAGTGTCACCGCACCTGTGCTGTTATATACCACCTGAGCGCAGTTAGTGTCACTGGACGTGTGCTGTTATATACCACCTGAGCGCAGTTAGTGTCACTGTACGTGTGCTGTTATATACCACCTGAGCGCAGTTAGTGTCACTGGACGCGTGCTGTTATATACCACCTGAGCGCAGTTAGTGTCACTGGACGTGTGCTGTTATATACCACCTGAGCGCAGTTAGTGTCACTGTACGTGTGCTGTTATATACCACCTGAGCGCAGTTAGTGTCACTGTACGTGTGCTGTTATATACCACCTGAGCGCAGTTAGTGTCACTGGACGTGTGCTGTTATATACCACCTGAGCGCAGTTAGTGTCACCGCACCTGTGCTGTTACATACCACCTGAGCGCAGTTAGTGTCACCGCACCTGTGCTGTTACATACCACCTGAGCGCAGTTAGTGTCACTGGACGTGTGCTGTTATATACCACCTGAGCGCAGTTAGTGTCACTGTACGTGTGCTGTTATATACCACCTGAGCGCAGTTAGTGTCACTGGACGCGTGCTGTTATATACCACCTGAGCGCAGTTAGTGTCACTGTACGTGTGCTGTTATATACCACCTGAGCGCAGTTAGTGTCACTGGACGTGTGCTGTTATATACCACCTGAGCGCAGTTAGTGTCACTGTACGTGTGCAAGCTCTTAGGAAGGTCCCCGTGTGGTGCCTGTGCGTCAGAGGGGGGCGTGGTCACATGTCAGAAAGCAGGCAATTCAATTGGAAGCGGCGACTCCGGCAAAGAAGAAGCCGCGCACAAGCTTCCAATTGAATTGCCCGCCCTCTGACATGTGACCACGCCCCCTCTGACGCACAGGTACCACACGGGGACTTTCCTAAGAGCTTGCCTGTGGCGTCAGAGGGGGGCGGGGTCCGGCAGACAGCGGGGATTTTAATTGGAAGCGGCGCCTCCGGCGAAGAAGAACCAGAAGAAGATGCGGACGAGAAGGACAGCGGAAGGAGAAGAAGATGGAAGAACATTCCGGTCAAGATGCGGGAATAGAAGACCCAAGACAGAAGCAGAGGAAGAAGAAGATGGAGGAAGAAACCCGAAGGAAAGAAGAAAGAAGATAATAAAGGAGTTGTCAAAAACCGTCTCTTGTCTTTTTTTACTCTTGACACTTTTTTTTCCCGTGAAATGGTAGAGGTACAATGTACCCCATTACCATTTTACACAGGGGGGGGGCGGGATCTGGGGGGCCCCTTTGTTAAAGGGGTCTTCCAGATTTCGATAAGCCTCCTGCCCGCAGACCCCCACAACCACCGGGCAAGGGTTGTGGGGAAGAGACCCTTGTCCTCATCAACATGGGGACAAGGTGTTTTGGGGGGTACCCCAAAACACCCTCCCAATGTTGAGGGCATGTGGCCTGGTGCGGTTCAGGAGAGGGGGGGGCACGCTCTGTTCCCCCCTCTTTTCTGCGGCCGGCCAGGTCAACGTGCTCGGATAAGGGGGCTGGTGTGGATTTTAGGTGGGACTCCACGCCATTTTTTTTTTAAATTTGGGGTGGAGTTCCCCTTAAATTCCACACCAGACCTGAAGGGTCTGGTTATGGATATTTGGGGGGAACCCCACGTCATTTTTTTTTAAATTAACGGCGGGGTTCCCCTTAATATCCATACCAGACCTAAAGGGTCTGGTTATTGAATTTGGGGGACCCCCACGCTTTTTTTGTTCGTATTTTTTATGAATGAATTCTCCTGCAATTGCCGAGAGCCGACAATTCATTATTGCCACGAGTCAGGCGGCGTACACACGACCGAGGTTCTCGCTGGAAACCAGCGAGAACCTCGCATGAAGCTGCATTCCAGCGAGAACCTCGGCCGTGTGTACGCTTCTGGCTCGCCCCGCCCGTCGGGAATCCCGTCGAGCGAAAAGAGAGCACGCTCTCTTTTTGCTCGACGGCCTGCCTGGATGAATGGCTGGTTGCCATTCCCGACGGGCGGGTCGCCGATTTCGACGGCCGGCAGAGAACCTCGACGGGCGGAACGATGTGTTCTGCCCGTCGAGGTTCTCTGCCGTGTGTACACGGCCTCAGTTTTAAACGGCTTTTTTTCTTTTCAGAATGTCATTTTGTGCAGAGACATTTCTAACCACGGGAAACATGCGCTTTTTCACATGCTGACATTACACCCCCCCATAGTACGAAATTTAAAGAAAAATTACACTTTTATTGTTGCACTTTTAGCATTATTAAAATCACTGCTCCCAAAAAAATGGGCGTTTTAAAAAAACAAAAAAAACATTGGTACATGTCCCCTGGGGCAGGACTGAGGTCCCCAAACACTTTTTAGGACAAAACTTGTAGATTAGCCTTTAAAATTAACAATTAAGATTTCCCCCATAGACTTTAACAGGGAGTTCGGCGGCGGCTTTACTTATCAATTGCATTGCGCTGCTGCTGCGGCCGGTTCATGCGCCTAATTAAGGCTTCATCCAGCGCACTAATTAAGGCATGAACCGGCGCAGCGCAGCTTCAATAGTAAATCAGCCCCTGTGCCTCTATCTATCTATCTCTCTCTAACTCACTGTCTGTCTGACTTCTCTCTCTGAAAGCAAGCCGGAACACACTACACGAGGCCGCCCGGGAGGCGGCCTTTTATAGTGTGGGGCGTGTGCTAAAGCCCTGAGCCCTAATTGGCCAAAGCACCCAGGCTTTGGCCAATTAGGTCTCTTCGTTTTTCGGGCGCTGTGATTGGCCAAGCATGCGGGGTCATGGTGCATGCTTGGCCAATCATCAGCGCGCAACGCCGCAGTGAATTATGGGCCGCTGCGCGTCATTCGAATTTGTCACGAACGACCCGTTTTGTTCGTTTTTCGATGAACGATCGAACAGGCAATGTTCGAGTCGAACATGTGTTTGTATCGAATGCGAAGCTCATCCCTAATAGACACCCAGCAGGTACAATATTTATAGGAATTTTTTTATTTTTTATTTAAGCATCAATAAAATCACTGCTCCTGGAGCAGTGATTTTAATGATGCTTAACCACTTGCTTACTGGGCACATAAACCCCCTTCGTGCCCAGGCTAAATTTCAGCTTCCGGCACTGCGTCGCTTTAACTGACAATTGCGCGGTCGTGCGACGTGGCTCCCAAACAAAATTGGTGTCCTTTTTTTCCCCACAAATAGAGCTTTCTTTTGGTGGTATGTGATTGCCCGTGCGGTTTTTATTTTTTGCGTTATAAACCAAAAAAGAGAGCGACAATTTAAAAATATGTATATATTATTTACTTGTTGCTATAATAAATATCCCAATTTTTTTCTTTTTATATTTTTTTTTCTCAGTTAAGGCTTCTTCTACGTATTTTTGTAAAAAAAAAAAAATATCACAATAAGTGACTGCTTTGCGCAAAAGTTATAGGGCCTACAATATAGGGGACAGAATTATGATTTTTTTTTTATATTTTTTTTTTACTAGTAATGGCGGCGATCTGCGATTTTTATTGGGACTGCGATATTGCGGCGGACACATCGGACACTTTTGACACATTTGTGGCGCCATTCACATTTATACAGTGCTATAAATATGCACTAATTACTGTATAAATGTGACTGGCATTGAAGGAGTTAACACTAGGGGGTGAGGAAGGGGTTAAATGTATTGCCTGGGTGTGTTCTAACTGTGTGGGGGGGAGGGGGGTGACTGGGGGAGGTGACCGATGCTGTGTCCCTATGTACAAGGGAAACGGCATCTGTCTCCTTTTCCTGACAGGATGTGGAGCTCTGTGTTTACACACAGAGCTCCACGTCCCTGCTCTGTCACCGCCGATCGCGTGTACCTGACGGACATCGCGGCCGCCGGGTACACGCATCGAATCCTCGGTGATGTGACGGGACTGTTTTTCCCCGCCGCGCGCCACAGCGGGGAATTACAAGGACATGACGTCCAAAGACATGACCCCGGCGCCTCAGGTCCGCGCTGTTGACGTATTCTGTCAATAGCGCGGACCTCTAGTGGTTAACTTAAAAAAAAAAAAAAAAATCCTTTAAATATTGTACCTGCTGGGTGTCTATAGTTTGCCTGTGAAAACGTCTTTGAGAACCCGGGTCTTGCCCGAGGGAACATGTATCAATAGAAAAAAAAGTTTTAAAAACGGTCATTTTTTCAGGAGTCCTGCTCCTGAAAAAATGACCATTTTTTAAACTTTTTTCCATTGATACATGTTCCCTGAGGCAAGACCCTGGTTCTCAAAGACGTTTTCCAACAATAACTTGAATATTGGTCTTTAAAATGAGCGTTTTTGAATTTGAACGTTCGAGTCCCATAGACTTCAATGGGTTTCTAAATGTTTGCGCGAACGGGCGGTCTGTTCGACGGTTGTGGTGCGAACCGAACACGGGGGTGTTCGGCTCATCCCTAGTGCAAAGTAATGAGCACACTTGCACTATGCACCAAGTGGGTTTAGTTGCAAAGTAATGAGCAAACTTGCAGTATACAGCAAGTGGGTTTAGGTGCACTCAGCACACGGGCAATACACCACGTGAGAACACTGCAGCTGGCACAATCAACTGCCTTACAGATTAGGAAGAACTAATCTACCTAAACTATACAGTGTATAAATATATGTACAACTCCTGGGATGTATATATATTCTCTACACACTGTAAATTTAACTGACTAGCCTGCCTGCTCTATCTAGCTAGAAAAAAGACAATCTCTCTCTCTCTGTCTGATCTGGAACAAGCCCGAAACACACTACACGAGGATCCCCTGCAGGCGGCCTTTTATAGTGTGGGGCGTGTGCTAAAGCCCTGAGCCATAATTTTGGCTCTCCATTTTTTGCGCGCTGTGATTGGCCAAGCATGCGGGTCACAGAACATGCTTGGCCAATCATTAGCGTGCAATGCCGCAGTGAATTATGGGCATACATTCGACTCGAACAC
This sequence comes from Rana kukunoris, assembly GCA_029574335.1. Classification (NCBI taxonomy): domain Eukaryota; kingdom Metazoa; phylum Chordata; class Amphibia; order Anura; family Ranidae; genus Rana; species Rana kukunoris. The sequence continues at coordinate 485,308,608 of CM056051.1, read as the reverse complement.
AAAGCTCATTCCTAGCTGTGACTAAACAACTCATACTGATGATAACTGTTGCATAGTTTATCTACCAGGTGTATGTTCAATTTGTTTTCGTAAAAAAAATTACAAATTTAAAATAAATGTTTTACAATGTGTAATGTCTAACAAGTTATGTTTTTCTTTTGTAGACCCCACGCCATTGGAAGTGATTTACAGACACAGAAAATCTGTTTTGAAGTTTGTTTGCGAAATTAATAATTTCACCAACATTTCCCATAAACTGAACAAAAAACTTAGTGCACAGTTGTATGTTGAACTAAAAACTTAGTGCACAGTTGTATGTTGAACACAGCCATAAATGTATCTATTGTGAGGTACCAAAGGTGGGCTGTTCCAACTGGAAGAGGATCATTATTTCACTCAATCGCTCTCTGCAGCTTTCGTTAAGTAAGCTTAAACATTATGAGGTCCATACTTCACCTTTACTGCGGAAATTAAGCTCTTATTCCGCATCCAAGCAAAAAATGTTTCTTGCCAATTACACCAAAGTCATGTTTGTTAGAGATCCTTTGGAGCGGGTGGTTTCAGCCTACAGAGATAAGTTTCTACATAATGATGATGTTTACTACAGTAAATATTTTGCTAAAATAATGAGAAGTCGACTTGGAATGAATGTCAATCCTATAGAAAAAATTACCTTTCGAGAATTTGTCCGCTTTATAGTTCAAGCAGAAGTGCCAAATAACAGAGACACTCACTGGAAGCCAATGTTCCATCTTTGTGATCCATGCAACATCCAGTATGACATTATTGGGAAGTTTGAAAGCATTAATCGGGATTCTGATTTTGTTTTGAAGACTATTGGGGCACCAAAGGATCTGAAATACCCGACTATGAAGCATCATTTAAATGAAAGTCGTACTAGTGGGGAAATCACTAAACAATACTTGGAAACGCTGCCTCCCAAATTGTACAGACAACTTTTGGAAGTTTACAGTGCTGACTTTTCCATGTTTGAGTACAGTTACTATAAAATCTTTGGAAATAAAACAACCGCTTTTAACTGGATTAATTGATATCTGTGAGATATCAAAGTAATCATTAAGTACCAGATCCAACATACTAATAGGGCCAGATTCAGGAACACTTGCGCTGGAGTATTTCGATATGCGCCGCGTAACTGTGATGATGCGCCGTCGTTTCTATGTGCCCGTACCCACCAAACTAGATGCGCCCAATAACGGGTCATTTGCGACTGGCGGAACGTTCCGACGCCAGAGTATCGTCAGCGCTTAATTTCGTTGGGCGCATCAGTCGCGCCTATTGATTTCCCCTGCAAATATGCAAATGAGGGATTTTTCACAATTCACGAACGGATTAGCACCATACGCTGGCTACATGCGCCGCGCGTATCTCGTCCGTCCGGCGCAAAGTTATTTCTACAAAAGGCTGCTTTATCTTTACTCCAGATGGCCACAGGTCAGCAGGAGAGCAGCTACAGCAGCGTTACCGACGATAAGAGCTAGCTGAGCACCCCCACTTGCAGGACAACACCTCTGTCCATGCTTGTCTGTCAAATTTTACAGCCATGGAGGAAGACATCATAGGTCTCCATAGCCGAGATGACGGCTGACAGCTCCTGGCCATTAAAGTTCAGCTTTCTCCTGTGTGTTTGCGGGGAACGGGAGCAGCCATCTCAAAACAAAAGTAACATCACTGCGGGGAGGGGGAGCAGGATATACTTTAGTGCCGAAATGGCGCTTCTACGGGCGCATTTAAACGCCCAACGGAAGGCATTGCGCTGACGTTTCCCGTGAAGTGGTGCCGACGGAAGTTGTGAGCATGCGCACAAAGGGGGCGAGTGGAGCCGCACTCACTGCGCATGCTCCGTGGTTGATGCGCTGAACGTAAGCCTCTGCGCTGGGCTCCGCCCATCATTTACATATGATCACACCCACTTCCACTTGCGTCGGGTTACGCCAGCGCATTATCGTTACTCTGGCGCAAGTTTACGCGCAACTGCTATGTGAATTACAGGACTTGCGCTGAAAGGGTCTTCAGAGTAACGTAAATGAGAAGCGTTACTCTGGAGCAAAGATGCTCTCATCTACCTGAATCTGGCCCATAGAGTAATTCCGCGTACACACGATCAGTTTGTCTGATGAAAACGGTCTGATGGACCGTTTTCATCAGACAAACCGATCGTGTGTGGGCCCCATCGTTTTTTATCCATCGGTTAAAAAACTAGGAACTTGTTTTAAAATTATCAGATGGTTAAAAAAACGATAGAAAAAAACTATTGCCTGTGGGCACGTCCATCAGTTAAAAATCCATGCTCAGAATCAAGTCGACGCATGCTTGGAAGCATTGAACTTCATTTTTCTCTGTGTTTTACGTCACCGCGTTCTGACACGATGGGTTTTTTAACTGATGGTGTGTAGGCACGACTGATGAAAGTCAGCTTCATCAGATATCTAATGAAAAAATCCATCAGTCCGTTTTCATCGGATGAACCGATCGTGTGTACAGGGCATAAGACAGAGGAGATCCCTTGTGATACCTGAATATTTGCTGCTAGGACATTTTGGTTGTGGGCCCAGTTGATGCATTTTTGCCCAGTGTGAGCCTCTACAGTGGAAGGACAGAGAAAAGCAAGTTTTGTTGGAGGTGTGAGTTTCTGCATTCAGCCTGAGGGAGATGAATGCAGAAACTCATGGACTGGGAGCAGTGGGTCCCAATGTAATGTATTGTGAATAATTAGTTAGTGAGGGTGTGATCCTTCTGTTGTGTTTTTTTACAGGAGACAGACAACGTACAAGCAAGATCTTACTATCTTAGCCTTTTAATGAACTTTTGCCATTTGGCATTTTATCACTAGGCAGTGACATAGCCAGGAATGGACTTCTATAATCGGTTTGCAATTGCCATTGCCTTTGTATGCTATTGGGAGTACAAATATCGCATAACATACAGTACCCATGTTATGGGATATCATTGTGATGTTGTGTTCTTTTAGAGCTGTACTTGAAGAATGCCTTTTTTTTGTCTAGACATAGTAATAGGGGGCAAGAGTAAACAGTATCTGACACTTGAGCACTCTAATCAAATAATAATACCAAACAATACATGAAAATATTTTTAACTAATATTAATTTCAAATTAAATAAGTTCAAATGAAACACTCCAACGGTGTAATGACTATAAAATTCCCATCACAGGTATTATCATTCCAAGTGTAGAAAAATCTTTGATCCAAGGTGACCACCTCTACTAATACAGGAAAACACACTTACCAGAAGTGCATGCCTATCTCACTACAAGAATAGGCAAACACAGCTTGTATTAATTCAAAAGATCTTCCAAACAGGTGCAGTGCACTTACATTTATTTAACACAAATAATCAAGGTACTTTCAAAAGCTGTTTAAGCAAAAAAAACAAACAGGTCCTATGCGCCGCACACCACTGCAATCTGGATGTTTGAGATACTACACTAGTGGTCTTCAAACAGCGGCCCGGGGGCCGGATGTGGCCCTTTGTTTGCCTTTTTCTGGCCCTTTAGGCACTATTCCACCAACTGACACCAATTATAGGGCACCATTCCTCCCACTGAGATCATCAATTCGGCACTATTCCTCCCATTAAAACCAATGATGGGGCACTAATGCAGGCACATGGGCCCGGATTCACATACATCGGCGCATATTTATGCCGCCGTAGCGTATCTCTTTTACGCTACACCGGCGCAGTGCGGAGAGGCAAGCATGGAATTCACAAAGCAAATGCTCCCAAGTCTGCGCTGGCGTAGCGTATATTCGTAGGAGTAAGCCAGCGTAAGTGGAAGTAGGTGGAAGTGGGCTGGAAGTGGGCGTGATCCATGCTAATGAAGCGTGACCCCATGCAAATGATGTGCCAGGCAAGTACTTAAAATGAACTGCGCATGCGTCGGGACATGGACGTATCCCAGTGGGCATGCGTTCAACCACGTCGGAACAACTGCCTAAGATACGCCGGATCACTGTGTACGCCGTGAACGTAACCTACGCCCAGCCAGTCCCACGTTGCCCTATATTCACAGACGTCTAACGTAAAATACGTAGGCTTGTGTTCCCTGGTCCATACCTTTTCATGGGTTGCGCCTCACGCAAGCCGCTTAAATCATGGGCCGGGCGCAAGTACGTTTGTGAATTGGCGTATCTCCCTCATTTGCATATATGAATAGAAAATCAATAGGAAAGCCACATGCGTCCAGTGCTTTGTGAATCCGGGCCATATTCTACTTCCACTTGCTGCAGCCTAGCCCCCCTAAAACCTGACAGAAAGTAAACTGGCTCCTTGCTTAGAAAGTTTTGATAACCCAGTTATATATGATTGAATTGGTTTAATTATTTTTTGTTATACCACTTAGGGATTTACATTTATTTATAGCTGTTGGTTTGTTGCATCAGCACGGAAGGGTTAATACACATATTTCCTAATTGTTGCTGGCTTCAATTATTATTTCTTCACAGACTTTTTTTTTTTTTAAAAGCAGACCTTCTATTTAAATGGAAGGTCCACTGTATTGTAATCCTCTCATCCAGCAAAGCCAATTTGCCCACAAAGGCAATTTCAAAATAAAGCTTTTGCTTAAAAAAAAAAAATACTTGCCTCAGCCCTGGTCCTGTGATACCTGAACACTCAAAACCCCACTAGAATATGCCCCTGCAATGTCCTGAAGTGCACTTTTGGAGGATTCCAAGAGCGCATTCATCCCAGGGGGTAGTAGTGAAGCACAGTGATATCACCCTTTCTTTCCTCTTCGGAGCATCATTAGCCAGGGCCAAGGTGTGTGTTAGAACAACGTTTCTCAAGCAGTGTGCCGCGGCACACTGTTGTGCCCTGAAGAGTCCCCAGGTGTGCCGCGGCAAAATGACCCCAAATATTGGCAGCTATGGCTGCTATCTGATGTAACACTACTGCTGGGCACTTCGTTATCATTTGTCTTTACAGCGGTGCCGGTTCGCTGTGTTATGCCGCGTACACACGGTCGTTTTTTGCGATGAAAAAAAACGACGTTTTCTGTGAAGTAAAAAACGACGTTTTTGAAACGTCACTTTTCAAAGACAATTTTGCATACACACCATCGTTTTTTCACAAAAAGCAAGGTTACGTTCACCACTCTTTTCCATTGAAGCTCGCTTCATAACTAGCTTCTGGGCATGCGTGGGTTGAAAAACGTCGTTTTGAACGACGTTTTTGCTACACACGGTGACTTTTTGTGAAACAAAAAATTCAAACATGTTGGAATTTTTTTTTGGTCGTTTTTTTTAAGACAAAAAACGACGTTTTGCCCACACACGATCAATTTAAATGACGTTTTAAAAAACGTCGTTTTTTTTCATCGCAAAAAACGACCGTGTGTACGCGGCATAAAACTCACTTCCCGGCACTTGGGAAGCTGTGCTGGCTGTGCGGGCCTCCCGACCGCGTCATGCCAACCGAAGAAGGTCATCGGTTGCTATGGAAGGGTCGGACGCACGCACTGCTTCTGTGACGTGAGAGCCGCGGGTACCGTCCTGAACTCTGCCTGGCGCGCTTTTCCCTGAGGGGGAAGAAGAAAGTGTAGAGCCACCGTGACCGACACTGCTCCCCTGCCCGCAGACATGGCCACCCGCTCAGAGAGGGAGAAGGCCCTGAAGCTGAATGAGCAGCACCAGCCCATCCTGTCTCGTATGCTGAGGGAGGAGGACAACAAGTACTGTGCTGACTGCGAGGCCAAGGGTAAGGTGGTGAGGGTAGTGGTAAGGGTGGGGGGCTCTGCTATGAATAATCAGCTGTCACAGTCACTGACACCCCACATCCTCCATTCATGGCTACAGCACTCTGAATCTGATTGGTTGTTGTGCAGCTCTGACAGTTCTTCTTTCAGTGTATGTGTACACATGTCTGTTAGTGTGTGTGTGACAAAAGTAGTTGTGATTGTACAGGAATAGGGGGGTCAGGATTAAAATTAACATACATACAGACAGATGCGCACGCACACAAAACAGACACACGTACAAACACACACACTGGGTGTGTTTGTACGCGTGCCTGTTTGTGTCTGTGCGCATCTGTCTGTATGTATGTTACTTTTAAGCCTGACCCCCCTATTCCTGTACAATCACAACTACTTTTGTAGGGCTTGTTCGAGATAGCAGCAAGGACTGCTGCTCATCTGAAAAGCAATTTGTGTTCATATCGCTTTTCAGGGGCATTTGTCAGCCAATAAAGAGGCATATCTTGCCTCCTCACCACCTGTTTTAAGCCCCATTCACCCTGGGTATACCTCCAGCTGCAGCCCCAGCATGTTTACACCCCCAGCTCTTGCCTCTGCAGCTAAAGGGGCAAAAGTTGGGTTGGTAAAAACAGCTCAACCATGTGGTTTTACTGCCCCTCCAGCCTGACATGTGAACAAGCTCTTGGTTCTGTGTGGATACGTGCTGCGTGTAGGGCAGCCCATTCATTTCCCTACCCGCAGTAATGCAGGAAACTAAGTCCCCGACCCTTTTTTTTTAATTGTGCCACATCAAAAGCAACCAATGTTTGCCAATGGATGGGGCACCATTAAGAATTAATGGCACCCCTAAAGAGCAGAGCATTTGTCTGTGTGTCAAGAACGAGCGCGATTTTGCGCATGTTTCGCAACACACAGCGACGTGAACCAAGTCTTGGACAGGGGTGCCTCAAGACTGAAACATTTTTTCAAGGGCGCCCCGACTGGAAAAGGGTTGAGAAACACTGTGTTAGAAACCACCTTCTTCACTTTAAAAGGAATATACTTGAACAATGTACAGAAGCTTAAAGTTTAGTTTTGAAGAGCATGTAACAGGTTGATTTGCAGGAATTGCAGGAGACAACATTAAGGAATAACTGCCATACAAAGACCTTTATAACAGTTTAACTATCTTATTTTCGTAAAAGCTAACAAGTAAAATAAAAATAAGCCTCTCAAGTGATAATAACATGTTAAAAATTATACAGGATTTTTGAGTCTGAGTTTAAGTTAAAGGATAAGCAAGGATAACTTGCCACAAATTTGTGGCAGTGCTGAATTGTAATGCCGCGTACACACGATCACTTTTTGTGATGAAAAAAAATTACGTTTTCAAAAACGTCATTTAAATTGATCGTGTGTGGGCAAAACGTTGTTTTATGTCTTCAAAAAAACGACCAAAAAAAAATATTCGAACATGCTTGAATTTTTTGTGTCGTTTTTCAAAACGTCATTTTTTGTGTAGTAAAAAGTGATGGTGTGTGGGCAAAACGACGTTGAAAACCCGCGCATGCTCAGAAGCAAGTTATGAGACGGAGCTTCAATGGAACAGAGTGCCGTCGAACGTGGTGTACGTCACCATGCTTTGCTAGAGCATTTAGGAAAAACGATGGTGTGTATGCAACGTCGTTTTGGAAAATTAAGTTTGAAAAACGTTGTTTTGTTTCGTCACATAAAACGTCGTTTTTTTTCATCACAAAAAGTGATCGTGTGTACGCGGCATAAGTCTTGTTAACGTGCTGCACATTTTCAATGGCAAGCTGTACATTTGCAGAGCATTTGAACCATAAGTTCTAGTTGACACTTTTCCAGTTTGTAGCAAACTTGCGTGGCAAGTGTCTAGCAAGAGCAAAGTTGCAGTGTTGAGTCTACAGCAAAAACCCTGCAAGTCTAAAGCAAGAGCCCTGCAAGTCTATAGCAAGATCCCTGCAAGCCTATAGCAAGATCCCTGCAAGCCTATAACAAGATCCCTGCAAGCCTATAGCAAGAGCTGTGCAAGTCTTCAACAATGAGTTAAGCAAGTCTCAGTTTGTATAGGGTCTATTCACTAAAAAGTGAAGTAAGGTGAATTGTCAGGAGAATTGCAAAATCTAAGTGGCTAAATCAGAGAAAAACATTCACATATTATTATTTTTTTTTGGCCTAAATGTTACCATTCCCCTGAAAATGTACCTTAATTCACTGAATAGTGCATTAAAGTGTTTATTACCCTAAACAAAATTGAATCCTGTTCCTTTAAAGCATGTTATACAGCACAGTGCTTGTGGTATGTTATTTGACCCCCCTGTATTACCTAAAATACCTGTCTGATTCTGCCTGGTTCGGTCCTCCCCTCTGTAAACTGCCCATGGTATTGACACTGACACTGTGGTCAGTTCACATGCTTCCATCATCCGCAGCTCTCCTGTCTCTCCTCTGTCCCACCTGCCTGTCTGCTCTAAAAAAAGCTCATAGAATCCTGTGTGTTTGCTAATGCTGTGTGCTCCTGTCTCTGTGAATTATAAAATAAAATGCAGTATATACCGTATTTCAGAGCACTGTTCGGTGCTCAAGTGACAGGCCAGCTCCCTTCTTCTCTACCAACTGACATCAGCGGATAAACTTGGCCCTGCCTGCTACAGCTGTCAGATGGGAATAGGAGAGAGTCAGTCAGTCAAGTGAGCGCCGAACGGTATTTTTTAAATCACAGAGATAGGAGCACACTGCATTACTAAACACACATGATTCTATAATGTTAAATGAGGGCCAACAACCACTTTAAGACAAAACTGATCCAAATAAAAATATTAATTAATTAATATTTATAAAAAAAATCACCCCTGTCCCCCTTGCTCTCGTGCAAAGGCGAATGCAAGCATCAGTCTGGCATCATATGTAAACAGCAATTGCACCATGCATTACCGCAAAGGTCAGATCAAGGGCAGTAATTTCAGCAGTAGATCTCCTCTGTAAATCTAAACTGGTAACCTGTAAAGGCTTTTAAAAAGAAGCTTCTAAATGTTGTGCATAAAGTGCCATGGATGTTCAAACCCCCCTCAAATTACCCCATTTTGGAAAGTAGACACCCCAAGCTGTTTTCTGAGAGGTATGGTGAGTATTTTGCAGATCTCGCTTTTTGTCACAAAGTTTTGAAAATTTAAAAAAGAAAACATTTTTATTTTCTTTCTTAATTTACAAAAACAAATGAGAGCTGCAAAATACTCACCACGCAATTAGCTTGGGGTGTCTACTTTCCAAAATGGGGTAATTTAGGGGGGTTTTGTTCTATCTTGGTATTTTATGGCCTTCAAAACTGTGATAGGTACTGGGGAGTGAAATCAAAAATGTATGCCCTTAGAAATCTTGAAGGCGGTGCTTGGATTTCTGGGTCCCGTACACGACTAGGCTCCCAAAAAGTCCCACACATGTGGTATCCCCGTACTCAGCAGAAGCAGCAGAATGTATTTTGGGGTGTAATTCCACATATGCCCATGGCATTTTTGAGCAATATATAATTTAGTGACAACTTTTTGTAAAAACAGAAACAATTTTTTGTCATTTTTTAATTACTTGGGACAATTTTTTTTTTAATATTCAATGGGCTTAACATGCCTCTCAGCAATTTCCTTTCAGCACCTCAAAAACTGAGATAGGCAGTCATAAACTAAAAGCTGCGTAAATTCCAGAAAATGTACCCTAGTTTTAGACGCTATGGGTCAGATTCACAGAGCCCTTACTCGTGTTTGTACGCCTTCGGATCTACGCTGCAATAAATTTGCGGCCACTGGGTGGAGTTCCCGTCGTTTTCCGCGTCGGGGTATGCAAATGAGCTTTTGCCGACGATCCACGAAGTTAAAGAACGTCATTCGCCATCTCTTACGGCATCTTTAGTCATCTTTTTGCCGCGTAAAGTTATACCAGCTTTTAGCTGGTCTAATATTAGATAGCCCATGTTAAGTATGGCCGTCGTTCCCGCGTCGAATTTCAACGTTTTCCGACGTCTTTTTTTTTTTTTTTTTTACGTAAGTCGTCCGGGAATAGGAATGTCCGTAAACGACGATACTCAAACAAAAAATGCGCAGTTCGATCGCCGCGGGGACGCGCCTAATTTAAATGCTTCACGCCCCCTAATCGCGTATTTCAATTCCGCGGCGAGAAATACACTACGCAGCCATACCGTACGGGCCAAAATCTACCTGAATTCATCGTAGAGCCAGGTAAATACGGCGGCATAGTGTATCTCTGATACTCTGCGCTAATGTAATTGTACCTGAATCTGGCCCTATAACTTTTGCGCAAACCAATAAATATAAGCTTATTGACATTTTTTTTTTTTACCAAAGACATGTGGCTGAATATATTTTGGCCTAAATGTATGACTAAGATTGAGTTTAATGGATTTCTCTTTTACCAAAAAGTTGAAAATATTTTTTGTGTTAAAATGTTTCCATTTATATTGCAAAAAAACAAAAATTGCAGAGGCAATCAAATACCATAAAAAGAAAGTTCTATTTGTGTGAAAAAAAAGGACGCAAATTTTGTTTGGGTACAACATTGCATGACTGCACAATTACCAGTGAGGCAGCCAAGTGGTCCAGGGCTGAAGTGGTTAAAGTGGATTAGTTCCATTGGGAAATGTTACTTGTTAAAATGTCCCTAATTTCAAAACAAAATAAAGACCATACATTGCCCCAAAACTATGGGCAGATTTGAGTACTAAACAATGACCTTAATATATTTAGCAGACTGTTAGCCAATAGACTAATATCAATAATCGCCTCTTTGATATCCCTTATCAATCTGGATTCATCCCAGGCAGATAAAGTAGCAATAATATCCAATTAGTAACAAAGATAGTTCAAGATGCAAATATTAAATCTCATTCCTTATTGTTATTAAGCCTTGATATAAATAAGGTATTTGACAGAGTATCATGGAGTTATCTCGATATAGTACTGCAAAGATATGGATTCAAATGAGAATTCACCCGTGCCTTTCACGCACTTTACCACAATCCATCCACCAGGATTAGGTTACCAGGATGTAATTCATACATTTTCAGGGTGGGTAGGGGCACACATCAGTGATGTCCCCTTTCACCTTCACTATTGCCCTTGCAAGCGAACCCTTAGCCACAGCAATATTACTACACCCAGACATCAAAGGTTATACATCAAACAACAATACATATAAATTGAGTATGTATGCAGACAATATGATATTCTTCCTTACACAACCCAATATAGCATTACCAAACCTATTCCAAACACTAAAAATATTTGCATCACTTTCTGGTCAAACAGTGAACGTTTCAAAATCTATAGGCATGCCAATAAACCAATAAACATACCCCCATCTCAATCAGACGCCATTCGCTCCTCATTCAATTTCACCTGGTCAATGGAGTCTCTCGCTTATTTAGGAATATATCTCACTCCAGATATTAATAACTTATCCTCCAAAAACTACTTACTCCTATTACAAAAGTTGAGAACGATGCTTAAAATATGGAAATCTTTCAATATATAATTTCTAGGCAGAATAACAGCAATTAAAATTGCCATTTTACCAAAGCTATTATACCTATTTAGGGTACTCCCAATTAGATTAAATAATTATAACTAAATTCCAGTCCGATATAAACAAATTTATTTGGTTAGACTCCCGCCCACATCTATCTAGAATAGTGTTATACAAATCATAAAAGAATGGAGTATTGGGCCTTCCAGATTTCTGGCTATATTACTTAGCTAAATATAAAAAGAAAAATTTGCGCTAGGTGCATATAATTAATTAATAATTAATCAATAGGTGAATATAAACCATGAAGGATGACCTGCAGCTAAGCACTATAACCCTGATATGGGGCACAACAAGTATAGAGCTAGATAAGAGTGCAGTGATAGATAATAAACTAGATGATAAAAAAGTGATTATAAATATAAATTAAATGATAAGTGTAAACTAAATCATCATAAACACACAAAGTACCAAACATGTGCTAATAAAGTATGCAAAAAGTCACTGCAATTGCAGTAAACATGCAAATAAACTAAAAAGGTGTCAACACTAGTGTTGAGCGGAATACGCCATATTCGATTTTGCGATATTGCGCGAATATATAGAAGAATATTCGGGAATATTCGCTAATATCGAATATTCGTGATATTTTATCCAAAAAAAAATGATTGCGAAATTCTCATAAACGGAGATCATTTCCTGTATTACTAAACTAATATGCACTAAACACTAACTCTACACTAACTCTACTTAAAAGAAAGGAGAATAATGGGGAAAAGAATGGCGGAGAAGATAATCGCGCAATATTCCTATTGCGCGATTATCTTCTCCGCCCTTCTTTTGCATCAGAGCCAATCAGAATAACTTGAATATTCGGCAAAAGGAATATCGTGCAATATTCCTTTTGCCGAATATTCGAGTTATTCTGATTGGCTCTGATGCAAAAGAAGGGCCGAGTAGCTGATGCGATTCTTTTATGTTGCCGAAAATTCGCAATGCGATTTTTCGGCAACATAAAAGAATCGCATCAGCTACTCGGCCCAGGGTCTCTCTCTAATCATACCAGCAATGCTTTTAGACGTCGATGGAGATCACTAGGATGTGATCTGTTTTAAAAATAAATTTGAAAAAATACGAATATTCGCCGCAATATTCGAGTTATTCGCGAATACTCGAATATGCAATATTCGTAGCGAATATTCGCAATGCGAATATTCGTGAGCAACACTAGTCAACACAAATGTTCATAGGAGTGGATATTCAGTGAATAAGTTCCAAAGTAGAAACATGGAATTGGCTTTCACCGCAAGTGCTGCCCGTCACCTTGTAGTAAAAATGGAGGCTTACCGACAAGCCTGCGACCGCCCTTGTTCAGGGGGGTCAAAACAGTCTTAGTAGAGTGACAGAAACACCGTCAGAATAGTGGAGATTCCCTTTTCTGGTGTCCAACTCACATCCAAGGATGCCCTCTCGAGATCACACTTCCTGGAAGTAATCAGTGCTAATCTGCAGACGCTCTCTGTAAGCCCTAGGCCGCGTACACACGGAGGGACATGTCCGCTGAAACGGTCCGATGGATCAAAAACCCTGCCGGCAGACAGCGCGGTGACGTGGCAGTGACGTTGACGCCGCAACGTCACCGCACCAGGAAGTAAAAAAATTCCACGCATGCGTCGCATCCTTCCGACGCTTGTGCGGGCAGATATGTCCGCTGGTTAGTGTACTAACCAGCGGACATATCCGACGGACATGTCTCCGGGGGACAAATTTTAAAGCATGTTTTAAAAATGTTCCGCCGGTCAGACATGTCCGCTAGCCCATACACACAATCGGATTTGTCAGCTGAACTGGTCCGTCGGACCAGTTTGAACGGACAAATTCGATCGTGTGTACGCGGCCTTATAGGTCCTGATATAATTGCAATAAATGCATACACAAATTATTATAGAGACTAGGGTTGTCTCGATACCGATAACAGTATCGGTATCGGGACCGATACCGAGTATTTGCGGGAGTACTCCCGCAAATACCCCCGATGCCTAAATAGAATACTCCCCCCCTGCCGCTGCCGCATCGAAACCCGCTGCCGCATGGGTTAAACAGCGTGCGGGAACATCACAGCTTTCATTTGAATAGCTGTAGTGTTCCCGCTGCGTATAGACACTCCCCCTTGCACGGGATTGGATGGGTGATCGTGATTTGTCCAATCTCGAGCAAGGGGAAGTGTCTATACGCGTGGGCAAAACAGCTATTCAAATCAATGCTGTGATGTTCTCCGTGCAGCGGCGGCGGCTTTATATATATATATTTTATTAAAGGGCCCAGAGGTTTTCCCAGGACCCCAGGTGGCAACCCCCTTTTTTTTCATATATATATATATATATATATATATATATATATATATTTATTATTTTTTTTTATTAAAGGGCCCAGAGGTTTATTTTTGGCAACCCACTTTTTTCATAAGAAAAAAAAAAATATTAAAGGGCGCAAAGAGGTCCCCAGGGCCCCAGATGGCAACCCCCCTTTAAATTTATATATATATATATATATATATACATACACACATTTTATATATATTTTTTGTTTCTTTTTTACTTTTTATCAAAGGGCCCAGAGGTCCGCAGGGCCCCGGATGGCTACCCCCCTCTCAATTCGCGACAGACCCCCCTGTTCTCATTTTCAGGCGGCAGCACCCCCCCCCCCCCCCCTCCGGTTCTCTGCTCCAGGCGGCCTATGCCTGAAGCTGTGTAAGGTGCCCCATAATTCTTGATGGCGGCCCTGACAATGATAGACAAGATAAACTTTCCTATATGCACAAATGACAACATGAATTGGATATCTAATTTTCAACTGAAAACTTGGATGAATGTATTAATAACTTACACACATGCACAAAATCAATTACAATCAGAGAGACGACAATGAAGTTATTTACAAGATGGTATTACCTGTAAAATTTCATGCCATTTTCCCTTCAACACCTCAAACATGTTTCAGAGGTTGCATCTCCGTAGGTTCATTCTCACACATCTTCTGGGAATGCGAGAAAGTATTCACAAATATGGAAGGAATTGGAAATCTTTGTTTTTAAATAGTTTTTATTAAGTTTTTACGTATAAAAATCTTACATACTTTGAAAAACAATTTGCAAGTCATTCATAAAAATACAAAACATTCTCAACATACACATAAATACACATAAATACCTATAAGTACACAAATGGATCTATCCTCTAACATGCACTTAAAAAAAAATCTGTACTCTTAATTCTCCTGAGCTATCTAGATAACAAGCAAGAGAAAAAAGAAAAAGAGAAACATGGGAACAGGCCCATTCTCCTATACCCACCCCTAAAAACAAAAACAAAGGGGAAGAAGGAAAAACAAATTATATACATATATGTGTATATGCACATATACATACATATCTTTATGTGAGTAACGTTACCCCAAATCTATACCCCCTCTTACCCATGTCTATTTATCTTTATTTTGATTTTTACAAGGAAGGGGAGTTGCTCTATGTTTGGCCTCATCTTTACTGCCCTTGTCTCTCCCTTCCTCTTTTTTAGTCAAATTCAATTTTGACTAGTTACATTCCATCTTACCTGTCATAGGCCTAAGGCTGAATATGATGATAGAATATCGGTCTTTACCGACTGTACCTAAATTTTTATTTTGCATGCAGCCTTATAAGTCTTTTGTCTCGGTTGTGGTATATATTCCTTCCTCCTTTTCATTTAGATCATAGAGGACACTATAACTTGGATGATTTCCCTATGGTTACTTACTATATATATATATATTGATGAATGATTTTATTATGGGTTAACATAATGTACATATTTATGCACATATATCAAGGTATATTGGAATATAGGAGAGACACGTATCAATTTTAATCATTGATAGTTAACACAATGGGCCAGATTCACAGAGCGATTACACCGGCGTTACAGGAGATGCGCGGCGTAAGTCTAAATTTGCGCATTCGTTCCCCCAAAACGAGATACGCAAGAAATCTACTTTTTTTGATACACCAGCGTATCCGTCCGCGCAAAACTGCGCTAGACACACCATTGATTTGCTATTCAAATATGCAAATGAGGGAGTTACGGGGATCCACAAAAGAACGTTGGTGCAGCGCAGGCTACGCTCTGTGCGCAACAGCTGCACGTCCTGTCTAAAATTAGACAATCCGTCTACATGTTAGCTAAAGCAACACTGTTAGTGAGGAGCTGAGCAGTCACACTTGCTGCACAACAAACTGTATGCCAACATGCCAGTGGCATCCATGCTCATAGCTATACTAATGACTTCAGATGAGCAAAGAAGGAGGAGGGCGCGGAGGAGGGCACGGGAGAGGATTTTTTTTTCCAAAAACCTTTTATTTGCTTTTAGAAACATTTAAAAAAAAGTATACATACATATATACATCAATACATAACATACATACAAATTACAAACACGGTCTCACTATCTTTCAATAGCCCTTTAAAACCTTGATGGATATAATAATCTAATCTGATACAAGCCCCTCATTCTTCACTTGATATATCACATACGCATAGACATCTTTGGCATGAGTGATTCTGAGGTGTCTCGCATCTTCAGATTCACCCCTCATGCCATCCTGGAATTAATTACAACCCCGCAGGAGGACATCACCAGCCCAACACATGACACCACCCACGACACCCATGACAGCTACATATACAATCCTAGCCCCATCCCCACAGATTTAGAACAGAACATGTATGGGGACAGCTGGCTGGTTGGTGAGTGACATGGGTGGCAGGCATGACTGTCCCCCCCCCCCCCATGATGCTGAAATCACAAGGGGCACATGCACTACTAGCATCCTCCTGTCTTATCCCTTCAGGGTGACTCTTCATATGCACTGGGAGCCCATCTCATGACTCCTATCCGGAACCCCCCATGGTACCCTGTTGTATTCCCCAAACTTTGTATGCCAGATCATCGGTGCATGTTGCATGCTGCACAACTTCGCAGTGAGAAAGGGCCTGGAGATTGACATACCTGATGACCTGACCCCCGAACCAGACAATCCCCCCTAACTGAGGCTACCCCGTCTTCTGAGGGAAGAGCAGCCAGGAGACAGCTCACATTAGGCATCTTTGCACGTTAAACACACACATTAATCATGGCACAATGAGAATGCATGCATGCACACCACTGTGGTCCCTAGCACAGACACATCACATCCTCATCACATTGGATTGGCACAAGCCCACCATGCAGGACTTGTGAGCAGCAACACCACGCCATGGCTCCAAATGTCACTGTACATTCATACACCATTCACACGGACCTGGGGATCACTTCTCCACAAATGAGGCACATCATTAACTCGTACATCATCCAGGTAGGTTTTGTATTCTTATATTCTTTGTGTTTATATTGTAGCACTACCCCCGGAGGAGTTGCTGGTTTGTTTTGGGTGGCACATTTACCTCCTGGCTCTTTTTCTGAAATCCTAGGGGTGAACTATGCATTTAGCAGTAGTAAAGGAATGTCCGCAACTCAGATGATTTGTTCCACAACCATTTATTCGTAAGTCCTTCAGTTTATAGTCCATATAAAGATTAGAGCAATGTGATAAGTTGTGTAACCATAAAATGTCCATCCACAAATGGAAGCCTCCACAAGGGGATTAGAAGTAAATCCAGCAGGAGCTAGAGAGTATAGAAGAGAAGAGAGGCACCTCTAAGTGTAGCAATATGGTTACATTTAATGAAGGTACAACATTTAGCAACTCTCATGGTTGATTATTAAAAGAGGCACATCTAAGTATGCAGGGATCCGGGGTAAAGCTGTCCGTATAGACTATCCCCCGCACCGCTGGCTTTCACCACTGTCAGTCTGTAATCGTGACCAGGAAGACTACCCTGCAGTAGAGCGATCTGAAAGCGAGGCTTGAAGCGCTCATGGAGTGCAGTGTGGAGGGGATGACGTCGATGGCGGTGCGGAGGATGGTCTATGTGGAAAGCTTTACCCCAGATGCCTGCATACTTAGATGTGTCTGTTTTAACCATCAACCATGTGAGTTGCTAAATGTTGTACTTTTATTAAATGTAACCATATTGCTACACTTCTCTTTTATACTCAGCTGTGCCATCACGCTACTTGTATATCAAGACATCGCTTGTTCATCAAGTAAAAATGTATTTAAAATTTAGCTTGTCTTGCAAAATGCTCTCAAACCAAGGTTTGACTGTGCAAAGCAACTGTTCAACACTACATCTAACACTGGACCCCATATACTGTAAAATTGGTTACATTCAGGTGCGGAACTACCGCCATAGCGACCCATGCGGGTGATAAGGGGCCCGCAGCCGAGTGGGGCCCGGTGAGGATGAGGAATAAATCAGTGGCAGTGTGTCCATAAAGGGCGCAGGAGCGCCACCCCTTCTCTCCTGCACTGCTCTAATCACCATAGATAGATTCATGCACTGCATGCATCTATCTATGGTCATTGTGTGTTAGCAAAGCGAAGGAATTGGCTTTGCTAACACTGAATTTGCTTCTCAGCCAATCAGGTTGCCGGGTCTGTTACTGGTCACCTGATTGGCTGAAACGTCAGGCGCTGTGATTAGACGCCTGAGAGAGGAGGGAAGAAGACATGGAGGACGTGCAGGAGACCACTGCTGACCCACTGCGAGACAGGTAAGTGGCGGGCTGCATCTGATGGGGCACAATAGCCGCAATTGATGGCCACACTGGCAGTATCTGATGAGGCACAGTAGCAACAATTGATGGGCACACTGGCAGCATTTGATGGGGCACAGTAGCGGCAATTGATGGGCACACTGGCAGCATCTGATGGGGCACAATAATGGCAAATGATGGGCACACTGGCAGCATCTGATGGGGCACAGTAGTGGCAATTATTAGGCACACTGCAGCATCTGATGGGGCACAATAGTGGCAATTGATGGGCACACTGGCTGCATCTGATGGGGCACAATAATGGCAAATGATGGGCACACTGGCAGCATCTGATGGGGCACAATAATGGCAAATGATGGGCACACTGGCTGCATCTGATGGGGCACAGTAGTGGCAATTATTAGGCACTCTGCAGCATCTGATGGGGCACAATAGTGGCAATTGATGGGCACACTGGCAGGGGGGCCCCATACGACATTTTGCTATGAGGCCCTGTGATTTCTAGTTACGCCCCTGGTGTAGATGCATAGATTAATCCATTGTGCAGCATGTGAAATAAGATTCAAACATAAGATTCAAACATTAATAACACCGTTAATGCAATTAAAAAAAATTGAAACATCTGATAAATATAATATTACAAAACATTTTAACAAAGCAACAGGTTAATTTTTTAAAACAGTAGATACTATGGGTTGATTTACTAAACCTGAAGAGTGCAAAAACCTAGGGAGTGCAAAAAACTAAAGTAGCTGATTGGCTACCATGCACAGCTGCAGCAGATTTTGCCCTCTGCAGTTTTTATAAATCAACATCTATGCCTCATTAAATTTAGTGAATACAAACAAAATAAAATAGATTACATAAATCACCCCAATTTGCAAACTTTAGTAATAGAAAAAATACTGTGTGAAAGCTGCGACTAGAAAAGGTAATACAACATCAAAACCAATATACAGAGAAAAAAGGCGTGCAAACTTTAGTACCACTTGTGAACACAAGATGTCATCAATGTACCCTAAACCAGTGTTCATCAACCCTGTGCTGCAGGACCCACTAACAGGCCAGGTCTGCAAGATAACTGAAATACATCACAGGTGATATCATTTGCTGCTCAGTGATTGCAGTATTCTAGTCTGCATCTCCCCAAGGTAATACATAAAACCTGGCCTGTTAGTGGGCCCTGCAAGAATGGTTGATGACCACTGACCTAAACCCACTTTGAACAATCTCAGTGAAGGACCTTTCACACTGGTGCTTTTAAAAACGTGGTATGCGTTCTGCAAAAATGCATATTGTGTTTTTAACACATTTTCAATGCATTTTTTGTTTGTTGTTTGCTGACTCCCAGCATGCCCTTATAAAATGTGGACATGTGAGTCAAAACAAATGCACTGTGAGGGCGCGTTGGATGTCTTTTTGCTGCGTTTCCTATAGAAATACATTTTGATGCATTTTTGAAACAGGACAAAAAAGATGCAGCACACCAGATTTTTCAAAAAAACACCCAACACACTGGTGTAAAGAGTTTGATAGGGTTTAAAGGGCAACATTTTTATTGCTTTTGTTGGTGCTTTTTACAGCTGCATTTTAGTGCAGCAAATGCACATCAGTGTGAAAGGGGGCTTTAAAGTGGAAGTCTGGGCTAAACCTTATCTTTCATCTGCTCTCACTCCCCTTCTAACTCCTATACTAACTCGCTTGTAGAAGAAAGATGCTTATACATACCTATTCTTAGGGCATTCTGGTCCGGTCATGTGATCTCCCCAGAAGCCAGCTTCAGGGGAGAGGAGAGAGCAAGCCCTGACAACAGCTGAAATATCTAGGTGGTGACATTACCCATAGGCAGGAGCGGACTGACAACTCATGGGGCCCCCGGGCAATAGAAGATTATGGGGCCCCCAGACTTACAGATGGCCACCAAGTCAGGTGGCAGTACAGAGGCGGGGCAGCTAAAATCTCGGGAAGCATGTAGGTTTTGGACATATCAGGGACAGATGTAAAAAAAAAACACAGATTTTTACATACTGTCCCTGGTTTCTAATGAGCCTGGCAACCCTGATGGGGCCCCCTAGTGGCATGGGGCCCTCGGGCAGTGGTCAGTCCGCCCCTGCCCATAGGGCTCTTTCACACGGACTATCCATATGTCCGTTTTTCATCCATCCGTTGTTGGATGAAAAACAGACATACATGTATCCCTATGGGATTCGCTCCGATCCGCCAAAGTCTGCCGGAGGAAAAACCTACTTTTCCTTCCGTCTGGCGAATCAGATGAACACGGTCCGTGTTAATCCGATTCCCCATAGGGGAGAGCGGAGATCTGACAGGGCGGTCCCTGTACAGTGTGTGGGGACCGCCCTGTCATCCGGCAGCTCAGCGGAGATCAACGGAGCGATCCCCGCTGAGCAAACGGAGGTGCACGGGGCGGATCATTACTGATCCGCCCGAGTGAAAGAGCCCATAGACTGATTATGGGGCATCCGTTGTTTACTGTCCCTCCTCTCCTTGGGAGCTGATCCCATGACACTTTACACTGCATGATCAAATGTACCTCGCATGCATGTAGCATAACAAAGATTCGTATTCTAAGGTGTTAGCTTGATTACTAAAGTGGAAATAAATGATTCTCTATGTCAAAACAGCATGAGCTTCGCTTTATTTGTTCAGTCCATTAGGCTATTAACAATTCAAACTGAAAATTACAAAGCCTCCTGTATTTTTCACTAATAGAAGGATTCTAAAGAATCCCCTCAGAATACTAGAATTTTTAGACAGCATACTACTACGCATTTCCACAAAATATTGGGTAGCATTGTGCTTTATGTTTTATATTTTGTCTGTGTTCCACAAATCTGGTGCCACTCACATATAGTAGATATGGATTAATGAGGGTGAATCATCCTTTTACTATAGCACCACATCCCTTACTACTTAAAAGAAATGGAAGGGAGATTCACTGGAATTTTCAGGTGCGACATAAGTTGAAAAACTTTATTAAAAATGCAGTATTTATTAGAAGATTTAGTTAAAATTATAAAGTATATCCATATAAAATCATATACAATCATGACCCATTTCTTATGGTCCTTAAATTTATAGTGGTATTATAATGGTAAATCCCAACATGTTTCCCCCCTGGGCTTCTTCAGGGAATGTATTGTCTGCTAAAAGGTCATGGCTCTATATCAAATAAAGACAAGGTATAAATATTCATCAAATTTACAACAATTTAATGCACATATTCAATAATGTTGATACAGCAGGCTTACACCATGGTTACTCCTATATAACTTGAAATATAATCTGAACTATTCAAGAGGTGTTTCCAATGGTATCAACCCTGTACACACGATCAGACATGTCTGATGAAACTGGTCTGCAGACCAGTTTCATCGGACCAGTTCGATGGTGTGTACGGCCCATCAGACCGTTGTCCATCAGACCAAAGTTTTAAAACATGCTTTAAAACCTGTACCATTGAACCTGTCCGTCGGACAGGTTTAATGGTTAGTACACAAAAGCATTGGACCAAAAACCTACGCATGCTCAGAATCAAGTCGGCGCATGCTTGGAAGCATTGAACTTCGTTTTTTCATCACGTCGTTGTGTTCTACGTCACTGCGTTCTGGTCTGATCGGATTTTGGTCCGATGGTGTGTACGCACATCAGACCATCAGACAAGTTCAGAGTTGTCTGATGAAAACGGTCCGTCAGATAAGTCTCATCAGACATGTCTGATCGTGTGTACAGGGCCTTAAGGGACTTTATGTTACCACAGGAGGCATTAAAGGACCAAACTAAATTTCAAACAAGCAAAAAAACAACAATATATTTTCAAAAGGTAGGAAGGATCCTTGTAGTTTCAAAACGTCAAAAGGAAAAAAAACGCACCTCATCCCAATTAAATAGTATGTAGATGAAGAGGACAATGGGATTATAGCGGTGCTACGTTGTTAAATTATTGATCTCACAATCAAAAATAATTTTTAATTATTTATTTAAAATATAATAAAAGTACTAAACATATCACATGACAGACAAAATATTAAAACCATATATGTTGTTACATATTGATTGGATTGTCTGGGTCGCTGGAGTTGCCAACTAGAGGTATGCTGTTGGTCAGGTATGATGTTGTTACCCTATATATTTCGCCAAGTTGGCTTCATCAGGGGTTACACTAAGACCACGAATTGATGCAGGACAACCAGCTCTAGCAAAAAACAACATATAAGCAAATAATTACATACAAATTTTACAGTTTTACATATGAATCTAGGCATGTGCTGAACCAATTGCCCCAAAACGCAAAACAGACCCACCTTAATTCAAAATTGAGGGGAATCACCACAAGGCTCCACATAAGCAGTGTGAAGTCCTTATTCAAAGATCCCAAAGCTGTGCAGAGGCAGCGCTCAGCCGCAGGGGGAGAAAAGAGACCCAGATGTGAAGAACAGAGATCCTAATGAGTGCTATGCTCCACAATGTCATGAAAACCGTATAAACTAGATTGTTGACAAACCAGACTTACGGCGTGCGCGCAGCTGAGATGGCCTTTATAGAATAGCACATTTTATAGACCATAGAGGAATTAAGCCACGGCAATACTTCCGAGAAAGAATGCAAATGTCTCCGATAGAATCCTTACGCCTTACTCAGATTATTCAATTCATAAAATCGCTTAATGTAGATTTTACAGATATTGCCTCTAAATCCTTATTTGAAAACAAATGTCTTAATAATCCCGATTCACGTGGGGGAATTTCAGATCTATATAATCTCTTCAATGCTAAACAGACAAAACTCTCTTACTAATTATCATGGGAATCAGACCTAGGTGAAACAATAGAAGACCAAAACTGGGAACGCTGGTCGACCATGGTTCACAAAGGGATTCTCAATATTTCCCTAGTGGAAGCAAATTTTAAGGTATTATCCAGATGGTATTTAGTTCCAGCGAAATTGGCCAAAATATATCCTGATGCTTCGCCCCTATGCTTCAGAGAATGTGGACAAGAGGGTACCATGTTCCATACCTGGTGGACATGTCCCGAAGTACAACGCTTTTGGGTAAAAGTTTTTACGTTGATCCACTCGGTGACTGGACATAATATACCCAATAATCCTAAAACAGCATTATTTGTTGACTTGTTTGACGGGATCCCTAAAAATCTTCGGACTCTTATTTATTTTATTTTTTCTGCAGCCAAGATTGCGATAGCAAGTGCATGGAAAACCTCAGTTATAAATATTAGAGTATTAAAAAGTAAACTTTCATGGATTATGGTCAATGAAAAGTTGACCAGCATCCTCAAAGACAAAACGAGCGGAATTTGATGAGGTATGGTCCCCATGGATTAATTACATACAAATTCAATGATACATAGGCCTGTTCACTAAATTAATATAGATTTGTAAAAGTAATTTCCGACTCATTGATAATGATTTTATCATCCCCTTACTGAATTATTATTTTTCATTTCCTCTTTTTTTTTTTATTGACATTTCACTTATATCTAGACTGAAGTTATTCGATCTTTAACCTTTGAGAAAAATTTAATGAGGGAATGAGGAATGATATCGTGGAGGGAGAATGACTCATTTTTGAGAGTTAAATGGGCCATCATCCCCTCACGACGCTACTTGTTCCCAGATAGGATGTCTGTAAATACAAGATAATATTCTTGACCTTATACCTTGAAATAGATTGTAATATTAACATGTGTTTATTAATACTGTTCATTCAATTATACCCACATATTTCGTATATCCTAAACTATATTTTAATGTTTAACCCCCCTATTCCCCCTTTGTTTTTCTTCTGTTATTCCTTAAAATTACAACAATAAAAATATTGAACGACAAACCAGACTTACTATGTATATTAATTACAGGAACTTGCGAAGGCAACCAATTAACCTGCGGTTTGAATCAGATCCATAGGTTGCCAAAACAAGTCTACCAAAGAGTCAGCAGACCTTAAAAAATCAAAAACTATTTTATCAGAAATGCCAAAGGAGGAGAAGTATGTATATATATATATATATATATACACACATACATACATATATATATATATATATATATATATATATATATATATATATATATTTATACATATATACACATATACACATATATACATATATGTGTAGGATCACACAGATGTGATCTATGCTGGGCAGCCAAATCAAGCCAATAGGCAAAATCAGTCAAAATATCTTTAAATATAAATTATATTTTCAAAAAAAGGAGGAAAGGGGAGAAAAGGCAGTATGTTTAACATCAAGCCCAGCATATCATTGGAAAAATAAGAGAAAAAGCAACCAGATTCCAGATTATTGAAAATATATTGATATCTATATATATATATATATATAGCCAGCCAGCTAGAGCAATAGCCATATTTCATGTACCTGTATGGAGGATGTGTAGATTGGGGTAGCCCTCGTGTTCCAATGCTCTGGAACTAAACACATGCCGGCATTTTAAACTCCCATCATCGCCCGGGCGTCTGACGTCACGGGCGATCGCGAACATAAAAGATGCTAGTGCGCATGCGCCGAACGAAGCTATGCCGCATCAGCCTACAATCCCCAGAATCATCTGCAGCCATGACGCGTCAAATTACGCAACTGAACGGCAGCTGGGCTGGTGGTCATAGCTCGCAGATGTACGGGGTTAGAGTGGAAAATGGCAGGCAAAAACAAGCAGGGACAAGGGAAAGGAGTACAGGCACAAGCCATGGAAGGACAACATGGGCAAAAGCATAAAATGGGCATTCATATACTGAAGCCCTTGGGTGTCCGTACGTCCGTGCACTAACGCCTCTAGCGGTCACAGCATGAAATTGAGGATAGACAGAAGTAAAACTTCTGTCAGTGTTCCCAACAATGTTGGCCGAGAAATACTCAGAGCAAAACATAGAGACAAAATGCCTCAAATGCATGCATGAGTGATAAAATAAACGGTGGCATCCTAAAAAAGAGATCTGGGGCAAAGGGGCAGCACAATGTCTACCACATACAACAATTGCAAATTATCAAAAACAATCTAAACATTAACAATATTTTTCTCACAGCATAAACAAAAATTATAGCCATAAATTAGAGCATTATCATATGAAGGAGATCCCAAAGGATTAAACATAATATCAAAAAATCTAAATAATAAAGGGGAAGGGAAGGAACAGAGCCAACCCACCCAAAAAGGAAAGAAAGGGAAGGAAAGACAAGGGAAGGTGGAGAGAGTGGGAATGGGTAGGGACAATGGAGGGAAAGGGAGGATAGGGAGGGAAAAAAAGTGGGAAAGGGGAAAAAGGAAAGAAGAAAAAGGGCGGGAGGGGTGAAAAAAGGGGGAGGAAAAATAGGTGGGGGGGGGGGAAGAATCCCCCAAAGATCAGGGACATGAATACACAACACCAGAATACCTAAGATGGATAATAAGGTATCAAAAAAGGTGGAAACCTAGATGGAGGGCCTTTAGTGAATAGGTATTAAAAAAAATAGTAATTTTAAAGAATAGTTTAACACTAGAACAGTAGGTTACATGACAATTCATTTATTTTAATCAAAGGTTGATTATTTAGAGAAAGTATTTGAAACTAATATATTCATTAAGGCCTGGGTACTGGGTGGCATTTAGTTGGTGAATCCATCTGGTTTCGAGTTGCCGCCTCCCCTTGCATGTATGAGTACATGTTCAAGAGCTGTAAATTTAATCATGCCGGCCTCTAAATTATGCTCACGACCCACATGGCGACTGACAGCAGTGGTCATAAGTCGCTTGTGGATTGGGCCGACATGGTCTCGGATACGTTTAAAAAAGGGTCTTTTGGTTTTTCCTATATAGAAACTCCTGCAAAGACATTTAGCCAAATACACCACTCCAATTGGTCTGACAGGAAACTCTATAGCGAATAGAGTGTGTGAGACCATTGGGGAGACCATCTCAGGACCACTGAGAATAAAATGGCAATTATTAATAGAAATTATATTTAACCACTTCCATACAGGGCATTTCCACCCCCTTCCTGCCCAGACCAATTTTTTGTTTTCAGCGCTGTCGCATTTTGAATGACAATTGCGCGGTCCTGCGACGTGGCTCCCAAACAAAATTGACACCCTTTTTTCCCTCACAAATAGAGCTTTCTTTTGGTGGTATTTGATCACCTCTGCGGTTTTTATTTTTTGCGCTATAAATAAAAGAATGCAACAATTTTGAAAAAATAAAAAACACAATATTTTTTACTTTTTGATTTAATAAATATCATAATTAAAAAAAAAAAAAAAAATTTCCCTCAGTTTAGACCGATACGTATTCTTCTACATATTTTTGGTAAAAAAATTGCAATAAGCGTATTTGATCGGTTTGCGCAAAAGTTCTAGCGTCTACAAAATAGGAAATAGAATTATATCAATTTTTTTTTGTTTACTAGTAATGGCGGCGATTATTTTTTTTTATTGTTACCATGACATTGCGGCGGACACATTGAACACTTTTGACAAATTTTTGGGGCCATTCACATTTACACAGCGATTAATGCTATAAAACTGCACTGATTAACACACATCAGGGAACACACATCAGTCTCCTCACCGCTGACAGGACATAAATCTGTGTATTTACACACACAGATCCATGGTTCTGCCATGATTGCGGGCAATCGCGGGGGCGTGGTGCTCATCGCGACCGCCGGGCACGCGCATCGGTTTTAGAGGAATGCGGCGGGGGCCTGAAAAAGCAGCCTGAAAAAGCAAGGACTTCATATGACATCCAGTCTGAAGGACGAGAGGTCCTCACCAACGTAATTTTACTATGGCTCGGTGGGGAAGAGGTTAAAGATGTTTTGACTGATTTTGCCTATTGGCTTGATTTGGCTGCCCAGCATGGATCACATCTGACTATGACTATAGCCCTGCGTGAAGATGCTCTCTTATCCCTCACAGGCATGGAGGCTAAGCCTAATGGGAACTGTAGTTCCCATTAGGCTGTGATGTAGCAAGAATGAATGCGCACCCGCAAACCAGGAAGTCAGTGAGAATAACGATTCAGGAGTGACGGAGGTGAATAAAACAGCTTGATTTCAACAGGTATCAAACTAGTTATAATGCAAAACATTACTTTTTACTTTATCAGCTACTGTCAGACTTTAATTTAAGAGGAAAATATTTTTGTCTTTACAACCCCTTTAAGGTCTGCTGACCATGGGCGTCCGCTGAAATTTTTTCAGAGGGGGGCGCTTCGGCAGCGGCGATACACAATCACATTTTACCCTTTCTTTGACCGCTAGCGGGGGTTAAAAGCGCCCCCCCCCCCACGTTAAAATGTAAAAACACCCCACTGTGCCCCCTGCATCTTTCAATATCTCTCCACAACTGCACCTCTGGCCCCCTTTACATTACACAGCACCTCACAGCTCTGGACCCCTTTACATACACAGCACCCCACAGCTCTGGACCCCTTTACTTTACACAGCACCCTGTATCACTGGCCCCCTTTACATTACACAGCACCCTGCATCACTGACCCTCTTTACATTACAGAGCACCCTGCATCACTGGACCCCTTTACATTACACAGCACTCTGCATCACTGGCCCCCTTTACATTACACAGCACCCTGCATCACTCGACCCCTTTACATTCATTACACAGCACCTTGCACCCCTTTACATTACACAGCACCCTGCATCACTGGACCCCTTTACATTACACAGCACCCCTTTCCCTTGACTGAAACACTACACTGTATTGACAGTATATTTATTTCAGGTCTAAAAGAGGAACCTTTTGGAATGAGGGACAAATGGATTTGATTCCAGAAGAGGGACAGGCACTCTAAATAAGGGACAACTAGAGGGGAGGGAAGCGCTGCAGTCACCGCTTAAATCGGCCCCAGGGCCAGTTCGGCCCTGCTCCTGGCTCTCCCTGGCGTTTCCAGGGGGGGCAAATGACCCCCCTTGCCCTATGGTGCGGACGCCCATGCTGCTGACTCTCTTTGGTATACTCGTTTTGGCAACCTATGGATCTGATTCAAACCGCAGGTTAATTGTAATTAATATACATTGTAAGTCTGGTTTTTCAACAATCTAGTTTATATGGTTTTCATGACATTGTGGAGCATAGCACTCATTAGGATCTCTGTTCCTCCTGCGTTTTGGGGCAATTGGTTCAGCACATGCCTAGATTCATATGTAAAACTGTATCATATGTCATTTGTATGTAATTATTTGCTTATATGTTGTTTTTTGCCTTTGATAGAGCTAGTTGTCCTGTATCAATTCATGGTCTTAGTGATGAAGCCAACTTGGCGAAATATATAGGGTAAAAACATCATACCTGTCAATCAGCATACCTCTAGTTGGGAATTCCAGCGACCCAGACAATCCAATAAATATGTAACAACATATATGTTTTTAATATTTTGTCTATTATGTGATATGTTTAGTCATTTCATGATATTTTAAATAAATAATTAAAAATGATTTTTGATTGTGAGATCAATAATTTAACAACGTAACAATATATTTTGATTCCAAATTATTGCAAGGCAATTCACATCTGCACACATGGGTCCGTGATCATCTGCCACATCCCAGTGATCACACAGTGATCAACATCTATCACACATCTGTCCACATGGCTAAATAATTATTCAGCCAGCTAAACCCCCCATGGATTCCCTACCTATATGGGGACAAGTGGCAAAATTGTCTGGCAGCTAAAAGGGAAGGGTTACCACCTATATGTAGACACTTTCTACACAAGTCTCCCACTTTTCCGCCATCTCTACCTAAAGAAGACTGTGGCCTGTGGGACAGTACAGACCAACTGCAATGGCTTCCCACAGAAATTGGTCACCAAGAAATTGAAATAGGGGAATAAGCCAGTATGCTTAATGAAGAGGTACTAGCCCTAAAGTGGAGAGATAAAAGACACGTCTACATCCTTTCCACAATACATGATGACACTTTGGTAGAAGTTCAGACAAGACAAGGTCCCGTCCAGAAGCCAAAATGTGTACATGAATATAACCTATTAATGGAGGGGGTGCGAGGTGCTATTTATTTGATTCAGCTAACCCTGTTCAATTCATATGTTATTTTTTCCAAGTGCACCCCGGAGATCCTCTAAAATTTCAAGAGGACGTTATTACAGCCCTTTTCTATCCCCATGACCATGCTCCTGAACAAATTTGCTCTGATACATTAGCAAGACTTCATGAAAGGAACTTCCACGCAGGGCCGCCATCAGGGGGGTACAGGCATTACACCTGTAAGGGTCCCCGGGGTCCCCAGGGGCCCGGATGGCAACCCCCTCTTTTTTTATTTATTTTTTATAAAAATATATATTTTTTAATATATTTTTCTTTTATTTTTTATTAAAGGGCCAATTTTTTTTCTTTTATTATTTTTTAGGGATCCAGAGGTCCCCAGAGGCCCGGAGGCCCCCAGGGCCCCAGATGGCAACCCCTTCTTTTTTTATTTATTTTTTATAAAAATATATATTTTTTAATAAATTTTTCTTTTATTTTTTATTAAAGGGCCAATTTTTTTCTTTTATTACTTTTTAGGGGTCCGGAGGTCCCCAGGGCCCCAGATGGCAACCCCCTTTTTTTTTAAATAAAAATATATATTTTTTAATATATTTTTCTTTTCTTTTTTATTAAAGGGCCAATTTTTTTTCTTTTATTATTTTTTAGGGGTCCGGAGGTCCCCAGGGGCCCAGAGGCCCCCAGGGCCCCAGATGGCAACCCCCTCTTTTTTATTTATTTTTTATAAAAAAATACATTTTTAATATTTTTATTTTATTTTTTATTAAAGGGCCATTTTTTTTTCTTTTTTTTTGTAGAGGTTCGGAGGTCCACAAGGGCCCGGAGGCCCCCAGGGCCCCAGATTGCAACCCCCTCTTTTTTTTTTATAAAAATATATATTTTTTTAATATATTTTTATTTTATTTTTTATTAAAGGGACAATTTTTTTTCTTTTAATATTTTTTAGAGGTCCGGAGGTCCCCAAGGGCCCAGAGGCCCCCAGGGCCCCAGGTGGCAACCCCCTCTTTTTAAAATTTATTTTTGATAAAAAAATATTTTGTAATTTTATTTTTTAAAGGGCCAGAGGTCCCAGGGCCCCAGATATTAACCACCCTTTTAAATATATATATATACATTTTTTTCTCTCTTTTTTCTTTTTATTAAAGGGCCCAGTGGATGGCTACCCCCTTTTTTTTTATATATGTTTTTCTTTATTTCTTCTTTTTTTGTACGAATCTTAATTCGCACCCCCCCCCCCCCCCGCTTCTCAATTTCAGGCGGCAGCACCCCCCCCCCCCCGGTT
Source organism: Rana kukunoris (assembly GCA_029574335.1). Lineage (NCBI taxonomy): Eukaryota > Metazoa > Chordata > Amphibia > Anura > Ranidae > Rana > Rana kukunoris. The sequence continues at coordinate 485,278,307 of CM056051.1, read as the reverse complement.
CTCCAGGGGGCCCATGCCTGAAGCTGTGTAAGGGGCCCCCATCATTCCACGATATCCTCCCTCATACCCAAACAGGTCGCAAACCCCAAGTATAGGAAAGGGATAATAGAAAATATGAAAAACAATATTTTCCGAATGTAATCGATTCGTTAAACTAGTAGGTTGAATAGTTTTTCGCATTTTTGTTCTTTCGGGTTTTCGTTATTTCTGTTTTTGTTATTTCTGACAATTCGTATGCATTTGTCAAAAAGGTCTTTTGTTCATTCAGATGCTTCCAAATGAATGAATATGCAGAATTTAGTCCGAAAACGATTTTGTAATGAAACAAATTGTTCATGTCTAAATATGTCTCCCACCCTGCACAGCCAGGCACACAAATTTTCCACACAATCTGGCTACAGGAATCAGTTCTTGCAGCTTTTTTTTTTTTGGATCTTATTAGAGAGATTGCACATGGATGGGGATAGGGTTATTATGGGATGTCCACTTGATCAACATAGAATTCTTCCGGGACACAACTATATACATGCAGTACACAGTATCTCACAAAAGTGAGTACACCCCTTACATTTTTGTAAATATTTTATTATATAATTTCATGTGACAACACTGAAGAAAGGACACTTTGCTACCATGTAATGTAGTGAGTGTACAGCTTGTATAACAGTGTAAATTTGCTGTTCCCTTAAAATAACTCAACACACAGCAATTAATGTGTAAACCGCTGGCAACAAAAGTGAGTACACCCCAGAATGAAAATGTGGCCCCCAGAGCCCTCTGATGTGGCCCACGACCTCCTGCTCTGGGATGGAATAGAATAGAATACTGTTATTAAAGGTCAGATTATTACTAAAATCACAGTGTATATATATATATATATATATGGTCATATCTTTTCTGCACTGGTTACTGGGCTGCTTACAAAATGATCTGCAGGTTACCTGCGGGTTACCTGCACTGAGCCATAGACTTCTGTTAGTACCTGCAAGTTTGGTGAGCTTTCTGAAAGTGCACCAAACCATCAGAAAATAATAGAAGTCTATTGCAAAGTCCATGAAAGCCAAAGGTACACTGCTTTGCACCCATTGTGTCGGTAAACCACAGCGCATCAGTGTGAAAGCAGCCTTGGGCCTCTTTCACACGGTCAGTCTGACAGTCCGACCAATTAGACCCTCCATTCACCTCTACTGTAAGTAGTGGCAGACATAAACCGACTTGTGTTCTACCTCCAATCTGCTAAAAAGTATTGTGGGCTGCGTCCGTGACCACTGCCTTGCTAAAGAAGCCGAGGGTAAGGGTGATGGACTGGCCAAGCATGTCTCCAGACCAATACCCTATTTAGTATCAGTGGTGCATCCTCAAACGGAAAGTGGAGGAGCACAAGATCATTCACCAGCTCCGTGATGTCGTCATGGAGGAGTGGATGAGGACTCCAGTGACAACCTGTGAATTTCTGGTGAACTCCATGCCCAAGAGGGTTAAAGGGTCACTAAAGGAAAAAAAATTGTTTTGCTGAAATGACTGTTTACAGGGTATAGAGACATAAAAGTTAACTGATTCCTTTTCAAAATGATTGAAAATAGATTAAAATCAATCATATAATGTGCCTGCAGGTTAGTTTCACTTTAGAACTGGCTTTATGTTTCTGCAAAGTAGAAATAGACACACAGAACAAAACAAACAAATCCAGGGCAGTGTTTTGTTTTTAAAATAAATCTGATTGGTTCTGGGAAGTTTTAGACACACAGTAATGACAGCTTAGACCACCGTGAGAAAGCTCCCAGCACTGTGGTTATAAGGAAACAGACAAGCAGGAAGTGTGGAGAACAGAGCAGGATTACACCAACTTCAAAGCAAAAATGAACAATAAGGACATGAAACCAGTACTGCAGTAAGGTAAAGGAAGCTATTTAGCTAAAAAAAAATCCTTTAGTGATCCTTTAAGGCAGTGCTGGAAAATAAAGCTGGCCACACAAAATAGACACTTTGGGACCAATTTGGACATTTTCACCTAGGGGTGTACTCAATATTGTTGCCAGCGGTTTAGGCATTAATGACTGTGTGTTGAGTTATTTTGAGGGGGATAGAAAATGTACACTGTTATACAAGCTGCGCACTCACTACTTTACATTGTAGCCAAGTGAAATTTTTTCAGTGTTGTCACATGAAAAGATATAATAACATATTTACAAAAATGTGAGGGGTGTACTCACTTTTGTGAGATACAGTACTGTATATACACTTCTCCTGATCCAACACAGTCTGTTAGTTGCAGAGCAAATGTTCTTTGCAGACAGGGCATGTGGGCTGGTTTGGTAGTGTTGGAGAAAAAAAAGGTCTTTAGTGCTAGCTGTCCTATTCCAGTGGCTACTGATCCCAGCACCACCTCTTCAGGCAATTCCAGCCCGCCTGGCTGCAGCTACCCCTTTCACTAGCCCTCCTGGCTATTTCTCCACAGTTCTCCCTGAATGTTGCATCCATCCCAGACTGCTTGCACCCAGTCCCTTCAGGCATGCCTCTCAGTCTTCTGATTGTACTACTCACCAGCCATCCTGGCTGCCCTCTTGGCTGTCTTTCTTCCTGGAGATTTGCTTGACAGTAGTCAGGATCCCTCTGTGTGTCATGAGAAGGGGTCCCTTCCACACCTCAGAGATGCTACCTATGGGGGGTACAAGCAGGGCGGCTGTTAGAAATCACAGGGCCCCGTACAGCCTACCTGGCAGGGCCCCCCTCAAATATATTAAAACAACATTTTCACAATAAATTTACTAAAATCATTCTTAGAGGACACACAGTTAACAGAGAAGCTGCGTGAATTGGCCCTTTTTTAAATAGTTTTTAACATTTTTGAACAAAAACATTTTATATATTTTTAAAAAATTATTTCATTTTACAATTTTTACTAATTATTTTTTTTTTTACAAGGGATTAAAACAATACAGGGTTACAATTTTTTTTTAACGGGACAGGGAATCCGGCAGCTGTGTCAGTGTCTCTCAGCTGAAAGAAGGCAGGAGGGTTTTCAGCTGCTGCAGAGAGCCGCACATAATTTACATAAATGTAATTGCCCCTCCTTCCCTTTGGTGTTTGGGCCCCCCTGTGTTCCCAGGCCCCCTACAGGAGGACTGGTGGCCCCCCTATCAGCGGCCCTGTGTACAAGCCCACCAATCACTCAACCCTGACCCAGGAAAAAACACAGGCTTGGCTGCCAGCCAAGCCTGACAAATTTAACTACACTACCAGACAATGTAACTCTAGCACTCTATCACTAGGGGTTGCTACATATGTAAAGCACTGTGTAAGTACCTATGATAAATAAATAAAATGCAGAGCAGGTTTCTCTGCGTTTAGTTTTAATAGGAAACCAAATAAATGGGTGTTCTTAGCTGGAGTATTGGGAATTACATTTTTTATTCGCTCTAGAAGGAAACATAAATATATATCTCGGTCTTTTGTGCAAGAATTCAAAAGAAAAGAATTTCAGCTACAATTTTAATTTTCCTTGCTTGTGTTCCAAACAGGATTTACTTTTTGATTGAATAGAAGCAGTATCAGGTTGCAATACCTCTGTTATAATAAAAGGAAACTCAATCCAATGACATCATTTGTAATGAGCCAAGAAATAAAATTCTACTACTTTAGGCTGATGAGTGAAACTGCCCACCTTACACATGTAACAGCAGGAAGGGAAGGGTAGAAACATACTGAAGGTTAACACGATAATAGGATGAATGGAATAATGATGACATCAACACAGTGTTGCAGAAGGTGTGCTTCTACATTCACAGTGAAAAGAGAAGAGGAGTGGGTGTGGAAGTGTGTAGAAGGAGCTGAAGGGCTCACATTTCTACGGAGCAGGTGGACAAAACAGATTCTCAAGTGGAGCCTAGGTAAGCTGTCTGCAATTTACACATTTCTTTCATATCTCTATCTATCTATCTATCTATCTATCTATCTATCTATCTATCTATCTATCTATCTATCTATCTATTTTTTTAATCCCACTGATGTGATTATGGCACAGTTATGCCCTGTACACACGATCGGTTCGTCTGATGAAAACGAACCAATGGATTTTTTAATCAGATATCCGATGAAGCTGACTTTCATCAGTCTTGCCTACACACCAGTGGTTAAAAATCTGATCGCGTCCAACACGGTGACGTAAAACACAACGACGTTCTGAGAAAAATGAAGTTCAATGCTTCCGAACATGCGTCGACTTGATTCTGAGCATGCATGGATTTTTGACCGATGGATTTCCCCACAGACAATCATTTTTTTCTATAGGTTTTTTAACCATAAGAAAAATTAAAAACAGGTTCTATTTTTTTTACCGATGGGGAAAAAAAACGATGGGGCCCACACACGTTCGGTTCATCAGATGAAAACGGTCCATCGGTCCATTTTCATCAGACGGACCGATCGTGTGTACAGGGCATAAGTGACTTACAAACACTTAAAAGGAACTTGTCACTAGCTGGGGAACTCTTCTTCTCCTGGTCAATGAGGAAGCAGCTCCTAAAACCCCACTGGTTGAATGCCCCAGCAGAAGCTGTCTTTTTTTCCTACCCCGGGTGCAGTTCGTTCTCCTCCCCGCACCTCTACTGCAGTAAGGTATTAATCACAGTGGGGGGTTGGCGCTAGTGTGAGAGGATCGCAGTTGGGGAGGTTGTGTAGTGCCAACATTTTGACCACCAGCCGCCACTGCTCAGGACAGATGAGTATTCAAACAGGGGGTTACGTTTACACAGGCAAGGGTTTGTTCTGAGGTCACAGGGAAGGTTAATTTTAGGCTTATAGTGTGTGGGCTAGTTTTAGGCCTCGTACACACGATCGGACATATCCGATCAAATTCCCCGCCGCCGGACGGCGCGGTGACGTGGCGGTGACGTTGACGCCGCCACGTCACCGCCACGTCACCGCCACGTTACCGCACCAGGAAGTTAAACACTTCCGCGCATGCGCCGAATCCATTCGGCGGCGGCGCGGCGGCGGTGGGGGACGACATGTCTGCTGGTAAGTGTACTAACCAGCAGACATGTCGGGCGGACAGATTCCACCGGATAGATTTCAAAGCATGCTTTGAAATCTGTCGGGTGGAGAAATCTGTCCGCTAGCCCATACACACGAGCGGAGATGTCAAGCTTTGAAATCTATCCGGTGGAATCTGTCCGCCCGACATGTCTGCTGGTTAGTACACTTACCAGCAGACATGTCGTCCCCCACCGCCGCCGCGCCGCCGCCGAATGGATTCGGCGAATGCGCGGAAGTGTTTAACTTCCTGGTGCGGTGACGTGGCGGTGACGTGGCGGCGTCAACGTAACCGCCACGTCACCGCGCCGTTCGGCAGTGGGGAATTTGATCCGATGGTGTGTACACGCCATCGGATCAAACTCCCGATCGGACATATCCGATGGAAATGGTCCGCGGACCGTTTTCATCGGATATGTCCGATCGTGTGTACGAGGCCTTAGAGTTACAGGCAGGATTAGTGTTGAGGTGGACACACACTATAAGAAAATCAGGTTAATGATTGTTCGGTTTTCATCGATGTTTCACAGCAAGTCCAAACCGGGGATGGAAATAATGAGCCCATCCGATGAGAACGGTCTGATGGACCATTTTCATCGGTTAACCGATGAGGCTGACTGATGGTCAGTCGTGCCTACATACCATCGGTTAAAAAAACGATTGTGTCAGAATTGTGTCAGAAAAAAATGAAGTTTAATGCTTCCAAGCATGCGTCGACTTGATTCTGAGCATGCGTGGATTTTTAACCCTCGTAACTACAAACAATTGTTTTTTTTCTATTGGTTAGGTATCCATCGGTTAAATTTAAAACAAGTTTGCTTTTATTTAACCGATGGATAAATAACCGATGGCGCCCACACACGATCGGTTTGGACAGATGAAAATGGTCCATCAGACCGTTCTCATTGGTTTAACCGATCGTGTGTACGCAGCCTTATGCCGCGTACACACGGTCGTTTTTTGCGATGAAAAAAAAAAAACAACGTTTTCTGTGAAGTAAAAAACGACGTTTTTGAAACGTCACTTTTCAAAGACAATTTTGCATACACACCATCGTTTTTTCACAAAAAGCGAGGTTACGTTCACCACTCTTTTCAATTGAAGCTCGCTTCATAACTAGCTTCTGGGCATGTGCGGGTTGAAAAACGTTGTTTTGAACGACGTTTTTGCTACACACGGTGACTTTTTGTGAAACAAAAAACGACGTTTTTGGTCTTTTTTTTAAGACAAAAAACGACGTTTTGCCCACACACAATCAATTTAAATGACGTTTTAAAAAACGTTGTTTTTTTTCATCGCAAAAAACGACCGTGTGTACGCGGCATTAGGGTTAGTTTTAGGGTTACAGGTAGAATTAGTGTTGGGGTTGGGGGTTACAGGAAGATTATTGGGAGGATTAGGATTACAATGGGGTAATATTGGGGTTACAGGAAGGGCTTGTGTGAGGGTTCGTTTTAGAATTACAGGTAGGATTAGTGTTGGGTTGGGGTTATAGTGGGGGTTATTAATACTGGGGTTACAGGAAGGATTTGTGTCAGGTAGTTATATAATATGAGATCAAACCTTAAGAATTTCAATTGATATGCAAGCAATAGGCCTTTGCACTACATGGTTTTGGTAAATCTAAAGGAAATTAGACAACAAAAGTTGAATAGTTTGTATGGGGTCTAACTTTTTGAGCACCATTTCATTGGAGGCACTGTTAATTGCTTTCTGGAGGATGTGAAGACTCCTGGAGTAGATCAAGCTCCTAAATCCATCTGGAAAGGTTCCGAAGATTTATTGCTGCCCAGTTAAAAGGCAAGGCGCTTTTATATACATGATTGAGGTGAGCAGCTAGTGTAATTGGTGCTGGATTACACTGGGTGTACATGATCATTTGTCTTGAACCTTTATCACTGAAGATTGTTTTTGGACACTGAGCACCTTTGGAGTTTATCAACTAAACTCTGGATTGGACTTTTGTACATATTATATTTTATTCACATATGTGCACTTTACATTGTGGTATTTATAATTAGTATGGGATTTTTGGTACATGTCAATGCATGTCATTTCTTTGCATGTGAATTAATATCATTTCACTTTAAACTGTTTGGTCATATTGCATTGAAGTTCTTTCTTTTGAATATATTGTAATTGTGCTGCACTTTTTCAAGGAAAATATTTACCAATGGTGCCAGAACACATGGCAGTGCTGGCTGAAATCCAATTCGCAATAGCAGGATAATGTGAATGGCTCTCTATGGCCCGTACACATGAGTAAATCTATCTGTTCAAATCGGTCGGACTGTCTGCTGGGACGTATTGGTTTGATCGTGTACACACGATCAAATCAAAATCCGCACCGGCAGACACCGCGGTGACGTGGCGGTGACGTGGTGGTGACGTTGACGCCGCCACGTTACCGCACCAGGATGTAAAACACTTCCGTGCATGCGTCGAAACCATTTGACGCGTGTGCGAGCAGATATGTCTGCTGGTTAGCATACTAACCAGCAGACATGTCGGGCGGACGGGTTCCCAGCCGACAGATTTGAAAGCATGCTTTCAAATCTGTCGGGTGGCCAAATCCGTCTGTTTGCCTGTACACACGATCGAATCTGTCTGCTGAAACGGTCTGGCAGACCGTTTCCAGCAGACAGATTTGATTGTGTGTACGCGGCCTATGGAGCCAGTTCACATATCTCCGATGTGGCTCCAGTGTGAATTTGCACAAGAGTCCTGTGCATCTTTTGGTCCGTTTTAGGTCCGGATTCAGCCCGAAATTCGGGCTGAAATCGGACCTGAAAGGGTGAACCAGGACGCACAGGACCCCTGCTGGAAGCCGAATCGGCATCTAGTGTGAATGGAGCCTTAATAGAAAACCAATCAGCTTCCAAGTTTTATTGCCAAAGTTTAACTGAACAAGCTGAAGTTAGAAGCTTATTGGCTACCAGCTGCACCAGATTCTGAGTGCACCGGTTTTAGTAAATCCCCCATAATGTTTTTAATTTGTCCCAAAGCTCTCTAACAGATGAAGACGTTTCCCTTTTATCTCAAGCATTACATTTTTGTCCTAAAAGAATTCCAGTTTATTTGATACAATCCTCAATGTCAATAAAATAGTTTGTTCTATTACACTTAGAAAAATTATAATTTGGTGTTTTTAGTTAGTCTGTTTCCAGGATAGAAAGGATTGATCAGGATAATATGAGATCTATTCTTTTTAATTTTGAGGAATTATGCTTAGTGAGCAATCTTGAAAATATGACATGTGAGTCTGGTCCTGATGATATTGATAGTCAGTGTTATAAAGCATACATACATTTCAGACTTAAACCTGACTTTTACCCTCATTAGAAATATCTCACACACTCAGCATCTAATACTGGAAATGTATTTTTGGACGATTTGACTTACAGAAATGTACAGACGTGGAAAATCCCAGTAGCGAATTACAGCATTGTCATTAGGAACGCTGATAAGGGGGGGGGTCAGTGGTCATTAGTGTTGAGCAGAATATGCCATATTCGTTTTCGCGATATATCTCGAATATATAGTCGAATATTCGAGATATATTCGCTAAATACGAATATTCGTGATATTTTTTGGAAATGAAATGATTGCGAATTTTCGCGAATTTTCGCGAAATTTCGAGAAATGCGGAAGGAGCACTCTGATTGGCTCAGAATATTCGTGATATTTTATAATACCAAATAATTGCGAAATTTCGAGAAATGCGGAATGGAGCACTCTGATTGGCTCAGAATATTCGTGATATATTACAATACAAAATAATTGCGAATATTCGGCAAATGCGGAAGGAGCACTCTGATTGGCTCAGAATATTCGTGATATATTACAATACAAAATAATTGCGAATATTCGGCAAATGCGGAAGGAGCACTCTGATTGGCTCAGAATATTCGTGATATTTTATCGTAATTTCGCAAAAATGCGAATGAGAAATTGATTGCGGAATTTCGACAGTAACACTCTGAAATCGAATATATGTGTTATTTTAGCTAAAAACAATATTGTGAATTTCTCGAAAATAATCGCGCGATATCGCTATTGCCGAATAATCGCATTGCGATTTTTCGGCAATATAAAATGATCGCTGCAGCTACTCGGCCCAAGGTCTCTAATCATACCAGCAATGCTTTTAGACGTTGATGGGGATCTCTAGGATGTGATCTGTTCTAAAAAAAAATTGAAAAAATACGAATATTCGAAATAGCGAATATTCACCGCGAAATTCGGAATATATCATGAATACTCGAATATGCCATATTCAAGCAGAATATTCGCAATACGAATATTCGTGAGCAACACTAGTGGTCATGCTGAAAGCTGAAGCATACAAGAGTGAGACTGTCCATCAGTTATCTGATGGTAACACATATGTCAAACTTAATTCTTTTAAAAAGAGATTTAATGTCCCTTGTTTCTAGGTTTCTAGGAGAGTAAGGGGAGCTATGTTTTCTCAAAAGCATGGTGATATGTTTATTCTCATTGTAATGGGCAGGGGCATTTTGGAAGTGCTATATACACCACTCCCAAACCGTCTCAAAGATGCTATTTGCAGGACTTTTTCTAACGTCCAGCAAGCGAACCGCATGTAGTAATGAATGGCAGTTTTTCAGATGCGTTATAGGCATTATTTCTAGCACTAAAACACCTGAAAGCTGCCTCAGTATGAAATGGGTCCTAATCCTTTGGTTGGCAGATCCATTGTTGCAGGCATTGGGTCCTTAAACAGACATTTAAGCCAGTGGGTAGGTTACCAGCTACAGCCTTTTAATTACTGAGTTGCTAGGTTATCTTAGAGACATCAAACAGCTGCTAGTTATGTTACAAGATACTTTTTGGCAGTCCAATTATCTTTGGATTACTTGTGATGTAACACTTATTTATTTATTCATTGATTCCACAGCCTCTGGGCATACGGGCAGTTTCTTATTTTTTGAAAATCATAGTATTTATTTGTTAGTTCACAAGCAGATTATTCTCCTCAGTTTGGAATATTTGTTAACGTATAATATTTTTATTATTCAATGGAGATTGCTACCTCCAGAGGTACAAGACTTCTACGGGAGTTTAGTTCTCTCCCTTCTAAGCCAACTTTACATTAGTTGAATAGTGAAACAGTGCGGCGCAAACAAAACAATATGAATATAAAATATAAATAAAATATAAATGAATTGTGAAATAACACAAGTCCATGAGTGATCATAGGAAATAAAGGTAAAAATACAAAAGTCCATCAGTGATTGTGTAAAAGTGAAATCCAGATGAATTCCATTAAAACGGTGCAGATTCCAAACAAGTGATCAAAGAAAGATCCTCCTCCAGAGGTACAAGACTTCTACAGGAGTTTAGTTCTCCCCCTTCCAAGCCAGCTTTACATTGGTTGGTGGGAGAGGTCCTGCATATTTGGGGGTAGCAAATAGCAATCCGTATTAGTCGCCTGTGAAGCTATATTTTTGCTACATTGACAATTTATTCCATGTGTGTTCCAGAGATATTGGTAAACTAAAGGATTGGCTTAAAGAAGTTGTAAAGTCAAATTTTTTTTCCTTTTCAAATGCAGTCTTGAGGCATATAAGAATAAAAAACGTGATGATTTTTTTTAAAAACATTGCTATACCTGTTAAACAGCATCTTGAATGTACCCCTCCGTCAGTCCTGTGTCTGATTTCCCCTCACTTCCTGGTTTGGCAGTGCGCGTTCATAGTGTAAACGTCACTGCCTAATGGGAACTACAGTTCCCATTAGGCTTAGCGGTTCGCGCATGCGCAGAAGCGGTTTTTCGTTTTACAACGCCGGACGAGAACGAGCAATGTTCTCGTGAACTAAGAGCCACACTCCGCCCCTACCTTCCTCTAGTATACACCCCTTCCCGCCCCTCTGCCTATACCCTTTCATTTCTCCTCCCTCCTCCAACACATATTGCCGCCTCCTCCTGTTTAATAGGGTTGCCACCTGTATGGTTTTTTAGGAGCCCCAGCACACAGGGGGACCCGGACAGCAGGGGGATCGGAGCAGCGGGAGGGGGAGGCAATTACAGAGCAATTAAAACATAAGGGAGAGAGAAGCGACAGGCAGCTGCTGGTACAGGAGATTTTAATAAAATAGATGCTTAGAAACAATGCACTCACTGTCCATGTTAGAGCTGTAGTAGGCATGTCAGTTGTCGGCTGTCCCATTCTCCCCTACGATCCACGCTGCTGCTTTACTGAATCCCTGGAGGAAGCCAAGGATACAGAGCCGTGGGGGAAACTGCAGTGAGCTGTCAGTCTGGGATACTGTGACCAATCAGAGCGTTCTGGAGGCTTAACCACGCCTCCATCATCAGAGGCTGACAGTTCACATGAGTTTCCCACGGCTCTCTGTTTCCTCCAGCGATTCAGTGGTAAGAGCAGCGTGGATCGGAGGGGAGAATGGGACAGCCGACTTCACAGACTGACATGCCTACTACAGCTCTGACATGAAGAGTGAGTGCATTGTTTATAAGCATCTATTTTATTAGGGGAGGAAAAATGAGTTTCACTTTCCACTTGTCAGAGAACTGGGGGAGGAGTGAAGGCGGGGCTGTGACTTGTTTCCCAAAACAATGAATGGGAGGGAGGCGGAGCTACAGCGTCCTAGAGACGCCCAAGCATGTGCTGGTCTCCTCTGCTGTGAAAGACACAGAACGTCCAGACGCAGAGCTGTAGGCAGAGAGAGGGGACGAGCACGTTGTGCACGTCATGCTTGTGAAGCTTTCCTTCATAAGAAACGGCTGGGACACAGGAGGAGAGGAATGAGAGGAGGCACAGGAAGTGGAACTTTTACAGATGAAATTCAATACTTTGCTGGGCAATTTAAAAGAAGAGGTAAGGAACTTCTAAATGCTCTGCAATATATCAATGATTTTAGAGGATAAAAAACGAACCTTTAGTGTTCCTTTAAATATACAGGGCCAGATCCACAAATAATTAAGCCGGCGTATCTACTGATACGCCGACATAATTCCAATTTCCCGCCGGCGTATCTTTGTTTTGTATCCACAAAACAAGATACGCCGGAATTACGCTAAGAAACGACTGGTGTAACATTATTACACCGTCGTCTCTTAGGTGCATATTTACGCTGGACGCTAGGGGCTCTTCCATCTATTTCCAGCGTAAAATATGCAAATGAGCGAGATACACAAATCCACGAACGTACGAGCGGCCGGCGCATTCCCTTTACGTCGTTTGCGTAAGCGTATCTCCGGCGTAAAGCTACCCCTGCTATATGGAGGCGCAGCCAATGTTAAGTATGGACATCGGGACAATGTCATATTGGACGTCGTTTACGTTGTTTGCGTATGCCGATCCAGAATAGGCCTGGGCGAAGGTTATGTTAACGTCGCTTTCATTGACTATTTGCGACATGATTTCACGCATGCGCACTAGGATACGTCCACGGCCGGCGCATGCGCAGTGTAAAAAAAGCGTCGTTTGCGTCAGGTCATTGATAATTTTAATAAAACACGCCCACCAACAACCCATTTGAATTACACCTGCGAATGCTGGCCCATTTACTCTACGCCGCCGTAAGTAACAGCGCTATTTCTTTGAGGATAAGTAATACACCGCTGTTACTTACAGCGGCGTAGACTAAATGGGTTAGGCTCACAAAGTGCAGCAGCTTTGTGGATCTGGCCCACAGTATGAATATGTGTGTGTCATATATATATATATATATATATATATAGGTATATGCACAAACAAATGCAAAAAAATAGCAAATTATCATTTATAATGTTGGTAATGGATACATTATCAGCAATTTGTATAGAAAGCCCACTGATCGAAATGAACTATTGCACTACTCCAGTTTTCACCCTCCTGGGGTATTTAAATCTATCCCCCAGAGTCAAATGACATATATATCAAGAATTGTAGGTGACACTGAGACTCATGAGATGAGATTGGATGAGATGAAGGGTAGACTCTGACAGTAAGGGTTATCGTAAAGAGGTTGTTAAAAGATCATGACATGATTTGCATTGTAAAAAAGCAAAGGCTGTGGGTCGTAGAATACCCTTTATCTCCCAATGTTATCCTTTTTCTAATTGTGTATTCAATATAGTTAAAAAACCCTGGTCTATATTATTTGAAAATTACTCATTAGTTCCAGAATTTAAAGCTGCCCCTTTACCTTTTTACTACCGAGGAAGGACCAGTGCATGATCAGTTGGCAAAGTCTGACCAATATTGGTCGCAAATTGCACCAATTACACTTTTAGGTCCACACAGTAAGGGTTCTTATTCTTGTTTAAATTGCATTCATTGTACCAATATGATAAAGGGAAAATCTTTTTCCCATCCACATAAAGGTTATAGTACAGCGATAAAAGATCATTACACATGTCAATCTTCTTATGTGGTTTATATTATTACGTGCCCATGCAGGTTATTATAAGTGGGTGAGACCACTGAGGCCGCGTACACACGACTAAATAAATCCGATCAAATCAGTCTGACGGTGCGGTGACGTGGCGGTGACGTTGACGCCGCCATGTCACCGAACCAGGAAGTAAAATACTTCCACGCATGCGTCGAATCCATTCGACGCATGTGCGGACAGATATGTCCGCTGGTTAGTGTACTAACCAGCAGACATATCGGACAGACGGGTCTCCAGCAGACAGATTTTAAAGCATGCTGTCTGCTGGTAAAACCTGTCAGCTCGCCCGTACACACAATCAAATTTGTCTGCTGAAACAGTCCGTCGGACCGTTTCCAGCAGAAAAATTTGATCGTGTGTACGCGGCCTCAGAAGGTTAAAGTGCGGATTGCAGGACACAAATGTTTAATTAGGGACAAACCTGACAAATTTCCATTGGCCAGACAATTTTTGGTTATTGATGGTAAACCACACAATCGACAAGGTGGGAATAAAGAACTTACTTTAAAAAAATGTAAAGTACCCTTGATATATATATATATATATATATATATATATATATATATATACATATACCTATATAGATATTTGTATTTTTATTCTTTTTTTGATAACAGGTGCCTATACTTGGTGATGGGTGGGGAACTCATTACACCTGATGGTTCTGTTGTTTCAATCATTATGCAAATTTTTACTCTCAGGATTACTTAGTGAATGCCAAATTAATTAATTGGTTACAGATGATTTATGTGAACATATGTAGTGAACTTGTATCTTGATGTAATTTATGCTTTTGGTTTGAAGAAGCCTGAAACTGTTCCTTACCTTGCATAACATGGAAAGTATGTAACTTTTTTACATTTTTTGGAAAAAGCATTCTATTTGTGCAGAAATCCCTCTCCTTTTCGCATTTGATTAATATATATATATATATATCTATATATATATATAGATATATATATATATATACAGTATATATACAGTGGGGCAAAAAAGTATTTATTCAGCCAACAATTGTGCAGGTTCTCCCACTTAAAAAGATGACAGAGGCCTGTAATTGTCATCATAGGTATACCTCAACTATGAGAGACAAAATGTGGAAACAAATCCAGACAATCACATTGTCTGATTTGGAAAGAATTTATTTGCAAATTATGGTGGAAAAATAAGTATTTGGTCAATATCAAAAGTTCATCCCAATACTTTGTTATATATCCTTTGTTGGTAATGACAGAGGTCAAAAGATTTCTATAAGTCTTCACAAGATTGTCATACACTGTTGCTGGTATGTTGGTCCATTCCTCCATGCAGATGTCCTCTAGAGCAGTGTTTCCCAACTCCAGTCCTCAAGGCACACCAACAGGTCATGTTTTCAGGATTTCCCTCAATTGAAACAGCTGTGGTAATTACTAAGGCAGTGAAACTGATCGATTCACCTGTGCAAAATAATGGAAATCCTGAAAACATGACCTGTTGGTGTGCCTTGAGGACTGGAGTTGGGAAACACTGCACTAGAGCAGTGATGTTTTGAGGTTGTCACTGGGCAACATGGACTTTCAACCCCCTGCAAAGATTTTCTATGGGGTTAAGATCTGGAGACTGGCTAGGCCACTCCAGGACCTTGAAATGCTTCTTACGAAGCCACTCCTTTGTTTCGCCGGGTGGTGTGTTTGGGATAATTTTCATGCTGAAAGACCCAGCCACGTTTCATCTTCAATGCCCTTGCTAATGGGAGGAGGTTTGCACTCAAAATCTCACAATACATTCCCCCGATTCATTCTTTCATGTACACGGATCTGTCCTATTCCCTTTGCAGAGAAACAGCCCCAAAGCATGATGTTGCCACCCCCATGCTTCACAGTAGGTATGGTGTTCTTTGGTTGCAACTCACCATTCTCTCTCCTCCAAACACGATGAGTTGTGTTTCTACCAAACAGTTCTACTTTGGTTTCATCTGACCATATGACATTCTCCCAATCCTCTTCTGGATCATCCAAATGCTCTCTAGCAAACCTCAGACGGGCCCGGACATGTACTGGCTTAAAGGGACACTAAAGTCAGGATTTTTTTTTAAAATAACAAACATGTTATACTTACCTCCACTGTGCAGCTAGTTTTGCACAGAGTGTCCCCAAATCCTGTCTTCTGGGGTCCCTCGGCGGCTGTCTCAGCTCCTCCTCGCAAAAGCATTCTACCTTCATCGAGTTTGCAGGGTGGAAAGCTTTTGCGAGCGCGCTCCCGTGTTACAGCGGCGGCCATAGCCGCCGACTGTATCACTCGGCCCCGCCCCCCGGCGCGCCGCATCATCCGCTGTGATTGACAGCAGCGCCAGCCAATGACTTTCAAGGGGTTTGGTAAGTAAAACGGGGGTTCGGGGGGCCGGTACAGTCGGATGTTTTTTCACCTTAATGCATAGGATGCATTAAGGTGAAAAAACATTTACCTTTACAACCCCTTTAAGCAGGGGGACATGTCTGGCACTGCAGTAGCTGAGTCCCTGGCAGCGTAGTGTGTTACTGATGGTAGCCTTTGTTACGTTGGTCCCAGCTCTCTGCAGGTCATTCACTAGGTCCCCCTGTGTGGGTCTGGGATTTTTGCTCACCATTCTTGTGATCATTTCGACCCCACGGAGTGAGATCTTGCATGGAGCCCCAGATCGAGGGAGATTATCAGTGGTCTTGTATGTCTTCCATTTTCCAATTATTGCTCACACAGTTGATTTCTTCACACCAAGCTGCTTATCTATTGCATATTCAGTCTTCCCAGCCAGGTGCAGGTCTACAATTTTGTTTCTGGTGTCCTTCAACAGCTCTTTGGTCTTAACCATAGTGGAGTTTGAAGTGTGACTGTTTTAGGTTGTGGATAGGTGTCTTTTATACTGATAACAAGTTTTAAAAGGTGGCATTTATACAGGTAATGGGTGGAGAACAGAGGAGCCTCTTAAAGAAGAAGATACAGGTCTGCGAGAGCCAGAAATCTTGTTTGTAGAGGAGACCAAATACTTATTTTCCACCATAATTTACAAATAAATTCTTTACAAATCAGACAATGTGATTGTCTGGATTTGTTTCCACATTTTGTCTCTCATAGTTGAGGTATACCTATGATGACAATTACAGGCCTCTCTCATCTTTTTAAGTGGAAGAACTTGCAGAATTGGTGGCTGGCTAAATACTTTTTTGCCCCACTGTATACACATACAGTACCTTGAAAAAGCATTCATACCCCTTGAAATTTTCCACATTTTGTCATTTTACAACCAAAAGCTTAAATGTATTTTATTGGAATTTTATGTGATAGACCAACACAAAGTGGCACATAATTGTGAAGTGGTAGAAAAATGACCCGTTTTCAAATTTTTTACAAATAAATCTGAAAAGTGTGGTGTGCATTTGTATTCAGCCCCCTTTACTCTGATGCTCCTAAGTAAAATCTAGTGGAACCTGTTGCCTTCAGAAGTCAACTGATTAGTAAATAGAGTCCACCTGTGTGTAATTTAAAAGAAAAGTATGGGATTTTTTTCCCCCTTACCTAGGTGGATGCAGCATCGGTCCAATGCTGCATCTGCCCCCGCTGCCTTTGTACTGAGAACACTGCTGATGACTCCCAAGTGGAGAGCTGCTGACTTTCAACCAACAGCTCTCCTGCTCTGCTAACTGAAGCACTTGGAGCTGTGGATGGGGCGGGGAGCTGCCATCTTAGCGGCACGCTAAGAAGCTGAGACAGGCATCCATCCAGGCACCTGGCAGATCCAGACATTTTTGTAGTGATTCCTGTGATCTCAGCAGAGAGTGGACTTCAGACCACTTCAGCAAAAGGAATTGCACTCCTGTGACCCATAGGAGAAGCCCAGCCAAACAAGCTCAGGCTGGACTTCTTCTTTAAACCCAGTATAATTACAGCTGTTCTTTGAAGCCCTCAGAGGTTTGTTAGGAATCTTAGTGAACAAACAGAATCATGAAAGCCAAGGAACTCACCAGACTGGTCAGGGATAACGTTGTGGAGAAGTTTAAAGCAGGGTTAGGTTCTAAAAAATATCCCAAGCTTTGAACATCTCACGGAGCACTGTTCAATCCATCATCCGAAAATGGCACAATTCAAACCTACTGTACCAAGACATGGCCCTCCACCTAAACTGATGATTTTGATAAACAAAATAAATATGGAATTATTTCTTACAGGGAGGATAACCTGCACCGGTTCTTAAAAGTGCCTTAAATATTGATAAACCAGGGCTGGTGGTTTGCCAGTTTTTTCAATCTCATACAGTGCAGAGTTTAATAAAATAAAGAAATAGTTAAAAGGGATTTACTGGTACCATACCTTCCAACATTTTGAGATGGGAATGAGGGACACCTACTATCAAATGTATGTAGGCATAAGACATGCTCCTGCCACACCCCCTTAAAGGAGAATTAACCTCAAAAGTTAATTAAATCCACAAGGACTTTTTTTTACCACTATTATTCCTTTATATTCGGCTTTTAAATTTTACAAATGCAGCAATTTAGAATTTGGAGGAAAGGTTCATACACAACTATATGGATCAGAACAAAATGAGGGACAAATGAGGGGGAAAGAGGGACAAGGTGACTTTGTTCCAAGTCAGGGACAGTCCCTCGAAAATCAGGGACAGTTGGGAGCTATGCTGGTACTCTTTAACTGCTTGCCGCCCGCCCACCGTCAAATGATGACAGAGCGGCTCTTGTTCTGGGACGACGTCATATGATGGCGTTCCAGAATGCCCACACTCACACGCCCAAGTGGGGATATAGCGCGCCGATTGCGGCTGTGCCGTGTTGCTAGGACACGTAAAATCACAGTTGGTCACATGTAAACACGGAGATGCCAGTAATCGGCTCTCCTCACCTCATACTGACAGAGTGTGTGGTAAAGAGAGCCGATCAACGGCATCTCCCCACAGGGGGACATGTAGGAATGTAATCAGGGCACTAATCATCAGTGGCCTGATTACAGTATATCAATTAAGTGTTAGAAATCACTGCCCACCATTGCTCACCAGTGCCAGCAATCAGTGCCCACCAGTGGCATCAATTAGTGCCCACCACTGCCCACAAGTGGTACCAATTAGTGCCTATTAGCAATGCCAGTCAGTGCCGGCTATTAGTGATGTCTATCAGTGCTGAACATCAATGCCCAGCACTGCTGTCAATCAATGCCTATCAGTGTCGCCCATTAGTGCCACCCATCAATGCCCATCAGTACCGCCTATCCATGCGGCCTATCAGTGCCCACCAGTGCCCTCTATTAGTGCCCACCAGTACAGCCTTATTAGTGCCCACCAGTGCTGCCTAACAGTGCCCATCAGTGCCGCCTATCAATGCTCATCAATGCCACATATCAGTGCCTCCTATCTGTGCGGCATATTAGTGCCTCCTCATCAGTGCCACCTAATCAGTGCACAAAAGTGCTGCCTCATTAGTACCCATAAGTGCCACCTCATCAATGCCCACCAGCTCAGCCTATCAGTGCCCATCAGTGCCGCCTCATCAGCGCACATCAGTGAAGGTGGAAAATGACTTAGTTTACTAAATTTACATCGCTGAAAGCTGAAAAATGGCTTGGGCAGGAAGTGGGTGTAAGTGCCTAGTAGGCAAGTGGTTAATGATCAGTGATACGCCGGCATAACTCTGACTTTGCGCTGGCGTATCTGTTTTCAGAAAACAAGATACGCCGGTTTGCAGGAAAGATCCGACAGGCATAATTGTATTACGCCGTCAGATCTTAAATGCAATTTTAAAATGGCCGCCAGGGGCGTTCCTGCTGATTTACGCCAAAAATATGTAAATCAGCGAGATATGCCAATTCCCAAACGTACGCCCGCCTGACGCAGTGACTTTACACCGTTTCCATAAGGGGTTTTCCGGCGTAAAGATAAAGCATCAAAAAGATGGCGCATCCTATGTTAATTATGAACGTCGTGACCGCGGGAAATTTGAAAATTTTTACATCGCTTGCGTAACTCGTCCATGAATGGGGATTTACGTCGATTACGTTCACGTCGAAAACAACGTCATAATTCGGAGCATGCGTACTGGGATTTTTCAAAGGTCGACGCATGCACAGTACGTTCGGCGTGGGGACGCGCCTAATTTAAATAGCATACGCCCCCTACCCGCCGAATTTGAATTAGGCCGCCCAATTTACGCTACGCCGCCGCAACTTTACACGCAAGTAGGAAAAGTTACGCCACCACATATATCTAGGGAATGGAGAAAACCAGGAGGTCAGAAGGCAGGGCTCTGTCTCCAAAATTAGCTCTCATCAGACTTGGCTTATAACGACCCTGCACACCAGAGTACTCACACAGGCTGCAGGCCTCCGGCCAAACCTGCACACAAGATTGAAGGTTCCATCTCACCCACGACACTTTGGAACCATCAAGCTCCAGGCTCTGATCCAGGATCCAGGATTAGAAAACCTGGAGAAAGCTTAAAACACGTTGCAAATACTCAGCAGCTTCTCAAACCGCAACTTTGAGAATCCTTTGTCATTTGCTTATCCATTTCATAAACTCACACTATGGCAGGACCTTGCACTGTCACAACATATAAAATATATATATATGGTACTACTTTACATGACAAGGGTTTTGTACTCCTGTCCATCCAGTCAGTCCTCTCATACTGCACAGCCCTGGCTGGCAGGGGAGGAGACCTGAGCTTTCTCTGCTGAAGTTTCATTTACTGGTTCTTTCCCCACTTCCAAACTCTGACTGGACAGTGAAAGGAGAAGTAGCAGACTGATAAGCTCATCTCTCTGTTCTCTTCTCTTTTGAGCATGCTCCTTGGGTGTTTCCATTATGAAAGCGTAACGTAAAACCGAACCGTGCCACACCACCAAGGGTCCTGCTTCAGATGAGGGACCAGAGAGAGTGTAACGGTTCGGTTGGGGCGGACCTACAAATGCATCTTATTGATTGGTGGATGTGCTAGGAATTTTTTCTAAACCCTGAATGGTCCCTCACGGTCCGATTTGCAGTGGAAACGCTCACGCGATTAGACCGACCCCATCCGAACCGCTCCAAAATTACTGACCCGACCCGATCCGTGCAGTGGAAACGAGGCATTAATGTAGGACATTGCTCTCGATGCTTGAATCTTTGTAGCAAAAAACTAGTAATACCCATCTACCCTCAGACAAGGAGGGAGGGTCAGCATTAGGAGCGTGTAGGCAGGCTGTGGGCAGCCTTCTACGAGGAGAATGCTTGATGGGGAACTCATTACACCTGATGGTTCTGTTGTTTCAATCATTATGCAAATTTTTACTCTCAGGATTACTTAGTGAATGCCAAATTAATTAATTGGTTACAGATGATTTATGTGAACATATGTAGTGAACTTGTATCTTGATGTAATTTATGCTTTTGGTTTGAAGAAGCCTGAAACTGTTCCTTACCTTGCATAACATGGAAAGTATGTAACTTTTTTACATTTTTTGGAAAAAGCATTCTATTTGTGCAGAAATCCCTCTCCTTTTCGCATTTGATTAATATATATATATATATATATATATATATATATACAGTATATATACAGTGGGGCAAAAAAAGTATTTATTCAGCCAACAATTGTGCAGGTTCTCCCACTTAAAAAGATGACAGAGGCCTGTAATTGTCATCATAGGTATACCTCAACTATGAGAGACAAAATGTGGAAACAAATCCAGACAATCACATTGTCTGATTTGGAAAGAATTTATTTGCAAATTATGGTGGAAAAATAAGTATTTGGTCAATATCAAAAGTTCATCCCAATACTTTGTTATATATCCTTTGTTGGTAATGACAGAGGTCAAAAGATTTCTATAAGTCTTCACAAGATTGTCATACACTGTTGCTGGTATGTTGGTCCATTCCTCCATGCAGATGTCCTCTAGAGCAGTGTTTCCCAACTCCAGTCCTCAAGGCACACCAACAGGTCATGTTTTCAGGATTTCCCTCAATTGAAACAGCTGTGGTAATTACTAAGGCAGTGAAACTGATCGAATCACCTGTGCAAAATAATGGAAATCCTGAAAACATGACCTGTTGGTGTGCCTTGAGGACTGGAGTTGGGAAACACTGCACTAGAGCAGTGATGTTTTGGGGTTGTCACTGGGCAACATGGACTTTCAACCCCCTCCAAAGATTTTCTATGGGGTTAAGATCTGGAGACTGGCTAGGCCACTCCAGGACCTTGAAATGCTTCTTACGAAGCCACTCCTTTGTTGCCCGGGTGGTGTGTTTGGGATAATTTTCATGCTGAAAGACCCAGCCACGTTTCATCTTCAATGCCCTTGCTAATGGGAGGAGGTTTGCACTCAAAATCTCACAATACATTCCCCCGATTCATTCTTTCATGTACACGGATCTGTCCTATTCCCTTTGCAGAGAAACAGCCCCAAAGCATGATGTTGCCACCCCCATGCTTCACAGTAGGTATGGTGTTCTTTGGTTGCAACTCACCATTCTCTCTCCTCCAAACACGATGAGTTGTGTTTCTACCAAACAGTTCTACTTTGGTTTCATCTGACCATATGACATTCTCCCAATCCTCTTCTGGATCATCCAAATGCTCTCTAGCAAACCTCAGACGGGCCCGGACATGTACTGGCTTAAAGGGACACTAAAGTCAGGATTTTTTTTTTAAATAACAAACATGTTATACTTACCTCCACTGTGCAGCTAGTTTTGCACAGAGTGTCCCCAAATCCTGTCTTCTGGGGTCCCTCGGCGGCTGTCTCAGCTCCTCCTCGCAAAAGCATTCTACCTTCATCGAGTTTGCAGGGTGGAAAGCTTTTGCGAGCGCGCTCCCGTGTTACAGCGGCGGCCATAGCCGCCGACTGTATCACTCGGCCCCGCCCCCCGGCGCGCCGCATCATCCGCTGTGATTGACAGCAGCGCCAGCCAATGACTTTCAAGGAGTTTGGTAAGTAAAACGGGGGTTCGGGGGGCCGGTACAGTCGGATGTTTTTTCACCTTAATGCATAGGATGCATTAAGGTGAAAAAACATTTACCTTTACAACCCCTTTAAGCAGGGGGACATGTCTGGCACTGCAGTAGCTGAGTCCCTGGCAGCGTAGTGTGTTACTGATGGTAGCCTTTGTTACGTTGGTCCCAGCTCTCTGCAGGTCATTCACTAGGTCCCCCTGTGTGGGTCTGGGATTTTTGCTCACCATTCTTGTGATCATTTCGACCCCACGGAGTGAGATCTTGCATGGAGCCCCAGATCGAGGGAGATTATCAGTGGTCTTGTATGTCTTCCATTTTCCAATTATTGCTCACACAGTTGATTTCTTCACACCAAGCTGCTTATCTATTGCATATTCAGTCTTCCCAGCCAGGTGCAGGTCTACAATTTTGTTTCTGGTGTCCTTCAACAGCTCTTTGGTCTTAACCATAGTGGAGTTTGAAGTGTGACTGTTTTAGGTTGTGGATAGGTGTCTTTTATACTGATAACAAGTTTTAAAAGGTGGCATTTATACAGGTAATGTGTGGAGAACAGAGGAGCCTCTTAAAGAAGAAGATACAGGTCTGCGAGAGCCAGAAATCTTGTTTGTAGAGGAGACCAAATACTTATTTTCCACCATAATTTACAAATAAATTCTTTACAAATCAGACAATGTGATTGTCTGGATTTGTTTCCACATTTTGTCTCTCATAGTTGAGGTATACCTATGATGACAATTACAGGCCTCTCTCATCTTTTTAAGTGGAAGAACTTGCAGAATTGGTGGCTGGCTAAATCCTTTTTTGCCCCACTGTATACACATACAGTACCTTGAAAAAGCATTCATACCCCTTGAAATTTTCCACATTTTGTCATTTTACAACCAAAAGCTTAAATGTATTTTATTGGAATTTTATGTGATAGACCAACACAAAGTGGCACATAATTGTGAAGTGGTAGAAAAATGACCCGTTTTCAAATTTTTTACAAATAAATCTGAAAAGTGTGGTGTGCATTTGTATTCAGCCCCCTTTACTCTGATGCTCCTAAGTAAAATCTAGTGGAACCTGTTGCCTTCAGAAGTCAACTGATTAGTAAATAGAGTCCACCTGTGTGTAATTTAAAAGAAAAGTATGGGATTTTTTTCCCCCTTACCTAGGTGGATGCAGCATCGGTCCAATGCTGCATCTGCCCCCGCTGCCTTTGTACTGAGAACACTGCTGATGACTCCCAAGTGGAGAGCTGCTGACTTTCAACCAACAGCTCTCCTGCTCTGCTAACTGAAGCACTTGGAGCTGTGGATGGGGCGGGGAGCTGCCATCTTAGCGGCACGCTAAGAAGCTGAGACAGGCATCCATCCAGGCACCTGGCAGATCCAGACATTTTTGTAGTGATTCCTGTGATCTCAGCAGAGAGTGGACTTCAGACCACTTCAGCAAAAGGAATTGCACTCCTGTGACCCATAGGAGAAGCCCAGCCAAACAAGCTCAGGCTGGACTTCTTCTTTAAACCCAGTATAATTACAGCTGTTCTTTGAAGCCCTCAGAGGTTTGTTAGGAATCTTAGTGAACAAACAGAATCATGAAAGCCAAGGAACTCACCAGACTGGTCAGGGATAACGTTGTGGAGAAGTTTAAAGCAGGGTTAGGTTCTAAAAAATATCCCAAGCTTTGAACATCTCACGGAGCACTGTTCAATCCATCATCCGAAAATGGCACAATTCAAACCTACTGTACCAAGACATGGCCCTCCACCTAAACTGATGATTTTGATAAACAAAATAAATATGGAATTATTTCTTACAGGGAGGATAACCTGCACCGGTTCTTAAAAGTGCCTTAAATATTGATAAACCAGGGCTGGTGGTTTGCCAGTTTTTTCAATCTCATACAGTGCAGAGTTTAATAAAATAAAGAAATAGTTAAAAGGGATTTACTGGTACCATACCTTCCAACATTTTGAGATGGGAATGAGGGACACCTACTATCAAATGTATGTAGGCATAAGACATGCTCCTGCCACACCCCCTTAAAGGAGAATTAACCTCAAAAGTTAATTAAATCCACAAGGACTTTTTTTTACCACTATTATTCCTTTATATTCGGCTTTTAAATTTTACAAATGCAGCAATTTAGAATTTGGAGGAAAGGTTCATACACAACTATATGGATCAGAACAAAATGAGGGACAAATGAGGGGGAAAGAGGGACAAGGTGACTTTGTTCCAAGTCAGGGACAGTCCCTCGAAAATCAGGGACAGTTGGGAGCTATGCTGGTACTCTTTAACTGCTTGCCGCCCGCCCACCGTCAAATGATGACAGAGCGGCTCTTGTTCTGGGACGACGTCATATGATGGCGTTCCAGAATGCCCACACTCACACGCCCAAGTGGGGATATAGCGCGCCGATTGCGGCTGTGCCGTGTTGCTAGGACACGTAAAATCACAGTTGGTCACATGTAAACACGGAGATGCCAGTAATCGGCTCTCCTCACCTCATACTGACAGAGTGTGTGGTAAAGAGAGCCGATCAACGGCATCTCCCCACAGGGGGACATGTAGGAATGTAATCAGGGCACTAATCATCAGTGGCCTGATTACAGTATATCAATTAAGTGTTAGAAATCACTGCCCACCATTGCTCACCAGTGCCAGCAATCAGTGCCCACCAGTGGCATCAATTAGTGCCCACCACTGCCCACAAGTGGTACCAATTAGTGCCTATTAGCAATGCCAGTCAGTGCCGGCTATTAGTGATGTCTATCAGTGCTGAACATCAATGCCCAGCACTGCTGTCAATCAATGCCTATCAGTGTCGCCCATTAGTGCCACCCATCAATGCCCATCAGTACCGCCTATCCATGCGGCCTATCAGTGCCCACCAGTGCCCTCTATTAGTGCCCACCAGTACAGCCTTATTAGTGCCCACCAGTGCTGCCTAACAGTGCCCATCAGTGCCGCCTATCAATGCTCATCAATGCCACATATCAGTGCCTCCTATCTGTGCGGCATATTAGTGCCTCCTCATCAGTGCCACCTAATCAGTGCACAAAAGTGCTGCCTCATTAGTACCCATAAGTGCCACCTCATCAATGCCCACCAGCTCAGCCTATCAGTGCCCATCAGTGCCGCCTCATCAGCGCACATCAGTGAAGGTGGAAAATGACTTAGTTTACTAAATTTACATCGCTGAAAGCTGAAAAATGGCTTGGGCAGGAAGTGGGTGTAAGTGCCTAGTAGGCAAGTGGTTAATGATCAGTGATACGCCGGCATAACTCTGACTTTGCGCTGGCGTATCTGTTTTCAGAAAACAAGATACGCCGGTTTGCAGGAAAGATCCGACAGGCATAATTGTATTACGCCGTCAGATCTTAAATGCAATTTTAAAATGGCCGCCAGGGGCGTTCCTGCTGATTTACGCCAAAAATATGTAAATCAGCGAGATATGCCAATTCCCAAACGTACGCCCGCCTGACGCAGTGACTTTACACCGTTTCCATAAGGGGTTTTCCGGCGTAAAGATAAAGCATCAAAAAGATGGCGCATCCTATGTTAATTATGAACGTCGTGACCGCGGGAAATTTGAAAATTTTTACATCGCTTGCGTAACTCGTCCATGAATGGGGATTTACGTCGATTACGTTCACGTCGAAAACAACGTCATAATTCGGAGCATGCGTACTGGGATTTTTCAAAGGTCGACGCATGCACAGTACGTTCGGCGTGGGGACGCGCCTAATTTAAATAGCATACGCCCCCTACCCGCCGAATTTGAATTAGGCCGCCCAATTTACGCTACGCCGCCGCAACTTTACACGCAAGTAGGAAAAGTTACGCCACCACATATATCTAGGGAATGGAGAAAACCAGGAGGTCAGAAGGCAGGGCTCTGTCTCCAAAATTAGCTCTCATCAGACTTGGCTTATAACGACCCTGCACACCAGAGTACTCACACAGGCTGCAGGCCTCCGGCCAAACCTGCACACAAGATTGAAGGTTCCATCTCACCCACGACACTTTGGAACCATCAAGCTCCAGGCTCTGATCCAGGATCCAGGATTAGAAAACCTGGAGAAAGCTTAAAACACGTTGCAAATACTCAGCAGCTTCTCAAACCGCAACTTTGAGAATCCTTTGTCATTTGCTTATCCATTTCATAAACTCACACTATGGCAGGACCTTGCACTGTCACAACATATAAAATATATATATATGGTACTACTTTACATGACAAGGGTTTTGTACTCCTGTCCATCCAGTCAGTCCTCTCATACTGCACAGCCCTGGCTGGCAGGAGAGGAGACCTGAGCTTTCTCTGCTGAAGTTTCATTTACTGGTTCTTTCCCCACTTCCAAACTCTGACTGGACAGTGAAAGGAGAAGTAGCAGACTGATAAGCTCATCTCTCTGTTCTCTTCTCTTTTGAGCATGCTCCTTGCACTGCAACACAACTGATTGGCTCCTTGTGCTGCTTCTCCATCCCACTCTCTGAGCATACTGCAAAAGGTCCTTGCACTGATGTATAAATTATTACAGATTGGTATTAATATGTGTCTTTTATATTTGCTTTAAGGTTGTGTTTTACTGCGGATTAGGTAGAGGGTTCATTTTAGGGTTACAAGAAAGGTTAGTGCTAGGGTTGGGTGTAGAAGGTGTGTTACTGTTACGTTACAGGGAAAATTAATGTGATGGGAACCTTATGCCTCGTTTCCACTGAGCGGATCGGTTCGGTACGGTACGCTATTTTGGGTGTTTCCATTATGAAAGCGTAACGTAAAACCGAACCGTACCGCACCAGCAAGGGTCCTGCTTCAGATGAGGGACCAGAGAGAGTGGAACGGTTCGGTTGGGGCGGACCTACAAATGCATCTCACTGATTGGTGGATGTGCTAGGAATTTTTTCTAAACCCTGAATGGTCCCTCACGGTCCGATTTGCAGTGGAAACGCTCACGCGATTAGACCAACCCCATCCTAACCGCTCCAAAATTACTGACCCGACCCGATCCGTGCAGTGGAAACGAGGCATTAATGTAGGACATTGCTCTCGATGCTTGAATCTTTGTAGCAAAAAACTAGTAATACCCATCTACCCTCAGACAAGGAGGGAGGGTCAGCATTAGGAGCGTGTAGGCAGGCTGTGGGCAGCCTTCTACGAGGAGAATGCTTGATATAGTAAGATAGCTAGCTCATAGCTCCCAACTGTCCCCTATTACCAGGAACTGTCCCTGATTTGGAACAAAGTCCCTCTTTCCTCCTCATTTGTCCCCCATGTTGGTCTTATCTGTGCAGTTGTATGTAAAATGCACTATCTTTCAAAAAGTGTTTACCTGTGCTAAACCTTTCATCCAATTTCTAAATTGCTGAATTTGTAAATTTCAAAAACCTGTATAAAGGAATAGTAGTGTAAAAAAAGCACTTGTGGGTTTAACTAATCTTCTTTTTTTTGTATAATTATCCTTTAAGGGGGTGTAGCAGGGGGCGTGCCCTATGCCTACATACTTTTGCTAAGTGGTGTACCTCGTTTCCATCGCAAAACGTTGGGTGGTATGGTAGCTGGTCTGTCCAGGTTAGGGAAGGGTTAATGCAGTTCTCGGTTTCCTGGCTTTTTGCAGGGCATTGCCCTCATCCCTATTTCATATAAAAAGAGGGAAGGCACTACCCAGGCAGCTCCAGCCACATGGGAAGAAGCAAGAGGCTCACAGAGGAAGATGTAACCCTTTACAACCAGCGACCACCTGCACAAGGGAGAGTCTCTATCTGCACATGGGTAGCCTGCACAGGGACTGCTATGACATTTAGTCCCACAAGAAACTGGAGTTCTGAAGGACACTATCTGTTATGGACTTTCACCTCTGCAGGTATGCTGGGCAAGCACGCAACTGTAGTTAGATTAGGGATAGGGACGTTGTTTCATATTAAACAGTTATGCTGAAACTTGTTCAGTAAAGTACATTAACCGCTATGAGCCTGGTCTGAAGTTTTTTTAAAGGGGTGCGAGTGGGTTCTGTCGTATCTAAAATTCCATGGTCTGTAAAGCACAACGGGATATGCAGTATGTCATGGACCTTGAGATACTAAAGTGTCTCTACTTGACATCTGTTACACAGAAGAGGGTGGCTAATAAATCATAATTCATGTATTGCAGAAGATGAGACATTGTGGATAGTACATATTGCAGGATGTCTTGGGATATTATCAGGTGTAAATATCTTCTGTCTAGAGATGTGGATTGGAACTGAATTAGCCTGGTTCCTAAACCTCTCCTTAGGTATGCTAATGCACCACCAGCCACCTCTCTATTCCTAAAGGTTAATTGATCTATTGTGTGGGTGAATAAGACCTGTGTTTACCCTTAAGAGATTGTGTATTGTATAGTGGGGAATTGCAGACGAGACACTTAGTCACCACGTCAGGCTACATGATTACATAATTGGCTCATGTTAATTATTGTTTTGATTGCTTCATTGTAGTATTTACCTCCTCTCTAGATAACGTATTCTGTTACAAGTAGTGATTAAGTCATGCAAAATAGATCAGTGCCAAAATGTGTCTTGTCAGAGTCGGCACCAGAGTGTCTACCTAACAATCTGTATGGAAGCCCCAGTGTGTGGAAAAGGGGGTGGAGATTTTATTGTTCTGTGATTGATGAAAAGTTTGTAAACTGTATAAAAGTGTGCTGTGTACTTGCAAATAAATGAGTCCTGTTTGAACATACATACAGCCCGCCTGGTGTTATGTTCTAAATGGATCCAAATGGCACATAGCTGTAGTTTGGATCCTGGAACCTTGGGTGACTGGACCATCAGATGTTGCAATCTGCAATCTGATCCAATAGAAGCAGAGGAGTGTCGGGAGAGCAGAACCGAGCGAGCAAGGGTCTCGTCACACAGTAACACTGCTACAAAGGGTTAACTAAGTAAGACAAACGTGGGTTGACGACAAGAATGCTAGCTGTGGGAAATTGTTAAGAAACGGCAAACTGTTACCCTACGACTCCTTAGCGGGCAGACCCGGTAAACCGCAAATGAATTTTTGGAGATATAGGCAGCTGCTCCACTTTTTTGAAAAGACTGGTAGCTCAATAAGAGATATCACGTTACTTACGCCTTTTGAGGGCCTGTTCATAGTGGACGAACCAATCTCACGTATGGTCTCGGAGTTGTACCAACTGCTGGGGTGCTCGGCCTCTGCGTCCAAACCCGTCTGTATACGGGCATGGGAGAGAGACCTGGGGCAAGAGCTCACGGGTCCTCAACTGACTCATTTATATCAGATGACTCATTCCAGCTCGACAGACTCTACAATGCAAGAGACGAATTACAAGCTGATGTCGCGCTGGTACAGGGTCCCCGCAGATTTGACACGGATGTACCCTGCCATCTCTGACCGGTGCTGGCGGGGATGTGGTGGCCGAGGAACCCTTTTACATTTGTGGTGGGAATGCCCTATAATTGCTCCTTTCTGGGAAGACGTTAGAGATCAGGTTAAGGAAGTCTTGGGGATAGACATCCCCCTCTCTCCGACCCACTTTCTCTTGCACAGCCCTCCCATGCCTATTAGTCATTACAAAAAAAGGGCACTTCCTCACCTGCTCGACGCCGCTAGGCGGCTAATTCCGATTTACTGGAAGAAAACGCAGATACCAAACAGGGAGGAGTGGATACGCAGGATAAATGAGGTCAGGGGAGCGGAAGAATGGATCGCAACCTGTAAAGGCACTAGAGATGCGCACACTGCCCGATGGATTCTCTGGACAGATCATTTTTCAGACCCCAATTATATCCCCTCTAGTTTGGACGAATCCCTGCTTAAGCTAGCGGACCCAACTCTGGGTCACAACAGGAATGTAAACCCCCCATAATACGGAGCGTAGACCGCGGACATTGCTTAACTTAACCGTTTTCTTTCTTTCAATGCTATGGCCTGGCGTCTGGTGGCCTGGTGCGGACGAGGTGGATCCCTCATGCATTTTTGGTGAGATTCCGATCTTTCTCTTTCTCTCTCTCTTCCCCCTCCTATTCCCTTCTAACCCCCCCCCCTTCTATTTTTATCGTTATTATTGTTCTTATTTTCTATATGGTTAAGCACTTTTACAGTTGTTGCTGTTGACATGGTTGATGGTTGATGCCCCCGAAATGCTGGGATGGCTACGCACAGCAGGGCTCACAACCCATGTGAGTTCGCCCTGGGTGGCAGCACCAGAGCTGTGACTCTCATTGTAAAATGCGGGGATCAGGGGGGCCTGGGCTGGGGGGGCACGCTGGGGGCAGTTGTTGGAGGCCTTGAATGGCACCCCTCCTCCGGCGTGGGCCCTGGGTAGGGTCGCCCCTGGCTTCCGCCTGGGGTGGTTCTCCGTGACAATACCAGAGCCCAAACCGCGTTGTACTTGGATAATTGAGGAGGGTAGGCGAGCCATCCACCCTACTCACAAGAATAACCTTCTTATGCCGCGTACACACGGTCGTTTTTTGCGATGAAAAAAAAACGACGTTTTTTGTGAAGTAAAAAACGACGTTTTTGAAACGTCACTTTCAAAGACGATGTTGCATACACACCATCGTTTTTTTCACAAAAAACGAGGTTACGTTCACCACACTTTTCCATTGAAGCTCGCTTCATAACTAGCTTCTGGGCATGCGCGGGTTGAAAAACGTCGTTTTAAACGACGTGTTTGCTACACACGGTGACTTTTTGTGAAACAAAAAACGACGTTTTGAAAAACGACACAAAAAATTCAAGCATGTTGGAATTTTTTTTTGGTCGTTTTTTTTAAGACAAAAAACGACGTTTTGCCCACACACGATCAATTTAAATGACGTTTTAAAAAACGTCGTTTTATTTCATCGCAAAAAACGACCGTGTGTACGCGGCATTATGCTTCCCTTGTTTTGGCTACCTTCAGATATTTCTTTGTGTTTTCTTTGTTGTTTTGTTGTAATAGAAAGCTGTACGTCACTGTTACTAACGAGTATTGCTAAACTGTAAGATG
Source organism: Rana kukunoris (assembly GCA_029574335.1). NCBI lineage: Eukaryota > Metazoa > Chordata > Amphibia > Anura > Ranidae > Rana > Rana kukunoris. The sequence goes on along the minus strand of CM056051.1, from coordinate 485,246,913 downwards.
TGACTGAACCCAATAAATAAGTTTTACAAAAAAAAAAACTAAGTAAGACAAGAAGAAGAGTGTACCTGTTAAGAGTAACCAAGTACACATTTAAGACACAAAGCAACCAGTCGTTAGGAGAGGTACCTAGTAAGGTGGCAGGTCCACTTGTGGTGAGGGTGTACTTTGGCTCCCCCTAAGGCCTTGTACACACGATCGGACATATCCGATGAAAACGGTCCGCGGACCGTTTCCATCGGATATGTCCGATCTGGAGTTTGGTCCGATGGCGTGTACACACCATCGGATCAAATTCCCCGCCGGCGGATGGCGAGGTGACGTGGCGGTGACGTTGACGCCGCCACGTCACCGCACCAGGAAGTAAAACACTTCCGCGCATGCACCGAATCCATTCGGCGGCGGCGCGGCGGCCGTGCGGGACGACATGTCTGCTGGTAAGTGTACTAACCAGCAGACATGTCGGGCGGACACATTCCCACCCGATAGATTTCAAAGCATGCTTTGAAATCTGTCGGGTGGACAAATCTGTCCACTAGCCCATACACACGATCGGAGATGTCTGCTGAAACGGTCCATCGGACCGTTTTCAGCGGACATATCCGCTCGTGTGTACGAGGCCTTAGAGGCCTGTCTCCCATAACAACTGGAAGCATGTGAGCATTATGAAAATCCATTACCTGATCACAAGGTTTAAGAGCAAGATAAGTTAAAGGACACAATTCTGTTGTTAGGAGTGTGGTGATGGAGGTGTGCTGAACTGGTGGAGAGGGCACTGGCTCAGCACTGCCCCTCCTAATTGCAACTTACATCAGTTACAGTGTGTAGTGACATGGAACAGCATTTTCAGAGAGACTCTGTTCTTTTATTGTTGCTCAGAGTCACACGGCTCATCTTTAGGTTGGGGAACCACCATAATGTTTGATTCTCACATGAGCATGCACGGTCCCCGCCTGGCCTCGGCATTGATGAGCGTGTGCCTGGCGAAAGGTACTCCCACGTGCAGGGCGAGTTGACCCCTCCCATAAGCTAGTCATTCTTTGCTGCACACACTATATTTTATGGGGGAAGTTTGCATGCCACAGGAGAGGGTTACACATACCAGCACTCCTTTGGTTATAAAGGGTGCATACTCTTTCATTATAGTGACAGGGAGGGCTGACATTGAAATCCTTCCCTCTGATAGTGACCCCTAGTACATATTCCCGCCCCCCAAACTATCTAAGGATAGTTCTTTGTTGTGTGCACTCCAAACTCCCCAACACACACACGACACGGATAGACACACACATGCACGGACACAGATGGACACACGCACGGACACACACAGACACGACACACAAACAGACACACACACATGGACATGGATGGACACACACATGGACATACACAGACACTGTTTCCCCTGTGACTGTGTACATTAATGAAAGTATTCACAGACCTCAGATCAGCATGTGCAGAGCCCTGTCCCTCCTTCTGTCAGTATACAGGAGGACATCAGAGCCGGGGAGGAGGAGGAGGAGGCGGGTGCGAGAGATGTCGGAGGCCATGAAGAGAAATGGATGCGGCTTGCAGGACCCCAGGCACCCCACACAAGCCTCGGGCAGCAGCTACTGGTGCCAGGGCTAGTGTGGACCTGCTGGGCAAGACCTTGGTTCCAAGTGCTAGAACTTATTCTGGCACTGGGCTCAGGTTTGGTTCACTGGGACTCCGGGATTTACATCAAATCCCGGGACGTTCATGGCGAATCCGGGACAGTTGGGGGTATGTCCAGGTAGGTCCACTTCCTGGCTTTTATCATGGCATAGCTTCTGCCTGAATGGGACAGGACAGCTTCCTAGACCACTTAAAGCGGATCTCCACCCTAAAGTGAAGATCCGCTGATCGGAACCCTCCCCCCCTCCGGTGTCACAATTGACACCTTTCAGGGGGAGGGGGGTGCAGATACCTGTCTAAAGACAGGTATTTGCACCCACTTCCGGCCCGCAGTCTCGGGCAAAAGTCTGTTTTTTTTGCGACATCCCGTCGCCCCCCCCATTGTGTGCTGGGAACTCTCGGCTCCCAGCACACAGCGGGAGCCAATCGGCGGGCGCAGCGCGACTCGCGCATGCGCCGTAGGTAACCGGGCAGTGAAGCCGGAGCGCTTCACTTCCTGGTTCCCTCACCGTGGATGGAGGGGGGAACAGCAGAGAGACGAGCGAACGCTCGTCCTCTGCTGCGGACGCTGCTGGACTCCAGGACAGGTAGGTGTCCTAATATTAAAAGTCAGCAGCTGCAGTATCTGTAGCTGCTGGCTTTTAATATACTGTTTTAATGGGCTAACTCCCAGCCCAGAGCACATACTAGGCACCACACATGCTATAGGCCTAACAAATCAGATCTGTACACCAGGGATCTCCAAACTACGGCCCTCCAGCTACTGTGGAACTACACTTCCCATGAGGCATTGTAAAACTCTGACATTCGTAGACATGACTAGGCATGATGGGAATTGTAGTTCCTGAACACCTGGAGGGCCGTAGTTTGGAGACTCCTGCTGTACACCACTACATCCCCAGGCCACAGCCTGGGGGAAAAGAGAGCTCACATGGCCCTTCCCAAATAATTATATCCCCTCCCGCGACATCATCATGGACCAATGGTAATAAACCTCCTTCTGGTTGGCTGAAGGAACTTTAGATATTCACAACTCAGTTTTACTATGACATCTCATAATTACAAGATTTGTAGAAACAAACTAGGATGGCCGCACTCCAAAAACAATGTTGTTCCTTTTTAATAAAACTGGTCACAAAACAAACATGTCACAGCAAAAAATCTGATGAAAACTGACGCGTTTCACACTATCATACAGTGTTTTTCCATAGCTATGAATAAGCACTGTATGATAGTGTGAAACGCGTCAGCTTTTTCCATCTGATTTTTTGCTGTGACATGTTTGTTTTGTGACCAATTTTAAAAATTGGAAAAAAGTTTAAAAAACGGTTGTTTTTTCAGAAGCAGGACGCCTGAAAAAATTACCGTTTTTAAAACTTTTTTTTCCATTGATACATGTTCCCTCGGGCAAGACCCGGGTTCTTAAAGACATTTTCACAGGCAAACTATAGACACCCAGCAGGTACAATATTTAACCACTTAACCCTCGGACCATATTGCTGCCCAATGACCAGAGCACTTTTTGCGATTCGGCACTGCGTCGCTTTAACTAACAATTGCGCGGTCATGCGACGTGGCTCCCAAACAAAATTGGTGGTCTTTTTTTTCCACATTTTTTGCGCTATAAACAAAAATAGAGCCACTATTTAAAAAATAATTCAATATTTTTAACTTTTTTCTGTAATAAATATCCCCAAAAAATATATAAAAAACGATTTTTTTCCTCAGTTTAGGCCGATACGTATTTTTTTTTTTTACTAGTAATGGCGGCGATCAGCGTTTTTTTTCAATACTGCGACCTTATGGCGGACACTTCGGGCACTTTTGACACATTTTTGAGGACCATTGGCATTTTTTATAGAGATCAATGCTATAAAAATGCATTGGATTACTATAAAAATGCCATTGGCAGTGAAGGGGTTAACACTAGGGGGCGGGGAAGGGGTTAAGTGCGTTCCTGGGTGTGTTCTAACTGTATGGGGGGGTGGACTCACTAGGGGAAATCACTGATCTTCTGTTCATACATTGTATGAACAGAAGATCAGCGTTTCCCCCACTGACAGGATCGGGAGCTATGTGTTTACACACATAGCTCCCGGTCCTTGCTCTGTACGGAGCGATCGCGCGTGCCCGGCGGCGATCGTGCCCGCTGAGCACGTGCACAGGACTCGGGGCAAGCGGGGGCCCACTAGCGGCCGCTAAGGTCCCGACGTAGAGCTACGGGCTCTCACCCAGGAGAGCCGACCTGCCGCCGTATAACTGCGGAGGCTGGTCGACAAGCAGTTAAAGGAATTTTTCATTTTTTTTTTTAAGTTAAGCATCATTAAAATCACTGCTCCAGGAGCAGTGATTTTATTGATGCTTAAAAAAAAATTCTTTAAATATTGTACCTGCTGGGTGTCTATACCTGTGATAACGTCTTTAAATAGTGCAATCACCTGTCTGCCAGTAAATTAGGAAGAACTGATCTATCTAAGCTATACAGTGTATAAATATATGTACAACTCCTAGGGATGTATACTGTATATATTCTCTACACACTGTAAATTAAGCTAAACTGACTAGCCTGCCTGCCTGCTCTATCTAGCTATCTAAAAGACAATCTCTCTGTCTCTCTGACTGCTTTCATTAACAAGCCGGAACACACTACATGAGGCCGCCCAGCAGGCGGCCTTATATAGTGTGGGGCGTGTGCTAAAGCCCTGAGCCATAATTGGCCAAAGCCACCCAGGCTTTGGCCAATTATGGCTCTTCGTTTTTTGCGCGCTGTGATTGGCCAAGCGTGCGGGACATACAGCATGCTTGGCCAATCATCAGCATGCAATGCCGCAGTGAATTATGGGCCGTTTTGCGTCACTCGAATTTGGCGCGAACCACCGCTTTTGTTCGAATTTCGTCGAATGTACGAACATACGTTTGTATCGAAGGTGAAGCTCATTCCTAGTAGATAGATCTTCTTTCTCTGGTATATAAACCCGCTTATGCATTATTGCACAATACAAGTTCAGTGTGTTAAATCCAAATTAACTGAATGGGGAAAGCACAGAGTCTCACTTATATAGCTATGTGAAAATATCTACGTCAATTTAAGCAATAACTTACATTTCCCTTTATTTCTCAGGTTGTTTCGTGAAATTGTGTCTGAGAAGGCGTTAATACTTCACGCCTGGGTAGATCATGTTAGGAGGAATTTCTGATCCTCTGTCTATGGGATTGTGTTACAAATATTATCTTAATCTTTAAACACTGACATTTGAAAAGGAAGTTCATTCTGCCTTTCTTAGCTTCTCCCAATCCCCTCCCCATCTAACTGGTAATAAGATACAAAAAAAAAATTCTCTATGCAATTGAGGTCCAGCGATGTGCATAAGAGCCTTGAGACTCCAGGGACTCTCCCTCCTCATTGGCTGAGGCAGCAGCTGAAGCCAGTGAGCCAAAGAGGAGAGAGAGGGGACACACACAGTGGCTTGAGAGTGAGCCTGTTTTCAATACATACCTTGTTTAAAATCCAGTGATGTCATCATTGGGTCTCTGTGCTTCTCTTTGCAATATAAACAGATCATGGCTGGTGGGGTGAGGGGTTGGGTGCTGTACATGCACCCACCTAGTTTAGAGCAGCCTCCTAGGTACATTTAGTCTGGCTCCTCTATAATCAGTGGAGCAGGGGTTGATTGCTAAGGGCTGCTCAGGGTTTCACAGGCTGTTGTTCTGTTGCTTCCCTCTGTCTTCTAGAGGCTTCTAGAATCAAAGTAGGAGAGAGAGCAGAACAGACAGCATGAATATGTCAGCCAATCCCTGGGAAGGTGTGCCCAGAATGTGAGGAGATATAGTCTGAGGCCTGGACAGCAGTGTGTAGTGTTCCTGGGTCCATTCATGCAGGAGGAGACCCCTGTGCAGGGGCTTTACTCCTCTGTTGCAGGATCCTTGAGAATGTTTTGAGGAAGACACAGAGGTCCCAGGCCAACTAGACTCAGCTGGGGGGCCTATTGGCAGATCTGTGTCCAGGGATCCAGTTTGATCAGGAGGAAGCTGGTGGGAAAGAGTCCAGTTGTCCTGTGGAGGTGTGAGTCTACATCTACCTTACTAGGAAGAGCTTGGTTATATTGGCAAGAGGTAACCGACAATCCTGTGGCTATGTGAGTAGAAGACCCCTGTCTTAAAGGTGAGTGACAGTGTGTAGCTTTTAACTCTGAAAGGAGTAAAGGTTCCCAGAAGCAAAGAGATCATGTGGGACATTCAGTGTGTACTGTGCAGTCCTTCAGTTTGCAGTTCCTTGGAGTATGCCATGCTTCTAACCTTATTCAAGTTCATTGTTCCTAATGAAAACCCTAAAAAGAACCCCTAGACTATTTTCTGAGCCAGTGGAAGAATGAAGGAAATGCTATGTGCCTTGCTGCGTGTGTTCAGAATGGGAAGTAGGACCAAGTTCATCAGCAGCTCCTTAGGGGGTTCGCTACATTTGTTTTCTTAAAGCATCACAGCACCCTGCCTCAGTACTCTTTGAAAGACTCCTCAGTTTTGATACAAGCAGGGGGCTACCTCTTGGGAGGTGTTGTGCAAATACATGGATTGATGGGTGGTTGTCATTCTGGATGAGTGGGCGTTTCTAGGCAGACTGCATTCCCCCAAATGTGCTGCTGAGCTTTCGAGACTGAAAGCACGATCTATGCTTGGTTAACTGCGGTAGAGGGTGGGGGAGACATTGCAGTCCAATAGATCCCAGATGTCTCCATAAAGAGGACCTGGCACCTGCCTATGCTGTCACATAGAGGGATTTTTAGCTCCCTTGTGATTGCAATAAAATGAAACAAATATTTGCGAGTGCATGCATGCATAGGTACTGCACGTGTATCTGATCTATGATTGTGCAACAAATGTTGGAATGAGAAAAATAATTCTAGGACCATAACTCATGGTTAACTCTAAATGTATTTTTTGCAAAGGCTTTTAAAGTGTCACCTAAATTATAGGTACCATAGTTCTTTGCCATTTCACAGTTGCACACAGTTTTGAGTCTTGACATGCTTGGTATCTTTTTACTCATTGCAACCCCATCTTTTGTATTTTACCAAACAATTGGGTACTATATTGTATCTGTGTGCACTAAAATGTATTTATTGTATTTTTTCTTAAAAATATGTGCAAATGTGGTGCAAAATAAAAAAAGGATTTTTGATTTCAGAAAAAATATAGGGCCAGATTCACAGACCAATTACGCCGGTGTTCTAGGAGATGCGCGGCGTAAGTCTAAATGTGCGCATGCGTATCAATGCGCCGCATCCCCAAAACGATATACGCATGAAATCTACTTTTTTTCGACCGGCGTAATTTCGATAGACCGGCGTATCCGTCCGCGCAAAACTGCGCTAGACACACCATTGATTTGCTATTCAAATATGCAAATGAGGGAGTTACGGGGATCCACAAAAGTAAGTTGTTGCAGCGCAGGCTACGCGCTGTGCGCAACAGCTGCACGTCCTGTCTAAAATTAGTCCATAGAAAAGGTGGAATAAAATTAGACAATCCGTCTACATGTCAGCCATAGCAACACTGTTAGTGAGGAGCTGAGCAGTCACACTTGCTGCACAACAAACTGCATGCCAACATGCCAGTGGGATCCATGCTCATAGCTATACTAATGACTTTAGATGAGCAAAGAAGGAGGAGGGCACGGAGGAGGGCATGGGAGAGGATTTTTTTTTTCCAAAAACCTTTTATTTGCTTTTATAAACATTTAAAAAAATATAAATACATATATACATCAATACATAACATACATACAAATTACAAACACGGTCTCACTATCTTTCAATAGCCCTTTAAAACCTTGATGGATATAATAATCTAATCTAATACAAGCCCCTCACTCTTCACTTGATATATCACACACGCATAGACATCTTTGGCATGAGTGATTCTGGGGTGTCTCGCATCTTCAGATTCACCCCTCATGCCATCCTGGAATTAACCACAACCCTGCAGGAGGACATCACCAGCCCAACACATTACACCACTAGATATGTGCGTTCCCGTTCGTTACAAATGGATTTTCGTACGAATTTGTTAGTATTAGTATCCGAACAGCTGAAAGACCCAAAATATGAAAATTACGGAATTACGAATAAGCAAAATAACGAACAAACGAAAATACGAATGTACGAATGGACAATCTTACTAAAATACAAAACACCGGAAAAGCAAAAGAACGAAAATTACATCTATAACGAACGATTTGCATTCCGCATAATAAATCCTTTGTCTGTTTGTATTTTCATTCGTATGTTCGTATTTTCATTTGTGTGTTTTGTAAATCTGTTTTTTTGTCTGTTCGTAAATTTGTGTACTTGTAAGTTGTAACGTTCTTTCGAATGGGCAGTGTAGTTAGTAAGTGATGTATCTTACTTAATATCTTAGCCAATCAGCTTATCTCTTTTGTGCTGAGTCACCTTGTTGGCAAAAAGTCTGACCGTGTACGGGGCTTAAGAGAAAGCATATCTTAATATAGATTAGCCGCGTGTTGCTATGTATTTACGAAAGTACAAAATTACGAATCCATTAAACGAAAATTATTATCTAACAAAATTACGAATTTCGAATCAACGAACATAAATTAGACAGAATTACGAATCATTCAGTATAAACGAAAATAAAACTGTTACGAAAATACGAACGGATCCGAATAGGAAAACTTGCGTCTTACGAAATACGAACGGGTCCGAATAGGAAAACTTGAATCTTACGAAATTACGAATCTTTACGAATCTACGGAACGAGACGAAACGGAACAAAAAAATACGAAAATTTTTGTTGTGCACATGTCTAGACACCACCCATGACACCCATGACAACTACATATACAATCCTAGCACCATCCCCACAGATTTCGAACAGAACATGTATGGGGACAGCTGGCTGGTTGGTGAGTGACATGGGTGGCAGGCATGACTGTCCCCCCCATGATGCTGAAATCACAGGGGGCACATGCACTACTAACATCCTCCTGTCTTATTCCTTCAGGGTGACTCTGCATATGCACTGGGACCCCATCTCATGACTCCTATCCGGAACCCCCCATGGTACCCTGTTGTATTCCCCAAACTTTGTATGCCAGATCATCGGTGCATGTTGCATGCTGCACAACTTCGCAGTGAGAAAGTGCCTGGAGATTGATATACGTGATGACCTGACCCCCGAACCAGACAATCCCCCCTAACCGAGGCTACCCCGTCTTCTGAGGGAAGAGCAGCCAGGAGCCAGCTCACATTAGGCATCTTTGCACGTTAAACACACACATTAATCATGGCACAATGAGAATGCATGCATGCACACCACTGTGGTCCCTAGCACAGACACATCACATCCTCATCACATTGGATTGGCACAAGCCCACCATTGAGGACTTGTGAGCAGCAACACCACGCCACGGCTCCAATTATGTCACTGTACATTCATACACCATTCACACGGACCTGGGGATCACTTCTCCACCACAAATGAGGGTGACACCCCTTTTCCGGCAGGAATGTCACCCCCACATTCCAAAATCATTCACAAACAGAACCAAAAAAAAAATGACCAGCAAAAAAAAAAATGCACAGCAAAAATATAATTTTAAAAAACACAACGAAGAAAACACAGTAAAGACAAAAATCACTCTGCAAAACAGTCACCAAATATCTCAAAGACACGTCACAAACAAACAAACAAACTCTAATAAACAACAGAACAAAAGCACCTTGCTGTATAGGGAGGGATACAAAGGGATGTACTTTTGCAAAGGAACGGCGTTTGTCTCTGTCTATTTAAGCTGTCTGCGTAGCTCACTAAGTTGCCCGGGTTCACTTCCAATTTCACTGATTGCGCTGTTCCCGAGTTGTGAGCATGCGCACAGAGGTGCTGACCATGGTCTGCTTCATGCGCGCATGCGCGATCCGGCCAGCCCTTCATTTGCATGGGGTCACAGCTCATTTCAATGAAACACGCCCACATCCTTCCCAATTTGAATTACTCCGCCTTACGCCTCGGAATTTACGTTACACCGGCGCACATTTCTGCGCAAATACTACGAGGATACGGTGATTGCGCCTCTACATTGCGCCGGTCTAACGTAAAAAAGGTGCGCTACGCCGTCAAAATATGCGCCAATGTACGTGAATCTGCCCCCCTAGTGTTTATTTCTCTAACAAAAAATGCAAATTTTAACATGTGTGTAGCAAATTTTAAAATTGACATGGATGCAAAAGGGTTAGAAATGCAGCATCCATATATATATATATATATATATATATATATATTCACACACACACACACACACACACACATATATGTATAGCTCAACCTTTGCATATGAGGTTGAAGGAAGAACTAAGAAATATCTTGTCTACAAGAAATGTTTGGATGCTGTGTATAAGGGGATAACAAAGTACTAATTGGCAAACTTTTGGACATTTTATATTTTTACTTGAAAGATTTTCATTGGAAAAACAATAGAAAAATAAAGGAGTACAGTACAGCAGGACAATGCACTTCATAAAAATTTGTACAAAGATTACTGAGAATAAACAGTAGAAAAATATTTTCAGGTGAAACATATGCATTCCAAGACAAGCAAAGTGATTGGACAGGAAAATAACACAGAACATAAACCGTAGCCACGGATATGGGATATAAGGAAGATAATATATACTTCAGCTGTGTACCCAAGAGAAGAACAATAAAAGAGTAGAAAGTTAAGACTAGGAAAAGCAGGAGGAGCAGAAAAGGAAAAAAAAGAAATAAGGGAAAAGGAAAAATATAAATGGTCAAAACGAACTATATAAAGAGAAAAATACCTATATGAATAAAAACAGTATAGTCTCATTTGAATAAATCATATATTGAAAAAAATATATATAAAATTCAGGTCAGTCTTGGAAACGCAGTAACCACCATGGATTCCATTTAGCATCATAGATTGGGACAGTATCATGCAGTTTATGGAAAATGTGTTCAGCCAGCATGATCTGGTCCATTCTGGAAAGAACCTGAGTAAAAGGAACCGTGCAAGATTTCCAATTAAAAGCTATAGCCCAAAGAATTGCAGTGCATAAAGTGTGTATCAAGTGCCTCAGAGGTCTAGAAGTGTCAGGGACTTTCTCAAACAACAGACAGTGCCTATATGATAAATCAATATGATACCCCACAAATTTATCCATGAGATCGAAGGCACTTTTCCAAACTGAGGAGATCTTCTCGCAGTCCCAAAAAATATGAAAAAAAGTGCCAGAGGCCAAACATCCCCGAAAACAAGCGGGGGAGGACTGAGGAAAGATCTGGTGTAAACGGTGGGGTGTATAGTACCAGCGGGTTAAAAGTTTGATCGCTGTTTCTCTGAGGCCTTGTACACACGAGTGAATAAATCCGCTGAACATGGTCCGACGGACCATTTCAGCCGAAAAATCCGCTCGTGTGTAGGGGCAAACGGACCGTTCTGGCCGGATTCCTCCGGCGGAAAATTTCCAAAGCATGCTTTGGAATTTTTCCGCCAGAGAGCTGTCCGTCAGATATGTTCGCTGGTTAGTACGGCAAACCAGCAGACATATCTACCCGCACATGCGTCGTATCCTGTGAATGGATCCGACGAATGCGCGCGGAAGTGTTTACTTCCTGGTGCGGTGACGTGGCGGTCACGTGGCGGTGTCAACGTCACCGCCGCGTCACCGCGCTGTCCGCCGGCGGAGAATTTGATCCGATGGTGTGTACAGCCATCGGATCAAAGCAATCTGGCGGACAGATCCGATGGGAACGGTCCGTCGGACCGTTCCCATCGGATCTATTCCCTCGTGTGTACAAGGCCTCAAGGACAACAAAACCGTACATTTACGGAGGTTCTGCCAGTTTGTCTCCCAGTCATCTAGGTCATATTCTAGGACTAACTCTGACTCCCATTTGACCATATGTTTAAGTTTGTTACCAATATTATCAAGAGCCATGACATTATATAAAGCAGAGATCATACCCTTCTGCCTAGGACCAGACTTAGACCGCGTACACACGATCGAATTTATCTGCTGAAAACGGTCAGATGGACCGTTTCAGCAGACAAATTCGATCGTGTATACGGACGAGCAGACAGGTTTTTTCCAGCAGACAAATTTTAAAGCATGCTGGGAACCTGTCCGTCCGACATGTCTGCTGGTTAGTACACTAACTAGTGGACATATCTGTCCGCACATGTGTCGAATGGATTCGACGCATCCGTGGAAGTATTTTACTTTCTGGTTCGGTGACGTGGCGGCGTCAACGTCACCGCCACGTCACCCCGATGTCTGTCGGCGGGGATTTTGGTTTGATCGTGTGTACATGATCAAACCAATATATCCCAGCAGACAAATCTGATCAAAACGGTCTGTGAGACCGATTTGATCGGATTTATTTAGTGGTGTGTACGCGGCCTTACAGAGAGCTTCAAATGGAGAACATGACTCAGATGGGGACTGTGCATAATGAGTTATAAAAAAATGACAGATCTGCATATATCTGTAAAATTCACCCACAGGGGCCCCTTTAAGGGATTGTAGCTGAGAAAAATAAATTAATTTACCCTCATGTTGAAAGTCCTCCAAAGTTGTCAAGCCAGAACCAATCCACCATCTGAACGAGTCAGGGTCAGCGAAGGCAGGTGGTAATCTGGAATCCCCTAAAAATGAAGCTCCAGGGGGAGTCACAGAGGCCAGTGCCAACGAAGAGCTATAACGTTTCCATAATTTTAACCCTTGAGCTATAAGAAGGTTCAGATCTGCCAACTCCAGAGGATGGGGACCGGAAAACCACAACAGGCCCGGCCCGGCACAACAGGCCCGGCAAATATTAAGGGGAAATGGAATCCTGTTCAAACCTAACCCAAGGAACCCCAAGATTCCTGATACTCCATTGAGCTTGTTGAGAAAATCTACTAGCCAGGTAATATAGCCAGATCTGTGGAACTCCCAGACCACCCAACTTATAAGGCCTATATAAAACTGCCCTAGAGAATTCAGCAGTTTTGTCTTGCCTGATAAAGCGATTGATGCAAGATTGGAGTTTAAGGAGGTATGCTCTGGGGATAAAGAGAGGAAGGGCACAAAATAAATAGAGCAGTTTGGGGAGAATAGACATTTTAATAACAGTAATTCTGCCTAAAATGAAATGCTATAAGAGGACCAAGATTTCAATAATTTTTTCAAGTTAGCAACATTTTATATTTTTAGATGCCATTATCCCCAGTCTGTTAAACTCAGTAAAGGAACGAATTTGAATTTTCAAATGGCAGGCTGACGTTTATTTTCTGAGAGGGACAGGTATTCAGTTTGACATGAGAGATGTAACTTGGCATAAGGTGCCCAAGTTTATTCTCAGAATTGTTTATACCACATAATAATAGTACAATTAAGAAAAGTATTCGAGCAGATCAAATTTCCTATGTACTTGGAACAGCTTTAAATAATGATTTGACAGCTCAACAAAAAGTTTTATTTTTGAGTGCTGTGGAAGGTTGAGCAATGCTGGGAAATTTCCCAGAAACTAGAGTATTGAAACCAACAATTATGCTCTAATGGTAATAAAAACTGAAATTTCCTTCACTCAGGCATGTGTAAGCTAGCACATGAATTACATTTTGTTCTTAAATGCAGATACTGGGGTAGATTCATGTAGAGATCCGACGGTGTATCTACTGATACAACGTCGGATCTGTGAGATCCGACGCTCGGATCTATGCGGCTGATTCCTCGAATCAGGTTCCGCATAGATCTCCCTTCGAGCCAACTGGTGTAACTGAGTTACACTGTCGATTCTTAGGCTGCATTCTCCCGCCGTCCGCTAGGTGGCGCTTCCGTTCTTCTTCGCGCCGAATATGCAAATGAGCAGAAACGCCGATTCAGAATCGAATGCCCGGGCAACGGTTTTTTTTTACGTCGTTTGCGTTCGGCTTTTTCCGTCGGATTGTTACCCCTGCTATATGCGGGGTAAGTGCGGCGGATCCTATGTTAAGTATGGCCGTCGTTCCCGCGTCGAATTTTGAATTTTTTACGTCGTTTACGTAAGTCGTCCGGGAATACGGCCATACATTAATAGCGTTAACGACGAACACAATGACGTCCTAGCGACGTCATTTAAAGCAATGCACGCTGGGAAATTTAGCCGGCGGCGCATGCGCAGAATTTGCATTCGTAAAACAGATAGATCACGCGGATCAAAAGATCCGCTGATCTACATGAATCTACCCCACTGTATTTGGCTTATGACTTATATTTTCAACTGTTGTGCAATAAAAACTTCTTCATTTTTAAAGCAAATTTTGCAGGCTAGCTGTTAGTAGATCCTAAGGGGTTAATCTTCTGCGTTGTGTAAAAAGGTTGCTTGATCCTATCTTCTCAGATCCTCCCCTTCTTCCAAAGTCCCCGAACAGAGGCTAGGGGACCACGCCTTTGTTCTAAGGGAGAGGCTAGGGGACAAGCTGTACATGCTCAGTTTGGTATATGAAAAATTCCTCCTACAAGCTTTAACCAGACACTGACAGAAGTCATAAGACTGCTGTAATTTCTGATGAGAAAGGGTATTTAGCAGTTTATATTTAGTAAAATAATTGCATTTTCATGTACTGTGTTCTGCGGGAGAACAGATATAGTGAATGCAGGGTCCTGGGTTTACTAACACTTTAAGACCTGTACATTGCAACATGGGGCCTCTATGGATCAGACTTGTTTTTCAACCTCATCCCATAGGTGCTTGATTGGATTGAGATTTGGAGAATTTGTAAGCCTAATGCCGCGTACACACGGTCGTTTTTTGCGATGAAAAAAAACGTTGTTTTTTAAAACGTCATTTAAATTGATCGTGTGTGGGCAAAACGTAGTTTTTTGTCTTAAAAAAAACGACCAAAAAAAAATTCCAACATGCTTGAATTTTTTGTGTCGTTTTTCAAAACGTTGTTTTTTGTTTCACAAAAAGTCACCGTGTGTAGCAAAAACGTTGTTTAAAACGACGTTTTTCAACCCGCGCATGCCCAGAAGCTAGTTATGAAGCGAGCTTCAATGGAAAAGAGTGGTGAACGTAACCTCGCTTTTTGTGAAAAAACGATGGTGTGTATGCAACATCGTCTTTGAAAAGTGACGTTTCAAAAACGTGGTTTTTTACTTCACAGAAAACGTCGGTTTTTTTTCATCACAAAAAACGACCGTGTGTACGCGGCATAAGTCTATACCTTATTGGCACCAAGGCATTTTCTTTTTACACTGTGGGAGGTTTTGGTGATCTATGCTTTCATTATAAGTTAAAAAACACCCCTGTATGGAACCACCATAGAGAAATCTATGAACCCTTAAAAGAATGATTGCTGTCTGAGCACCATCCAGTTGTGTGGTTTGGGGGTGATTCCAACAGTTTTCAAATATAAGCTTAAAGCATTTTTGAAATGTGTAATAAGAAACATCTGCACTTGGGCTTGATATTATGATAAAAGGGGAAAACAGCCCACACTTAAATTTGCAATATCAAATTTAAAGGACAAAAATACAAAAAGAATAGTGCTAAACCCATACAGTGTGCAATTGATCAAAATTACCCAAATAAATAAACATTATATGAAATGTGAAAAAAATGCATTACCCACACACAGGACAATCTATGAGTCATAACAAATTGGCATTTAATTTACCAGTAATTAAAGTACATATAATAAATCAGAATTCCATTAAATAAAAGTACATATGATAAATAAACAATGAGTCTAGTGCAAATACCCCATATAAAGGCCAGTCTATAGGTGATGACCAATATTTAGCCAACTATATCAATATATGTAAGAAACAGTGTCCATAAACCAATAAATCCCTCTTACAGAATGCATTATCCAGCTTGACCACTTCAAAGTGTTATCCTAAACACTCTGCAAAGTACACATTTAATATTTTGAAATATCTCTTCTATTCCAATAGCTAGAAAAATTGTGATAGTGTCTACTGAAAATTCTATTGATCAAAGATAAAAAATAAATAAAAAATTCTGTAATTTGCCGTTTGAACTTGCCGTATAACCATGCACAAAATCTTTTGAATTTCTATTGGGAAAATACATTCAATAATTCATTTTTTTTTTTGTATTTTCAGAGTTTTTGTACTGAAGATTCGCCTAATACTAATACCTGTGCACCAACCTAACATGAGAAAAGTGACTCCTAAAAAGATATTTCTATATGCAATCTTCTCTGTTTCATGTGTCCTTATTCTACACATTAAATGGACCGAATTCTACAGTTTCATTTGTAAGTAGTACTGGGTAATTATAAATAAAATACATGTTTTTAATCAGTTCAAATGCTTAAAACTATTTCATAATGAGAGCCCCTACATTCTTTCTCCTTTGTCATTCAAAAAAAAAAGAAAATGAAATAGGGCAACATTGCTTATATGCTTACATTAATTTTACAAACTGATGTAGACATTGACATCTGGACTAGGGATGAGCTCCGCGTTCGATTTGAACGTATGTTCGACTCGAACATTGTCTGTTCATACATTTGACGAAATTCAAACAAAACGGGTCATTCGCTCCAAATTCGAGTGACGCGCAACGGCTCATAATTCACTGCGGCATTGCGCGCTGATGATTGGCCAAACATGCACTTTGACCCTGCATGCTTGGCCAATCACAGCGCGCAAAAAACAGAGAGCCATTATTGGCCAAAGCCAGGGTGGCTTTGGCCAATTATGGCTCAGGGCTTTAGCACACGCCCCACACTATATAAGGTCGCCTGCTGGGCTGCCTTGTGTAGTGTGTTCCAGCACTGAACAGAGATCAGTCAGAGAGATAGTCTTTATATATAGCTAGATAGAGCAGGCAGGCTAGTCAGTTTAGCTTAATTTACAGTGTGTAGAGGATATATATACATCCCTAGGAGTTGTACATATATTTATACACTGTATAGCTTAGCTAGTTTATCGGTTTCTCATCAGGCTCTTGCACCAGAACTTGCAAACAGGCAAAAAATTATGACATGGTGCAGCAAAGTATGACATGGTTCAGATTCTACTTAAAAAACCTACAGTCCTTGTCTTGTTTGCACTGCGTGTATACTGCCGTATACTGCTGTTCAAAGTATATAGGGCCAAAGGGTCTTTTAAAGACCTGGAGGGAGTGGTGGCAGGGAAACCCATGCTATTTTTTTCAGTGATTTTCATCCATATTGCAGGGACCAAACATTACATTAAAGCCGCAACCAGTTATAAATTACTTTTTTCTTATAGTAATCTCATTTTGTGCAGGGACAGTTCTAAACATGTGCCACCTCACAGGCATACTATAGACACCCAGCAGGTACGATATTTAAAGGAATTTTGCATTTTTTTTTCACTTTAAGCATCATTAAAATCAATGCTCCAGAAGAAACTACCGTTTTTAAAACTTTTTTTTCCATTGATACATGTTTCCCTGGGACAAGGCCCGGGTTCTCAAAGACGGATTCCGACAATAACTTGAATATTGGGCTTTAACTACTTCCCGACCGCTGCATGTACATATACGTTCACAGAAGGGCACGTACAGGCAGATGAGCGTATATTTACGTCCCTGCCTTTGCGCGGGTCGGGGGTCCGATCGGGACCCCCCCCCATGCTACATGCGGCAGTCGGAAACCCGCGGGGAGCGATCTGGGACGAAGGCGCGGCTATTCGTTTCTAGCCGCCCCCTCGCGATCGCTCCCCGGAGCTGAAGAACGGGGAGAGCCGTATGTAAACACAGCTTCCCCATGCTTCACTGTGGCGGCTGCATCGATCGAGTGATCCCTATTATAGGGAGACTCGATCGATGACATCAGACCTACAGCCACACCCCCCTACAGTTGTAAACACACACAAATCCTACAGCCCCCCTGTGGTTAACTCCCAAACTGCAACTGTCATTTTCACAATAAACAATGCAATTTAAATGCATTTTTTGCTGTGAAAATGACAATGGTCCCAAAAATGTGTCAAAATTGTCCGAAGTGTCCGCCATAATGTCGCAGTCACGAAAAAAATCGCTGATCGGCGCCATTAGTAGTAAAAAAAGAATTAATAAAAATGCAATAAAACGATCCCCTATTTTTTAAACGCTATACATTTTGCGCAAACCAATCGATAAACACTTATTGCGATTTTTTTTACCAAAAATATGTAGAAGAATACGTATCGGCCTAAACTGAGGAAAAAATAAAATTTTATATATGTTTTTGGGGGATATTTATTATAGCAAAAAGTAAAAAATATTGTTTTTTTTTTCAAAATGATCGCTTTATTTTTGTTTATAGAGCAAAAAATCAAAAAAAAGGAGGTGATCAAATACCACCAAAAGCAAGCTCTATTTGTGGGGAAAATAGGACGCCAATTTTGTTTGGGAGCCACGTCGCACGACCGTGCAATTGTCTGTTAAAGCAACGCAGTGCCGAATTGTAAAAACGCCTTTGGGCATTTAGCAGCATATTGGTCCGGGGGCTTACGTGGTTAAAATTAGCACTTTTGAATTCGAACGTTCGAGTCCCATAGACGTCAATGGGGTTCTAAATGTTCGCGCAAACGTTCGGTCCGTTCGAAGGTTCTGGTGCGAACCGAACGCGGGGGTGTTCAGCTCATCCCTATTGATGATGTTGGAGGATATTCATTGTGGTATATTTTCGAAGATAATGGCTACATTTTCACACCATAAAACTCTATTAGCTTCCAGAGATACAGTGGTAAACAGAGTGTAGACATCCTATAACAGGACGTATAATACACGCAGAATTATCAGGTGAAATGATGGGAAAAGCTAACCACATCTAAATACTGTTAAGATCAAGTATATGATGTTTTAACTTTTGAAATTAGATACAGTGGGCCAGATTCAGAGAGCCATTATGCCGGCGTTACAGGAGATGCGCGGCGTAAGTCTAAATCTGCGCATGCGTATCAATGCGCGGCATCCCCAAAATGATATACGCATAAAATCAAATTTTTTTCGACCGGCGTAATTTCGATAGACCGGCGCATCCGTGCACGCAAAACTGCGCTAGACACACCATTGATTTGCTAGTCAAATATGCAAATGAGGGAGTTACGGGGATCCACAAAAGTAAGTTGGTGCAGCGCAGGCTATGCTCTGTGCGCAACAGCTGCACGTCCTGTCTAAAATGAGTCCATATAAAAGGTGGTATAAAATTAGACAATCCGTCTACATGTCAGCTAAAGCAACACTGTTAGGGACGAGCTGAGCAGTCACACTTGCAGGACAACAAACTGTATGCCAACATGCCAAGGGCATCCATGCTCATAGCTATACCACGACTTTAGATGAGCAAAGAAGGAGGAGGGCACGGAGGAGGGCACGGGAGAGTATTTTTTTTTCCAAAACTTTTTATTTGCTTTTATAAACATTACAAAAAATATACATACATATATACATCAATACATAACATACATACAAATTACAAACACGGTCTCACTATCTTTCAATAGCCCTTTAAAACCTTGATGGATATAAGAATCTAATCTAATACAATATTCTTATCTGATACAAGCCCCTCACTCTTCACTCTTCATGGGAGAGGATATATCACACATGCATAGACATCATTGGCATGAGTGATTCTGAGGTGTCTCGCATCTTCAGATTCACCCCTCATGTCATCATGGAATTAACCACAACCCTGCAGGAGGACATCACCAGCCCAACACATGACACCCATGACAGCTACATATACAATCCTAGCCCCATCCCCACATATTTTGAACAGAACATGTATGGGGACAGCTGGCTGGTTGGTGAGTGACATGGGTGGCAGGCATGACTGTCCCCCTCATGATGCTGAAATCACAAGGGGCACATGCACTACTAATATCCTCCTGTCTTATCCCTTCAGGGTGACTCTGCATATGCACTGGGACCCCATCTCATGACTCCTATCCGGAACCCCCCATGGTACCTGTTGTATTCCCCAAACTTTGTATGCCAGATTATCGGTGCATGTTGCATGCTGCTTCGCAGTGAGAAAGGGCCTGGAGATTGACATACATGATGACCTGACCCCCGAACCAGACAATCCCCCCCTAACCGAGGCTACCCCGTCTTCTGAGGGAAGAGCAGCCAGGAGACAGCTCACATTAGGCATCTTTGCACGTTAAACACACACACATTAATCATGGCACAATGAGAATGCATGCATGCACACCACTGTGGTCCCTAGCACAGACACATCACATCCTCATCAAATTGGATTAGCACAAGCCCACCATGCAGGACTTGTGAGCAGCAATGCCACGGCTCCAATTATGTCACTGTACATTCATACACCATTCACACGGACCTGGGGATCACTTCTCCCTGGTCCTGGGGATCACTTCTCCACCACAAATGAGGGTGACACCCCTTTTCCGGCAGAAATGTCACCCCCACATTCCAAAATCATTTACAAACAGAACCAAAAAAATAAAACATTTTAAGAAATGAGCAGCAAAAAATAAAAATACCCAGCAAAAATATAATTAAAAAAAAAACACAACAAAGAAAACACAGAAAAGACAAAAATCACTCTGCAAAACACTATCCAAAACAGTCAACAAATATCACAAAGACAAGTCACAAAGCAACAAACGCGAACAAACAACAGAACAAAAGCACCTTGCTGTATAGGAAGGGATACAAAGGGATGTACTTTTGCAAAGGAAGGGCGTTTGTGTCTGTCTATTTAAGCTCTCTGCATAGCTCACTAAGTTGCCCGGGTCCACTTCCAATTTCACTGATTGCGCCGTTCCCGAGTTGTGAGCATGCGCACGGAGGTGCTGACCATGGTCTGCTTCATGTGCGAATGCGCGATCCGGCCGGCCCTTCATTTGCATGGGGTCACGGCTCATTTCAATGTAACACGCCCACGTGCTTCCCAATTTGAATTACTCCGCCTTACGCCTAGGGAATTACGTTGCACCGGCGCAAATTTCTGCGCAAATACTACGAGAATACGGTGATTGCGCCTCTACATTGCGCCAGTCTAACGTAAAGGAGGTGCGCTACTCCGGTCAAAATATGCGCCAATGTACCTGAATCTGGCCCAGTATGCTTTAAATTACCTAAGGACCAGTTCACACCAGACGCAGTTTCGTGTGCTTTTTGGAAAACACTGTGCATGCATTTTTAGTGCAGAAAAAAAGCACACAAAACTGTACGGAACTGCGTCTGGTGTGAACTGGCCCTAAATGTTTCCACTCTGTCTATCCAATTCACAGGGCTATTATTGTTTAATTTTAATCTTCAGTTAAAGCGGAGGTTCACCCTAAATATAGTCTTTCTCATGTGATCCAGCATACTGGCGTCAGCGCCAGTATGCTGTTTTTTTTTTTTTCAAATCCCCCACTTACTGTGTAATCTTTAATTTTTATATCTTTCCCCCACGGTGGATGGCGCCTATACAGCCCGTCACATCTTACGAAAATACCCGATTTAGGACTCAGGTATTCTCGGCGCAATGCGGCGCCTGCGCACAGACCTAGGAGCTGACTACGCAGGCGCCGTATTTCTCAGAGTCCTATTCCGACTTTTTTCGGAGGGCGTGTCGCGTCGAGAATACCCGAGTCCTAAATCGGGTATTTTCGTAAGATGTGACGCGCTATACAGGCGCCATCCACCACGGGGGAAAGAAATTAAAATTAAAGATTACACAGTAAGTGGGGGATTTAAAAAAAAAAAACAGCATACTGGCGCTGACGCCAGTATGCTGGATCGCATGGGAGAGATTATATTTAGGGTGAACCACCTCTTTAAGAGACTTGTGAACACACATTTTTAAAGGCGATTACATTTTTTTTACTAGGTGCCTGTGTTCTTTCTGACATTAGACTTAGTTTCCAAATTGCAATCCCTAAGTCAACAAGAATGATACAAAGGCCAACAAGTTCACTTTTCTTGACAGTTGGTGGGGCTTAGCCGAGACATCCCCAGTAACAATGTGCAACTAGTTTCAGAGACACACTGAAAAGGGTTACCAGGCTTGAAAAGTTCATGGCAGGTATTTTACTATATAAACAGTTAAGCAGGATTGACAGGTTTAAAAATATATATATATATATATATATATATATATATATATATATATATATTGCTGGTATATCTTATTTAGAGCATACAACAGTGAGCATGGTATATATTTTTACAACTGGAGTAGCTGATGAGTTCTAAATATAAGCATTCTCCCTTGGTTTGTCCTGAGATGACAGGGTCTTTCCTTCATGGTATTGTAAGCTGAGTGAGTGAGACTATTGTCCCGTACACACAACTGTTTTTCGGGTTGTAAAAATTGAAGTTTTTAAGGGTCTAGAAAAAATGTTTCATTCATTTTTTAGAACCCGAAAAACGGTCGTGTGTACGCGGCATATAAGTGCAGTTATCTGCTGTATTTAACTACTTCAGTCTGAGGCCATAGTAAAAAGACGGCCTTCAGGTATGAATCTGGGAGGCCGTCTTTTTACGGCCTCGGCTCCTCGGGCCACTGGGGGACACGTCACCGCGATATTTATTACAGCAAAAAGTAAAAAATATATATATATTTTTTTTTATTGTTTTAAAGGTGATCAAATACCACCAAAAGAAAGCTCTATTTGTAGGAAAAAAGGATGTACATTTTGTTTGGGAGGCACGTCCCACGACCGTGCAATTTTAATTTAAATCAACGCAGTGCTGAAAGCTGAAATTTTGCCTGGGCAGGAGGGGGGTATATGTGCCCAGTAAGAAAGTGGTTAATACAGATGTATTGAACCTGTCCAGCACTCCATGGAATATCTTAGCAATGCATTTTCTATTTACAGAGTATGCAGTAGAAAGAAAGACTTCTCTGAGGCCTTGTACACACGAGGGAATAAATCCGCTGAAGATGGTCCGACGGACCATTTCAGCGGAAAAATCCCCTCGTGTGTAGGGGCAAACGGACGCTTTTTGCCGGATTCATCCGGCGGAAAAATTCCAAAGCATGCTTTGAAATATTTCCGCCGGATAGCTGGCTGGCAGATATGTCCGCTGGTTAGTACGGCAAACCAGCGGACATATCTTGCCGCACATGCGTCGTATCCTGTGAATGGATCCGACGCATGCGCGCGGAAGTGTTTACTTCCTGGTGCGGTGACGTGGCGGCGTCAACGTCACCGCCGCGTCACCGCGCTGTCCGCCGGTGGGGAATTTGATCCGATGGTGTGTACAGCCATCGGATCAAAACATCCCGGCGCAAATATACGCTGTAAACGGTCCGGGGACCGTTTACAGCGGATATTTCCCGTTGTGTGTACAAGGCCTTAGAGAAATACATGGGCTGCCATTGCCGTCCCTTTGAAGTTACTGATGTTTAGGTATGTGCTGGACTAGTAGGGGTGAGGTATTGATATTAATGGATATGTCGTATAATTCAGTCCTCCTTCACAGAGGCTGATGTGCAGTAAAGGTGCCGTGTACTGTAGATGGACCTGGGTTAGGTATTAAGGAGCACCCAGTACAAAACTTCATGACACTAAAAGGTAAAATAGAAGTTCTCTGTAACAGTATCAATTGAAGCCAATGCATTTTGTGGGACGTGCCTCCCCCTTCCTCAGGGCTGAAGCCGTGGGTATGAATGAACTCATGATGAGGTAGGAAACGTATTTAAGGGTTTGACCCAAACTGTCAAACCTAGTGTTACTACAAGCTATTAGTTTGTTGACGTTACTGACTCCCACCCCCTCTTAATATTCTCCCATATTTCTCTAACTATCTTATTAAGATTTATGTTATGGGCATTCAGTACAGCTGAGTGGTGGGGCTCTGATGTCTCCATGGAAGGTAGTACAGAGACAAACTCTTGTGTGTGTATTTCCACTTTTGCGGTAAAATATGAGAAAACCCCATCATATATTTATTAGGTATATATTTCTAACCTTTAGGGTCGCGTACACACGATCGAACATGTCCACTGAAACTGTTCCACAGACCCGTTTCAGCGGACATGTTCGATCGTGCGTACGGCCTAGCGGACAGGTTTCCAGCGGACAAAAGTTTCTAGACATGCCTAGAAACTTGTCCGCTGGAAACCTGTCCGTCGGACATGTCCGATGGTTAGTACGCCCAACCATTGGACCGAAATCACGTCGGTGTCTTCTACGTCACCGCGTTCTGGTCCGTGGGGATTTTGGTCTGATGGTGTGTACACACATCAGACCAAAAGATCCCTTCAGACATGTCCGATTAAAACGGTCCGTCGGACCTGTTTCATCGGACATGTCTGATCGTGTGTACGCGGCCTAAGAGGTTTCTAAGAAGGTGTCATGGTGGACTCTAAGAATGTCTGCACAGTTTCTCAGTGTCTTGTCCCCACACAGAGTGAGCTTTACCTCATTAACAGTGCAGAAGGGTGATTACTATTTTTTTTTTACTTTATTTAGACTGGCCAAAGATGGATGTAAATTTAGCTGGTTTAGCAGTGACTGGCCAAATTTCAATTCATCTATGGCCATTCCCACTTGAAGGGTTATGCTAGAGTGAATAGGAACAAGTGACAAATATAAAGTAGGTGTTATCCCAATTTGGCTGAAAAAGTGGTAATACACTTTAATCCCACAACCTGTCATAGGGATTGGGGCACATACTGAAAATGGCACGAGGAGAAAGGTATTGCAGAGGCAAACCCTTGTGTCATTTAATCACAGTAATCTGTTGTATGGTTTGGCACCAACACTGACAATGGAAAATCAAGGTTTTAGGTGCCCCCCCCCCCCCATAGGTGTGCACAGGCTATTGTATTAGAGTGTGCACCCCAAATTACAAGCATGCATGTGTCTGCTTGTGTATGTATGAGTAATATATATATATATATATATATATATATATATATATATATATATATATATATTGTGAGGGATAAACTCAGAAGCGGGTGTGTGTGACCCCCTGGATGGGTTCACTACACGCTGAACTGTACAAAAAGGCAGTAGAGGATGGTTGAAAACAAATGATATGGTTTATTTTTCCATATTGCTGGATACACGTGCAAGCATCAAAACAGCATAAACAAAACAAAACACAAAATAAACCCTTGCCACTAGGGGCGTCTACCTTCCCAACACAGGAACCTACCTATGGAGTCTGGCACAACCTACTGCTGGGCAGACACTGCTGGTCCTACAGCAGAAAACAACAAAAAGTCTCTTTGATATTTCTCACACAGAAATATCCATCAGCACCTCACCTCTTCAGTACTGTTTGTGACTGCTCCTTCACTCACACAGCCTCAGGATGCAGCAATCAGTCGTCATCCTTCGGCTTTCTTTATAGGGGCTTTAATTGCTTCATTTTGAACAGCTGAAGGCTTCTAATGCCCCAAACCTCTCTGGCCATCTCTGCAGCCGACGCCTAATAGTAATTGGTGTATTGTCTAAACAAGGCAGAAATATATCTCCCGTCTGTGACAACACAGATTTACCTGACTTCCTGTCACAATATATACACACACTCTCTTATAAATAAATGTAATAAACAGTAGGGGAGTGGATGGTGTCAGTAGAACCGTGGATGTGTCAAAAAAGTAGTGGTTGGCGTCAATAGGGCAGTGGACGGTGTCAGTCGTTTTTTTTTTTTTATTCTTTTTAACCAATTTATTTTTATATTATTTTCTTACCATTTTATTTATTTTGTTTTACATTTTTTTTAGGAGCCCCATTGTTGTTTTTTTGGGAAATATTAGCAGGGGAAACGTGGCACACCCCCCACGCACGCCTATGCTCCCCCCAAAGATAGAATATAGTATTAAAAGGATTAAAAAGCTGCCACGGGTTTAACTGAATAAAACATTGGGATCTGCATCTTATTGAACATGAGGAGCAATATAGGAAGGGCAGAGTGTGAAGGGGCTCAGCTAACTGGTACAAGCAGTGTTGCAGTATTGGAAAGGGTCGCACTTGTGTCAAGGCAATGGTTGACTCTTCATAGCCACATAGCAAGGGCTTAGAGTTACTACCCTGTGGGCTACAGTTGGCAATGAATTTATAAAATATGTTTGGTACTTGGTGACCTAGGCCAGCCTACCCCAATTGGGTGCTTACTGTAGGGCTGGGAGGTCACCAAGATGATTCTTGGTATAACCTGTACAACTAGGGTAAAGGGAAGTAAAGAGCGGGAGGGGAGGGAGAAAATAAAATTAAATAAATAAATAATTAAAGACTGCCTTTATTAAATTTCTACAACTAAGGTTCTATGGTATATGCTATACTTCTTCATGCTCAATAAGCCTTTTAACAATGTATGTCATAACGTTGGTGGGGGGAGGGGTGCTTTACACACACTCCCCCTATAGCAGAACTAATTGGAGCATGATCTGTACTCCATTAGCTTCAGTGGTGTGCATTTTTCATTTAATGCGCACATTTTGTGTTTAACCACCTAAGACCCGGACCTTTAGGCAGCTAAAGGACCTGGCCAGTTTTTACGATTCGGCACTGTGTCGCTTTAACTGACAATTGCGCGGTCGTGTGACGTGGCTCCCAAACAAAGTTGGCGTCCTTTTTTTTCCCACAAATAGAGCTTTCTTTTGGTGGTATTTGATCATCTCTGCATATTTTTTTTTGCGCTATAAACAAAAATAGAGCGACAATTTTGAAAAAAAAACAATATTTTTTACTTTTTGCTATAAAAAATATCCCCCAAAAATATATGAGAAAAAAATTCCTCATTTTAGGCCGATACGTATTCTTCTACCTATTTTTAGTAAAAAAAATCGCAATAAGCGTTTATCGATTGGTTTGCGCAAAATTTATTGCGTTTACAAAATAGGGCAGTTTTATTGCATTTTTATTTTATTTTATTTTTTTACTACTAATTGTGGCGATCAGTGATTTTTTTTTAAGACTGCAACATTATGGCGAACACATCGGACAATTCTGACACATTTTTGGGACCATTGTCATTTTTACAGCAAAAAATGCATTAAAAATCCATTGTTTACTGTGAAAATGACAATTGCAGTTTGGGAGTTAACCACAGGGGGGTGCTGAAGGGGTTAAGTGTGACCTCATCTGTGTTTCTAACTGTAGGGGGGTGTGGCTGTAGGTGTGACGTCATTGATTGTGTTTCCCTATATTAGGGAACACACAATCAATGACGGCGCCACAGTGAAGAAAGGGGAAACTGTGTTTACACACAGCTCTCCCCGTTCTTCAGATCCGGAGACCGATCGCGGGACTCCAGCGGTGATCTGGTCTGCGGGTCCCGGGGCCGTGGTCATGGAGCTTTGGGCCGGGTCGCGGGTGTGAATCGCGAGCATGCCAGCGACCCGCGGCTGGGCATTTAAAGAGGACGTACCTGTATGTGCTTGTGCCAAGCCATGCCATTCTGCCGCCGTATATGTGCAGGAGGCGGTAGTTAAGTGGTTAAAAGATGCTAAAGTTAATTTTAGTGCACGCAAATGCAATATATTACATATATTGGTAAGTAAATAGATAAGCCGATTAAACAATGACACACTTTGGTACCAACATTTTTTCATAGGCAACATTTTAATATCTCCTCCAGGTCATCAGTTTAGAGTTAACTGTGAATAATAGGCTTAGGATACTTGCTCTGCTATAAAACATATAGCACAAATAATTGTTTCTACGTGGACATCCCCGATGTGTACATTTGCACACATATGTGCATGTGCATGGTGGTGGGGCAAGCTCAACATTTTGGGAGGTTTAGGGTGCTTGGGTGTTCTGTTAATCTTTTTTTTTTTTTTTTTTTCACTTCTTTTCACTTTATTGCCATCACATTTAAGACCAATAGCAACCTGTGTGATAGCATTTTTACTTTGATTGGTTCTCTTTAATGAGACATCAGGGGTCCAATAAACCCCTGATCTCAACTCTGCACTCCACTGAAGCTAATGAAGTACAGATCATGCTCCAATTAGTTCTGCTATAGGGGGAGTGTGTGTAAAGCACCCCCCCCCCCCCCACCAACGTTATGACATACATTGTTAAAAGGCTTATTGAGCATGAAGAAGTATAGCATATACCATAGAACCTCAGATGTAGAAATTTAATAAAGGCAGTCTTTAATTATTTATTTATTTAATTTTGTTTTCTCCCTCCCCCTCCCTCTCTTTACTTCTCTTTACCCTAGTTGTACAGGTTATACCAAGAATCATCTTGGTGACCTCCCAGCCCTACAGTAAGTACCCAATTGGGGTAGGCTGGCCTAGGTCACCAAGTACCAAACATCTTCTCTGTTAAATGTTAAATGTTTGCCTAAACAAGGTGATTATGTTACTTATGTTGTCTATCAAATGCAACTATGTCTATTGTATTGTCTTATCAAACCAAATTAAAATGTATTGTTGAAAAAAAAGGCACAATTATGGCCCAGATTCACAGAGCAATTACGCCTGTCTAACTGGTGTTAGACAGGAGTAATTTCAAATTTTGCGCGCCGTATCACTAGTTTGAATCCTCAAACCATGATACGGCGGCTTCGGGCTTCGATCCGAGAGGCTTACGTCTTCGTAAGCCTTCGGATCTACACTGCGATATTTTTGCGGCCGCTGGGAGGAGTTTGCGTCGTTTTCATGCGTTGGGATATGCAAATGAGTTTTTACGGCGATCCACGAAGGTATGAGTGTCCCTCGCAATCGCCTACGTCATTTTTTGGCTACGTAATGTTAGAGGAGCTTTTTGCTGGTCTAACAGTGTGTAACCCATGTAAAGTATGGCCGTCGTTCCCGCGTCGAATTGAAAATATATATTTTTTTTAACGTAACTCGTTCGGGAATAGGAATGTACGTAAACGACGCTACTACGATGTGACGACGTGTTTTCGCGCAATGCACGGCGGGAAATTTGCGAACGGAGCATGCGCAGTTCGATCGCCGCGGGAACGCGCTATTTTAAATGCTTCACGCCCCCTACTCGCGCAGATGGATTGCGACGGGAGAAATACACTACGCCGCCGTCGTTTACTGGACAAAATCTACCTGGATTCCACGTAGAGCCAGGTAAAAAACGGCGGCGTAGTGTATTTCTGATACTCTATGAGAATCTAATTCTCTGTGAATCTGCCCCTATGTCTTTTATATATGTCTGGAGCTCAGAATAAAATGCTGTTTGAAATAATTTAACTTTTCCAGTTAGAGTAAGTTAAGGCCAAACAACTGAGACTGATGGTAACTTACATAGTTTATTTAGTGTGTGTTCAATTTGTATTGGTAAAAAAAAAATCTACTAATCAAATTTAAGTGTCATTTCTGACAAGTTATGTTTTTCTTTTGTAGACCCGACACCATTGGAAGTGATTTACAAACATAGACAATCTGTTGTGAAGTTTGTTTGTGAAAGGAATAATTTCACGAACATTTCCCATAAACTGAACAAAAAAATTAGTGCACAGTTGTATGTTGAACACAGCCATAGATTTATCTATTGTGAGGTTCCAAAGGTGGGCTGTTCCAACTGGAAGAGGATCATTCTTCTACTCAATGGCTCTCTGCAGCTTTCATTAAGTAAGCTTAAACATTATGAGGTCCATACTTCACCTTTACTGCGGAAATTAAGCTCTTATTCCCTAGCCAGGCAAAAAAAGTTTCTTGCCAACTACACCAAAGTCATGTTTGTTAGAGATCCTTTGGAGAGGGTGGTCTCAGCCTACAGAGATAAGTTTCTACATGATGATGATGTTTACTACAGTAAAGTTTATGCTAATATTATAAGAAAAAGACTTGGAATTAATGTAAATTCTACAGAATATATTACATTTACAGAATTTGTCCACTTTATAGTTCATGAAGAGCCATATTACAGAGACACTCACTGGAAGCCAATGTTTCATCTGTGTGATCCATGCAACATCCAGTATGACATTATTGGGAAGTTTGAAAGCATTAATCGGGATGCTGATTTTGTTTTGAAGACTATTGGGGCACCAAAGGATCTGAAATACCCGACTATGAAGCATCATTCAAATGATAGTCGTACTAGTGGGGAAATCACTAAACAATACTTGGAAACGCTGCCTCCCAAATTGTACAGACAACTTTTGGAAGTTTACAGTGCTGACTTTTCCATGTTTGAGTACAGTTACTATAAAATCTTTGGGAATGAAACAACCCCTATTTACTAGAGGAAAATAACCGTATTTTATATATAGATCTGTGGGATATCAAAGTAATCAACAAGTACCAGACCCAAGATACTAATAAAGTGAGGCAGAGGAGATCCCTTTGATACCTGAAGATTTGCTGCTAGGACATTTTGGTTGTGGGCCCAGTTGATGCATTTTTGCCCAGTGTGAGCCTCTACACTGGAAGGACAGAGAAAAGCAAGTTGTGTTGGAGGTGTGTATTCCAAGAAGAAAGCCTGTGGGACATGAATGCAGAAACTCTTGGACTGGCAGTAGTGGGACTTTTATATTGCACTTGCAATTGCCATTGCCTTTGTATGCTATTGGGAGTACAAATATCACATAACATACAGAACCCATGTTATGGGATATCATTGTGATGTTGTGTTCTTTTATAGCTGTACTTGAAGAATTGCTGCAAATTATGTGATATGCCTTTGTTTGTCTATACACAGTAATAGGAGGCTAAGAGTAAACAGTATCTGACACTTGAGCACTCTAATCAAATAAAGTCCTCCAACCAATACATGAAAATATTTTTAACCAATATTAATTTCAAATTAAATATGTTCAAATTAAGCAATCCAACGGTTTAATGACTAAACAATTCCCATCACCGGTATTATCGTTCCAAGTGTAGAAAAATCTTTTATCCAAATTGGCAATCCCCACTAAAGCCGCGTACACACGATCGGTCAAAACCGATGAAAACAGACTGAAGGTCCGTTTCATCGGTCCAAACCGATCGTGTGTGGGCCCCATCGGTCAGAGAACTTGCTTTAAAATGTAACCGATGGAAGCCTAACCGATAGGTCAAAACCGATCGTTAGTATGCAAAAGCATCAGTTAAAAAGCCGCGCATGCTCGAAATCAAGTCAACGCAGGCTTGGAAGCATTGAACTTCGTTTTTTTCAGCACGTCGTTGTGTTTTACGTCACTGCATTCAGACCGTTCTCATCGGATGGACTGATCGTGTGTACACGGCCTAACACACACACACTTACCAGAAGCGTATCTCACTACCAGATCAGTCAAACACAGTTTGTATTAATTCCGAATATATTCCAAACAGGTGCAGTGCACTTAAATTTATTTGACACAAGTAATTAAGGTACTCACAAAAGCTGTTTAACCCCTTCCTTACCGAGTCATTGTAAAATGACGTAGGCAGGAATCCTCCCTCCGGGTGGCAGTCATGTGACATCCTGGGCTTCCTGAGCAACTAGGGGGCGCATGCTCCCCATCGGTGGCGCATGCCCGCCGCATAGCTCGGAACCCGGTGCACGTGCCCGGCAGCATTGATGTCCGCCAGGCACCTGCGATTACCTGAAATCGTGCAGGACCATGGATCTGTGTGTGTAAACACACAGATCCATGTCCTGTCAGAGGTGAGGAGACTGATGTGTGATCCCAGTACAGAGGAAAACAGATCAGTCTCCTCCCCTTGTGAGTCCCCTCCCCCTACAGTTAGAATCACTCACTAGGGAACATATTTAACCTCTTGATAGCCCCCTAGTGTTAACCCCTTCCCTGCCAGTCACATTTACACAATAATCAGTGCAGTTTTATAGCACTAATCGCTGTATAAGTGTGAATGGTCCCAAAAACGTGTGAAAAAAGTGTCCGATCTGTCCATCGCAATGTCGCGATCACAATAAAAATCGCTGATCGCCGCCACTACTAGTAAAAAAAATGTCATAAATCTATCGCTTATTTTGTAGATGCTATAACTTTTGCGCAAACCAATCAATAAACGCTTATTGCATTTTTTTTTTACCAAAAGAATACGTATCGGTCTAAACTAATTGTGATATTTATTTAAATCAAAAAGTAAAAAATATTGGGCCAGATTCAGAGAGCCATTCTGCCTGTCTAACTGCCTGTAAATTCAAATTACGCGCGTTTTTTAGCTAGTCGAAAAACTCAAACCATGAATAGACGGCTGCGGGCTTCAGTTTGACTGGATTACGTGTTCATACGCCTTCGGATCTACGCTGCAATAAAATTGCGGCCACTGGGTGGACTTCCCGTCGTTTTCCCGCGTCGGGGTATGCAAATGAGCTTTTGCCGGCGATCCCCGAAATTACGATCTTCAATCGCAATCTCTTACGGCACCTTTAGTCATCTTTTATTTGCCTAACACTATACCAGCTTATTAGACAGCCCATGTTAAGTATGGCCGTCGTTTCCACGTCGAATTTCTACGTTTTCCAACGTCTTTTATTATTTTTTACGTAAGTCGTCCGGGAATAGGAATTTTCGTAAACGACGCTACTCAAACAATGAATGACGTAACGACGTGATTTCGCGCAATGCACAGCGGGAAATTTCTGAACGAAGCATGCGCAGTTCGATCGCCGCGGGGACGCGCTTAATTTAAATGCTTCACGCCCCCTAATCGCGTATTTCGATTACGCGGCGAGAAATAGACGACGCCGCCGTAGCGTACGGGCAAAAATCTACCAGGATTCGGTGTAGAGCCTGGTAAAATACGGCAGCGTAGAGTATTTCGATTACGCAGCGCAATATTAAGTGTATGTGAATCTGGCCCATTGTGTTTTTTTCAAAATTATTTTTTTCCCCACAAAATTGTCATACTAGCAGGTTATTTCTCACACACA
This sequence comes from Rana kukunoris, assembly GCA_029574335.1. NCBI lineage: Eukaryota > Metazoa > Chordata > Amphibia > Anura > Ranidae > Rana > Rana kukunoris. Next base: position 485,214,514 of record CM056051.1, on the reverse strand, counting down.
GTCTATGCATACCACAAATTATTACACCCCAAAACACATTCTGCTACTCCTCCTGAGTATAGTGATACCACATGTGTGAAACTTTTACACAGCGTGGCCACATACAGAGGCCCAACTTTCGGGGAGCACCTTCAGACATTCTAGGAGCATAAATTACATATTTATTTTCCTGACTACCTCTTTAAAAGGCCCTGGAGCACCAGGACAATGGAAAAGCCCCAAAAATGACCCTATTTTGTAAAAAAAACACCCCAATGTATAATATATGAGGCATAATGAGTCTTTTGAACATGTCATTTTTTTTGAAAAGTTTTTGGAAAATGTGGGGGGAAAAAAATATTACACAAAGTTGTCCATTTATACAAAATTTCTCCTAAGTATAGTGATACCACATGTGTGAAACTTTTACACAGCCTGGCCACATACAGAGGCCCAAAATGCAGGGAGCAGCATCAGGTGTTGTAAGGGCATACATTTCTCAAATCTAATTTGACTACCTATTACACTTTTGTGAGGCACTGTAGTGGCACTGATGAGAACTGATGTGGCATGGATGAGCATGAATCGGGATGGATGAGCCATGGATGGGATGGCTGAGCATGATTGAGCCATAAATGTGGATGGCTGGTTATGGCTGAGTATGGCTGGGTATGGCTGAGTACAGCTGGTTATAGCTGGGTATGGCTGGGTAGGGCTGAGTATGGCTTAGTATGGCTGGGTATAGCTGAGTATGGCTGGGTATGGGTGAGTACTGATGGGTATGGCTGGGTACGGCTGAGTATGGCTGGATACAGCTGAGTATGGCTGGGTATGGCTGAGTATGGATGGGTACAGCTGAGTATGGCTGGGTACGGCTGAGTATGGATGGGTTAGCTGAGCATGGTTGGATGGATAAGTATTGCTGAGTATGGATGGATGAGTATTGATGAGTATGGATGGATGAGTATTGATGAGTATGATTGGCTGAGCATGGATGGATGAGTAGGACAGAGGGATGGCTGAGCATGGATGGATGAGTAGGACAGAGGGATGGCTGAGCATGGATGGATGGATGAGTATGACAAAGGGATAGCTGAGCATAGATAGAAGGATGAGTATGACAAAGGGGTGGCTGAGCATGGATTGTTTTAGTCATTACAGCGTTGGATTGCTTCATTTGAACTTATTTTGCTTGAAATTCCTTTTAGTTAAAAATATTTTCATGTATTGTTTGGCGGACTTTATATAATCCCAATATTGATTGAATGATTTATTGTGCATGAATTTTCACACTGATGAATATTCTATATTATTAAATTAGTGCTCTAATTATTTTTTTGTTATACCACTTAGGGGGTTTACATTTATTTATAGCTGCTGTTTTTTTTCACAGTTGTGTAATATGATTTTCTCATAATTTATTATATACATTAGCACGGAAGGGTTAATAAACATATTTCCTTATTGTTACTGGCTGCAATTATTATTTCTTCACATAACTTTTTCTTAAAACAGACCTTCCATTCAAATGGAAGGTCCACTGTATTGAAATGTGTTCATCCTCCAAAGGCAATTTTAAAATAAAGCCTTTGCTTAGAAAAAAAAAGAAAGAAGAATTACTTGCTTATGGGAGGCATGGATGACATCACCGTGCCTCATCACTGCCTTCCCTTGGGGCTGAGCTCAGAGAAAACTTGAAGATGATGACAGGGAATTCTATGCCCAAAGAAGCAGGAGTTGCCAGTAATGTACACCGGATGGGAGCCAGACGAGCAGGATACACTGCATGGCAGGAGTCACTGGGGTACCAGGTGGTACTTGATAGTATGGAGAGCTGGAAGCAAAGTCAGGAGTCAAGCCAGTAGGCATGCACAGAGTGTCAGCCAGGAGCAGAGACAGAGAGCTGAATCAGGAACAAGCCAGGGTAAAAAACTGGAAGTTAGACAGCAGTGGAGTCAGTAAGGTGAGCTGAGGTCATAAACTGGTGAACAGGCAGGAGAAGAGTCGGTAAAACAAGCCAAAGATCAGGAGCCAGGAATGGAGACAAGACAGGTCAAAGGCAAGACGGATAATAACATTGAACCCAATAATAGCAGAAGCAGAACACACTGGAAGCTGAAGTTCATTCAGCAACTTGTGGGTCACACTGCTGACATTAAATAGGCCACTGGAGGGCAATATCTGTCATGCATTTTGTGCAATTGTGTATCAATGTTTGCAGCTGTGCGTGCATGCGCATTCACACTGGCAAATGCCTACGTGCCCGTTATCTGCCATTCTGTTGAGAGCTGGCAGATGTGCCCTTTTTTTGTGAACCATTCTGTGACAGTGCCCCTGCCCATGGAGCAGTGTCTGAAAGCCCAGATGTGCTTGCTTCTTTGGGTACCTTTTGAAAAATTCATGCAGAAGTTTAGGGGCATATACGTGAGTTCCAATGAACTTTCCTCAGGTGAGTGCCCTTTGCACTTTATGAGGTATTGGACCTGTCTTCCCCTAATCTTTCTGTGCCCTTTCGCATGGTATCCTGGAGAATCTGTTAATTTTCATGGATGAAAGTTAACCTGTTCTGTATCCCAGGTACCAATGCTTCTGATAACGTATTGGGCAGGAATGATGGATGGAATTCATAATTTGTTCGGAAAGGAGATTGATTGGCGGTAGCATGTACAGAATTAGTGTATGCAAACTTGGCACAAGGAAGCAAAGCTATCCAGTTATCTTAAGAGAATGTAGAAAAGCAATGGAGATATTGCATCAAAGTTTGATTTGTCTTTTCTGTCTGGCCATTACTCTGTGGATGATAAGCAGATGGCAAGCAAATTTTAATGGTCAAAGCTTTGCAAAGAGCCCTCCAGAAAATCAAAGTGAATTGCACCCCTCTGTCTGAGATAATGCTGTTTGACAAGCCATGTAGTCTTGTGAGCTCCTTGATAAAACATGTGCTGTATCAATGGCAGAGGGAGTACCCACCAGAGGCAAAAAGTGGGCCATCTTTGACAGGCAGTCTACCACCACCACCAAAAAAGTGGAGAATCATTCAGAGGGGGCAAATCCACTATAAAGTCCATGGATAGCATCTACCAAGAGTGGTCTGGAACTGGCAATCGTCTTAACAGGCCCCAAGCTTGAGTGCAACTATCTTTATTTCGGAGATAGGTTGTACAGGAACCCACATAATCCTGGCAATCTTGCCTGAGTTTAGGTCACTAGTATGATCGTTGGATAAGTTTAGATGTCTGAGATGTGGACCCAGAAATGACTGGCAAGCTGAAGGTCGTGGAAGGTTTTGCTCCATTGAGTACAAAAACTTTGTCTTCGTGCCACAGGTGTCCTTCCTTTTTTCTGAGTGTAAAAATCTCAGATTCTGAGCATTGTATAGGGGTCTGTTTGAGAGTTATCCTTAGATCAGGCTGAATTAAGAGAAAATTATAGGGTAAACAAGATAGTGCTGGGGTTGACAATTTCAGGAGTTTCTGAAAACATGCACAATAGAGCATCTGCCTTCCCACTCTTGGACCCTAGTGAAAACGTAAGATGAAGGTTGAGAAAGATAAGGCTCAGCGGGCTTGCCGTGGTCTTAACCATTTGGCAGATCTACGATACTCCAGGTTTTTGTGGTCTGTGAATATATGATGGGATGAGCTGCACCTTCCAACAAATATCTCCATTCTTCTATCTAAAGCTCAGGTTTTGTCCCTGTGCCTAATGTTTCTTCCTTGATAACAATTTTTAGTATAGTGAGTGTCCCATGTAGCTATCCCATGTTTGTTCCACTTACAATCCATTGGATCTGAATCCTAAGAAAACAAACGTATCGCTATAGTCTCTCCTCATTGGTGGAGCCTGGTAGATGTAAGAAGAGAACGGCTTTGTCACCCATTTAACTATGTCCTGTGTGAAGAGCCCATAGCAGTGTGGAAAAAACAGCTCACCGGAGCCTCCCCTTGTGTAATAATGGCATTGGTGAAGCCATGGTAGAAGTAATAAAATAGAGGTTTTGCCAGGCACTTAAAGAGGAAGTAAACCCTACACAAAAAACCTGCGGCCGCCAACATCTCTCCCGGGGGTTAATCCCGGGTATCGCGGCTCCGGCGCTGTGATTGGCCGGAGTAGCAATGACGTCAACCCACGCATGCGCACGGGAGCCGCCGGTAATGGCACAGTGAATGGAGCAATGACACAGTGACTGGTGCCATTGCTTCAGTTTTCCCCTGTGCACATGTGCCGATAACATCGACACATGCAGGGGACAGGGGATATCTCTTAAACTGTGTAGGTTAAGGAGATATCATTGGTAGCTACAGGTAAGCCTTAATATAGGCTTACCTGTAGCATAAAGTTGTTTTATAGGGTTCACAGACACTTTCACTACCTCCTGTGTTATTAGCCATGGTGAAAAAAACAGCTCCTTAGAGCCTCTCCTTATATCATCACATTTGAGGAAAAAGAAAGGATAGGAGGTGTAGAGGGAGGGGGAGGGTAAGTAGGGGGAAGAGGAGAAAGTGGTCACATTAGCAAGGTTCGGCATACTAGTTGTCTAGAAGTCAATCAATGGATCATATTCTGCACAACCAGCCTGCTAAACCGGCCAAATTCCGATCCATGTATGGCCACCTTTAGAAAAGTTTATTTTCACTCCAAACAAACCAAGATGACCTTCACAATGACAATGACATTAACAATGAGTTAGATTTGCTATTCAAACAACACCTCAGTAAAAAAGATAATCCTCTCTAAATTGAAACTTATGCAAACATAGGCAAATTGTTAAATGAAAAACAAATACAAAACTTCTGTTTGCTAGGCATTAGCATACGCATATACCAACCAGTTTTATCACTTGAGAAATCCAAATTATATGCATCACTATATCTCTAGACCAATCCGAAAAAAAACTCTTTTGTATGCTCATCATAATATCAGCTAATCTCATTTTCCAGTCCACAGAACTGCTAATAAACTAGAGTTATCCAGACAAAAGTCAAATTAGGGGGAACTGAATTCTAATCTACTATTCTGATGAACTATGATGAGCTGATTCAGAATAAAACAGAACAGAGTACTCCTGTAAACCCAGTGGAATAATGAAAAAATTATAAAGTGTTCAAACACTTTTAAATTTACTTATCCAGAGTCCATCATACCATATGAAAGACTTAACCATTATAAGAAACATTTTATCAAATCTAAGCATTATTATAACACTAAAAAAAATTGGAAACTATTATGATTTAATGGTATGACAGATTCAGAAATGAGAGGGATAATTATAGAGCAATACATACCAAGATATCCTTAGAGATTCAAAGATAATTACCGCAAAATGTACTGTATTTATCGGCGTATAACGCGTGGCGGCGTATAACGCGCACCCCCAATTTAAGAGAGAAATTTCAGGATTTAAAAATAAATAAATAAACCAATAATGGTCAGTGTCCCTCTGCAGCCTGTGTGTCCCTCTGCAGCCTGTGTGTCCCTCTGTAGCCTGTGTGTCCCTCTGTAGCCTGTGTGTCCCTCTGAAGCCTGTGTGTCCCTCTGCAGCCTCACCTCATCTCATTATGCAGCCGCCAGTCATCTCGTACAGCCGTCATTCACATACAGTCCCGCCTCGTGTCCCTCTGCATCCTGTGTCCTTCTGCAGACTCACCATCTCCTCATGCAGCTGCCCGTCATCTCGTACAGCCGTCATCTCCTGTTCACTCCGCGTCTGCAGTCACATACACAGTCCCGCCTCCGCCATCAGCATTGGATCAGCTCCTGTGATTGACAGAACACTGGTCCAATGCTGGTGGTGGAGGCAGTCAAAGCCGAGTAAAGGGAAGATGACGGCTCTGTGAATTCCGGCGGCACTCGTTCTCCTCCGAGTCCGAGGAGCGCTATCGGCATATAACACGCACCCCTGCTTTGTCCCCGGATTTCAGGGGGGAAAAGTGCGTGTTATACACCGATAAATACGGTATACCACTCACGCATCATTGGCAAATAATTCATAATTAAAATAAGAGAACTTTTAAAGATATAAGACCACAAGTAACATCCACACCGGGGACCTCATCCATATTAATATTAGAGGATAATATATGTGGAATTAATTCATGTATAATAATATAATGTCCCAGATAAGATTAACTGACCCATTGAGTAAATGCAAATTAATTTCCAGAGACCCAAAATAGGAATTACTGGTCTTAGAGCACCAGCTGATAGACAGGTACTATCAACACCTAAAAAGGTATTAGGTTAGACAAAAGAAATTTCAATTAGATGTGGGTAAATATTCTGAACTACAATTTTTTCTTTAAATAAGGGATTTTGGACATAAAAGGGGAAGTTTGGAGAGAAAAGGGTCTCTCAGACACTCACTGACACACTCGACATGGATCATCAAACAGACACTTATCTGATCATCATCTCAACTCTCCGTCATGAATCCAAACTCTCAATACCAGATCAGATTCTATTTTAAGCTGCCATTGCAGATCCTTGGAGTGAGATCATATAATCTACCACAGTTATCTAACATAAATAATCTCTACACTACAAAATCTCTTTTTCCTGAATCTGATTGAATTTGGGCCTTCATAGTTTTGTTTGATTGACTTTTGGCATTAAATAATATCTCCATTTAAAAAATCAAAGTGCAGGTAGTTAAGTTTAGCCAGAGCTGCAGGTTAATGTGACCAGAATAGAGAAGATTAAAAATAGGTAAGTACACAGATCTTTTTGTATACTGGGTATGCAGGATAGGTGTAAGGAGAGGGGAGGGAATGTTTTTTTTTTTTTTTTAGAAAACTTAGAATTAGGCTGCATTTACATCTGGGCAATTTGAATCACGAGAAGATTTGGCCCGATCCAGCTCGCAATTTCAAAACGCCCAGGTGTGAATGACAAATCGCACAAACCACATTGCGTGAAGCTTGTCACCCAAAAACAGTTCAGGAGCTTCTTTTGGGTGACATGCTGCACGCCTTGAGGTTTGCTGAGATTTTTAGGTACCTTCTAAATAATTAAATCTGAAATGTGCTTTATGCGATTTGTCATTCACACCTGGGCATTTTGAAATCACGAGCAGAAACGCAGCAAATTCAAAATGCTCAGGTGTGAATGTAACCTCAGCCTTTACTAACAAATGAAAGTAGCCATGAAAAAATAAAAAATAAAGTTTTGTACACTATTTCTTTTATTTGTATTGCTTGGTTAATGTTTGGAGTGTGGAGAAAAAAAACTGTGTAATTTAGTCTAAATGTAACAAGCTGCAACTCAGAATGCTTTACAACAATCAGAGAAATGAGAAAAAAAAAGAAGCCCCGAGACGACGTCCTTTGTGTGACAAAACGCGTAGGCTGGCCGACGTGCTGATGTCACCGCACTTTGCCACGTTCGGCCTTGCACGGGCATGCGTTTTGTTTTATATTTGCCAGCCGGCTTCTGTTTTTTACCATACACAGTGTCCGTTATTTGCTGACCCTGTTTTTTGTTCATAATAAATCTCCTGGTTTTTGCCTATGGCGGTTTATTTTTGTATTTTTTCCGTGGTTCTATACATCTGCTTAGACCTTCTCCACTGCTACGTCTGTTATGCTGGAGCAAACACTTAATTCAAAGGTGTGAGCTGTTACCAATCATATTGGGATTGCCATACTATCCAGTTGGAGCTTTGGGAACGTCAGGCTCGCGAGTAAATTGAAGCCATGGGAGATCCTGATAACCCAGGCTGGGTGACAAGCTATTTTAGCTTTAAAAGCTGGTAAGCCTTTCATCTATGTGGTGGTGGACTAATAAGTGTCTCGTGTCCAGTGGAGACTCATCACAAGGTGCAGCAGTGTTTATTGCTTTGAACCTTTGAAAGAGACTGTTGTACATATTCCCTAATTTTTCACCAATCATCACTAACTTATGGCCAGAGGCGGACTGACAATTAATGGGGCCCCCGGGCAATAAGAGATTATGGGGCCCCCAGGCAACAGATTATGGGGCCACACAGTATACACACATACACACACACACACACTTACAGTATGCATACACAGTATACACACACATACAATATACACACACATAGTATGCATACACAGTATACACACACACACAGTATGCATACACAGTATACACACATACAGTATGCATACACAGTATACACACACAGTCCCATCTCGCCTCGGTCAATTCCCCCGCAAGTCGCGGCGATCGCAACTAGGAAAGTCCCCGGATTCAGCCGTGGCCTAGTCGCCTTCCTCTGGATCAAACAGGGTGGGAAGGTTGAAGAGTGGGGTCCAACTTGAAAATCTCCCATCCCATTAGCATCTACCCCCCCCTGTCTAAATCACGTCACCGGCATCTATCTCTATCTGCAATTATGTCAAATCTGAGATACTCTGCAGAATTTATTTGGGGCTTAAAGCAATTCACCTCTATATTACCAGCTGTCACCAAAAAAAAAACCAAGGAATGAACAACTGTTGATCAATAGACAATCAACAGCCAAAAACCACACATATTTATCCCAACCTAAGCCCATATCATGCGCTTTGATCAATACAAGATCGGCAGTAAAACATTGAGTTGAGTTGAGTTGAGGTGCACTTTCTATAGCGTGGTCAATTACCCCGGAGGATCCCGACACGCTGGCGACGTCCCTGGGTGAACCCAGGGACAAGTGGACAACAAGATGGTACGACTTGGACTGATGTTCCCGCTCGGATGTTACACTCAGGCCAACTGACGCCTTAAGCCGGGTAGGCTTGATGGAATAGCCAGGTTTTTAAACTCCGGCGAAAGGCCGCCAGTGATGCCGCCTCCTGGATGTCCTCCGGGAGGGAGTTCCACAGCATGGCACCCTGGTGGGAGAAGGATTTGCCACCCCGACGAGTCTTCTTAGGCACTGGTATGCTTAGGAGGCATTTCCTGCTAGATCGCAGAGTTCTTCCCGGGGCTCTCTTGAGGAACCTTCTCCGCAGGTAGCCAGGGGCTGTGCCTTTCAAGATCTTATACATAAGGCAGCCGGCTTTGAACAGAGAACGTTGAACAACGGGCAGCCAATGCAAGGCTTTCCGGGCAGGGGTGATATGTTCCCTCAAGGGGACACCCGTGAGTAACCTTGCCGCTGCGTTCTGAACAAGCTGCAACCTGCGGGTGGATTTCCTTGGAAATCCTAGATAAAGAGAATTACAGTAGTCTAGGCGACTACCGATCGTGGCGCAGACCACGGTCTTTTTATCTGGTGGCTCCAGGTACTTAAAAAGCACCCGAAGTAGCTTGAGCTGCCAGTGGCATGAGCTGACAACCCTGCTTATCTGTGGTTCCAGAGTCAATCTGGAGTCCAGGATGAAACCCAAGTCCCGCACCTGGGTACCAACCACCGGTGGGGCGCCAAAAGAGGCGGGCCATGGGGGGAGGTTAGGTGGACAGGACGAGTCGCTGAAGATGATACCCTCAGTCTTGTCTCCATTCAGTTTTAAAGAATTGGAGGCCATCCATGTGTTGACATCCTCCAGACAGGAAGCTAGTATGAGGCTGGGAGTCTGGTTCCTGGGCAACCTCAGATAAATCTGGGTGTCGTCTGCATACACTTGATACTGGACTTTATGGGTCTGGATGACATCAGTTAGTGGCTTCATATAGATGTTAAAGAGTAGGGGCGACAAGGACGAGCCCTGAGGCACCCCACAAACATTGTCGAGAAATCTATGATTTCATTCTACAAAACCATTCTAGGAGAACTGGTCCCTGAAAACTTTATAACAGAAAACAGAGTGGGGCAAAGAGGTGGAGGCCTGGCAGTGATCCATAAGACTCACCTCGCGATCACTAAACCAGTCCTTCAGCATTCTCTTCCATTCATGGAAACCATCACTCTGCAACTCCAAACAAATCCCCAGGAGTCCATCCATATTCTTCTCTGCTACAGACCACCCGGTCCAAAATCGCAGCTTCTCTCACCTTGGACAGAGTTCATGTCCACTTATACCCTAAACAGCAAACACCTTTTGCTACTCGGGGACTTCAACCTTTGGGCCAACTCCTCACAGGATTCCGTTGCCGACGCCTGCATCGACCACTTGGAAGGTTTAGGGTTGCAGCAGCTAGTATGTGGGCCCACACATACTTCCGGTCACACGCTCAATCTTATTTTCAGACAAGATCTGGAAATAAACATTCGAAGAAATGAACCGTTGCCATGGACAGACCCCCATGCAATCAAACTCACAATCACCGCAAACACCCCCTTAACAAAAACATCAAAACCAGTGACAACACACTAGACTAGATCACAAAAGAAGCTCTATTCAGATCTCTTCAAAACCACATTAGGGAACAAAAAAAAAACAATCCAACCATATCAAACAGCTACAGAAACACTGGACGCCAAAAGCACGGCTCTACTACAGTCAGTAGACTTAGTAGTGCCCAAACGCAAAACCTGCATCCGGAAAAACAACTCCAGCTGGTTTAATGACCAGCTGTCGTTGCTGAAGCAAGACCGCAGAAGAGCGGAGGCCGCCTGGTAAAGAAGCTCTTCTGAGGAAAACTATACCAGCTACAAGGCAATAACCAAAAAATACCACAAGGAAATCTTCAAGGCCAAAAGAAATCATTTCTCCAATATCATCACCAATGCCCTAAACTGTCCCCGCAAACTCTTCAAGATAGTTACGAGACCATGAATCCCGTCTGTCTTGAAGCCCCCAATTCTGATACCCAAGACTTTTGCAATGAATTATCAGATTATTTCATCAACAAAATTGACGGAATCCGTGAAAGCATTCAGCAAAATAGAACTCCCATCAACCCCCCCTACAGCCATACGCCTAATACCCACACAAATTCCCCACAAACAACAAAGTTCACTTTAAAACCCATTTCCATCGAGGCGACAAAAAACATCATTGATACCCTACAAAATAGCACTGCGCCCAATGATATCATCCCCACCAAACTGCTGAAGGAATGTGCCGATATACTGGCACCACCCATCACGCAGCTTATAAACCAGTCATTCAAAGAAGGTATAGTGCCCACCCCGTTAAAACTAGGTATAATCAAACCTATTTTAAAGAAACCCACCCTTGACCCCAAAACACAGTCATCCCGTAACAGGCCTAAATGTCTTCTCTAAGGTGATGGAGAAAGTAGTGGTACAACAGCTACAACACCACTTAGACACCCACAACTTGCTCGATCCTTTTCAATCGGGTTTCCGTCCCGGACACGGGACGGAAACAGCACTACTTAAAATATGGGATGACGTTCTCGAGGCCGCAGATGAAGGAGAATCTTGTCTTCTAGTTCTGTTAGACCTAAGCGCGGCGTTCGATGCGGTAGATCACAAACTGCTACTGACTCGGCTAGCTGAAGTAGCCAGAGTCACAGAATGTGACTTATCCTGGTTCTCCTCCTTTTTGGAAAACCGATCGCAAACAGTGAAGTTGGGACCGTTCACTTCTGAAAAATGCACGGTGTCTTGCGGAGTCCCTCAAGGATCCCCTCTGTCGCCTGTGCTGTTCAACATCTACCTCCACCCTCTCTTTGAAATCATCAGTAGCCAAAAACTACTTTATCACTCTTATGCAGATGACACACAATTATATTTTCGTATCTGCTACAAAAAGGATCATCAACTCAGTCTAGAAACATGCCTCTCTTTGATAGAAAACTGGATGACAAAGAGTTATCTTAAACTCAACAGCTCCAAAACAGAACTTCTCCTGTTTCACGCCAGTCGCAAGAATCAACTTGCACCAACTTGGACACCCCCGCCCATTCTGGGTCAAATCATCACCCCTAGCGCCAAAGTCAAAAGTCTCGGGGTCATCTTTTACACCTACATGACAATGGACGCACAAATAGGGTCAGTAGTCAGCGGATTTTACCATCTGCTGCGCCTACTACTTAGACCTATTCCTTTTATTAATAAAGAAGACATAGCAGTCGTGGTGGGAACAATCGTGAACTCCAGACTTGACTATGCAAATGCTCTCTATCTTGGACTCCCAAAGTTCCAGATCTCTCAAGGTACATCGGGTCTATTGGTCTTTCCTTTGACACAATTTAGACATCAGTGAGGTGTACTCCACATTCCTCTGTATCCCGCCTACAGTTTAGATATCCCACGCTCAATTGATCCATTATCAGATCCAACAGTTCTGGTAAGCGTATTTTATCCTTGCCATTTGCTTGAAGAAATGTCTCTGGAATGGTGCATATAATCGTATGACATCTCTACTGTGTTATGTATATCCACTTATGATGGATATTTTATTTTTATGTGGATTGATCATCATTTGATCATATTTGATCATATTTGTTTCACTGTCACACCTCGTTAAGTGCAGACTTTTTAGTGTTTTTATTTTTTTTCATATTTCACTTCACTACATGTAGTGCTACATATTTACTTGTTTTGCCTTATGTTAGTCACTTTTTCACCCAAATTGCTTTCTAGCAATTTATAATCACAGGTGTTTATATAATTTTTGTTGACCTCACTGGGTCACACATCATTTTAATGTTTGGAGTGACCTTGTATAGTTTACCACATGATGCTCGGCCTAACTTTGGAATGCTTTGACTGTCATTTCAATTAAAGGAGACATAAATAATAATTGCTTTTGCGTGTTTTCTCTGTTTTCCCACACTGCGTGATTTATGTGCTGACCACAATACATTATTATGTATTCCTTCTTAACTGAATAAACCATTAATCTTAGAGGTTTGACAAGGTTTGCTGAGGTTTTCTCCATAATCTGGTAACAATACATAAAACTTGTTAGAGTAGGTGATCCATTTGACCAGGAGTCAGTCAGCCTTATACACTGCCTTCCCTGGAGTCAACATTGTTGTAAACCTTTTAGCACGTTGCGCTAAAAAAAATAATGAATGTGTAAATTATTAACGTACAAATTCAAAATACTATCATTAAGAAATTAAAATAAGACAGTCTGATACATAAAATACATAAACAGTAACAATGCATAACAAAAAAGTCCCATGAATTCCAAGTGCAACCAGGAAAATATCATGAAATGTTTAGGATGAATAGACTCGTTCCTCAGGTGCCCACAGTGTGTGACCAACACCAAAACTAGGGAGAAGATGAAAACTTACCACATATTAATGACCCCCTTATTCAGAGTGGTCATGCAGAGCTACAGTAAAAGTACTCAGGCCTTAATGCCGTCTTCACATGTGTCCCATTGTCATCAGCACATCAGGGGTGGACTGACAACTCATGGGGCCCCCGGGCAATAGAAGATTATGGGGCCCCCAGGCTTACAGATGGCCACCAAGCCAGGAGGCAGTGCAGAGGCAGGGCAGCTAAAATCTCAGAATTTTAACATCAAAAGCATGTCGGTTTCAGACATATCAGGGACAGATGTAAAAAAAACACAGATTTTTACATACTGTCCCTGGTTTTATTGAGCCTGGCAACCCTGATGGGGCCCCCTAGAGGCATGGGGCCCTCGGGCAGTGCCCGGGAGTCCCAATGGTCAGTCCGCCCCTGCAGCACATAAAGTTCCCTTGCACAACATGTTCGATCACTAGTGATATAGGCTCATGTAGAAACAAACACCTACAGTGCCTTGAAAAATCATTCATGCCCCTTGAAAGTTTCCACATTTTGTCATGTTACACCCAAAAACGTAAAAGTGTTTTTTGGGGACTTTATGTGATAGAACAACGAAAGTGACAGAGTGGCAAGCGCAGCCGAGTGACATAGTAGGTCCCTGCTTCTTGAGCACGCAGCGCCTATTATGGACGTCCCACTGGGCCAATGCAGGGACCACGGGACGTGTGACATCCATCATAGTCGCCGCAGGCTCCAGAAAGTGGGAATTGCAATGCTGCCGCTGCACCGTGTCACTACAAGATCCCCGCTAGGCGCTCAGGTGGGCGGCTCTCCTCTCCTGGCATGGCTCTGGCACTGGCTACCTGGAGTCACCAGTGGAGTGCCTTCTGTTTAATCTACTCTGATGGGCGCCACACACTATGGGTGAGCTGCAGGAGGAGGTCAGGTAAGTCAGCGCATGTCAGGTCAGTGTATGTCAGGTGGGTTAGTGTATGTCAATGTGTGTCGCCGTCAGGTCAGTGTATGTCAGGTAGGCCAGTGTATGTTAGGTAGGTCAGTGTATATCAGTGTGCTTCAGGTCAGTGTATGTCAGGTATGTCAGTGTATGTCAGGTCAGTGTAGGTCACGTCAGTGTAGGTCAGTGTATGCCAGGTTAGTGTAGGTCAGTGTAGGTCAGTGTATGTCAGGTCAGTGTATGTCAGGTCAGTGTAGGTCAGGTCAGTGTATGTCAAGTCAGTGTAGGTCAGTGTGCGTCAGGTAGGTCAGTATTGACCTACTAAACAAAATGTGGGAAAATAGGCCTAATTTCACACTCTCTGCGCTAATGGGGTATAGGTATTTACAGTTCTGCAAATAAAATTATCTATGTCCTATAACTAGGACATGAATAAAGCAGCTGCTCAAAATAAAACAAAACATATACACATAGTAAAATAATGATAAAAATAATGATAAAAATCATCAAAAGTCTCTATCAATAAAATACAGCAGTGCTAGAGATCAGGGCACAGTTCAAATCCGATCACTTATTCACATTCAAAGAGAAAGTAAGAAAGTTCTTCAGAGCTCAGAGGGTGCACAAATATTCTGTGACAAAAAAGGGGGTGCTCTTCAAGACAATTTCAACTGTCCATGATTGGTGACATCACTCGTGAGCCGAACAAAGCATGCAAACCTCCTGTGACAATGTCCCCTCAAGGATGTCTACTCACTAGATTGATGTTATAACAGGCTTTGAACAGTAATGTCATCGGATTCCCTCTTCCTTAATGGAGATGATATTCCAGCAGCATGCAGTACTCCTAATGACCATCCGGTGTCAGGGCACATAAAAAAAGCTCGATATAGTGTGATACCATTTAAAAAACTTTTATTTTAACATGCTGTTAAAAATCATGCATACAAACAGCAACAAAAAAAGCTCCGCAGAGCAGTAACTGATACAAGGTGTAATGCCTTTCAGCCGGTCAGCAGCTCACAGAGGGTGATAGATACTTCGTGGATGCGAGCGTTTACCGCTAGCACACTTGATCACTCTCCTAACTGGAGCACAGCTGAACCACAGCGTCAGGCGTACGTGTATCAAAATATCGCGAGATCAAGGACGAAACGTCAGGGCCTGATCTTGCGCTATTTTGGTCAAAAAATTTCACATTGCTAAGGTCCTCCAACCCCCTAATCATTTTGTTACCCTTCACTGAACTCTAGTTCGAGGACATCCTTCCTGTGGATTGGTAAACAAGATGAGGTTGAGCCAGAGTTTTTTGTAAAGAGGTCAAATTAATGGTTTACCTCTTGATTAAACACCCTTTTAAATTTACAAGTGTATTTTCCTAGGTTTGTTAGCTGCAGCTTGGCATTGCATTTCATAAAACTACTGCTACTCATAATATCATTATTGTTAAAAAAAATCTTAAATATAATCCCTTACTATCTCCTTAAATACATGCTATTGATATTAGACTGACTGCCCAGTGGCTTCCTGGCATACATTTCAACTCTTTTTTGATGTTTGCACCACACTTTGCTCTACGCCAATCGTTTATATTCTAATCAGTGAGGTGTACTTAAAATTTCGGAACTATGACATAATGGATCATGGACATCCCCCCATCTTCCTCCCCAAACATCACCACTTCTTTTTACTGACACGCTTCTCCCAATAGGTATCCAAAAACTGATGACTAATACCACATGGACCAGAGTTTCTCCTGCTAACCTGCTCTCCCTTTTCCTTTCTTGAGGGTAACTTTCGAACAACATTATCCACCTAACCTTTGGTCTCTGTTACTTTACCTACATTGCCTCTAATATTATAGCATGATTACATATATTGAATGGTGAATAGTGACATACTCTGCTTGACTGAGATCTCCATTTTGGTTGTAAACTGTTATTTTAGTGTACCTAATTATATTGCTGCAAAAACATAAAGAAAGCATGAAAAAACGGAGGAATGTTCTGAACTGTGACTTATACAGTGATGTATAAATAAATAAATAAAAATAACATTTCATGAAGAGACATAACATTTTAGATGATTATGAGATCAGTCAGAATTCATTGACATGTGCATTCAACCTGCAGTTGACTTCTTTTTTTTTGACACGCTCTTGATTTGCTTCAAGTGGGTTTTGGATCCCCATAAAATTGTATGGGAATGCAAAACCCATTTGAAGGAAAAAAAAATCAATCTCTGTCAATGAAGGCATAAAATCATACCTCAGTGAAAACAAATCAGACGGGTCACAGAAGAGACTGTGATCAGTAATAAGGTTAACAACAGAGGGCCAGATTCAGGTAGAGTTAGGCTGGAGTATCTGTGATACTCCAGCCTAACTGTCACTTTAAGCCGGCGTTTCTGTTTTCTGTAACCAGAAAACAAGAAACGCTGTGTTGGAGTTCCGATGCGATCAGTGCAATTGAATTTCGCCATCGCATCGCAACTTTAATTTAAAAATGGCGCCGGGGGCGTTCCCGCTGATTTACGCTGAAAAAATATGTTAATCAGCGGGAATCGGCAATTCACGATCGTATTCGGGCGTGACGCAGTGACTTTCCGACGTTTCCGGAAGTGATACGCGGCGTAAAGATAAAGAAGCCCCCTAGTGGAGTATCCTATGTTAAGTATAGGCGTCGTCATCGCGTCGAAAAAAAAAATCGCGTCGCTTGCCTAAAACTTTCATGAATGGGGATGTGACGTCATTGACGTTCACTGACAGAATTTGGAGCATGCGCACTGGGATGCATTGACACTCGACGCATGCGCAGTACGTTCGCCACGGGATCGCGCTTAGTTTAAATAATACACGCCCCGTACCCGCCCAATTTGAATTCCGCCGGCTCATTTGCGATGCGCTGCCGCAACTTTAGGAGCAAGTGCTTCATGAATAACAGCACTTGCTCCTAAAATTTCGCCAGAGTAACGTAAATGAGAAGCGTTACTCCAGAGCAAAGATGCTCCCATCTACCTGAATCTGGCCCAGACACCTTTTTGGTTTGTGCTGTTAAGCAAAACTTTTACTTGAAAATTTAAAAATAGGCATCATAATTTTCGTTATTGAACATAGCTGTTAGAACGATGCACTGATTTTTTTTTTACACAAACACACACACCTTTTACCTCTGCTCAAAGGGATTCTTTTCTACAGATGAGCTCACGTTAATGTGACGTTATACAACAAACCTTTTAATGGACCTTAACGAAAAAGTAACTTGCCTCTTCCACATGTATGCTAACCTTGCCCACTGTCATGATTTGTCTGGTAAATGTCCTGTGGAAACCTTTCCAAATTCTATTAATAGAATGTGTTTTCGTCACACATATAAATAGATGAATTGACATGGACGGCCCATCCATCCATGCGTCCAGCCCCTAATCTACATGCAGGACGCATGAATTCCAATCGTTTTTTTTAGAAACACATGATTAAAGCCAGAGGCTCTAACTGGGTAGGTTTGGGACGCAGTGTGCCCACCCAGTTGTGTGACAATATATTCCCTATTGTCTTCCTGATTCTCCTCTCGGACAATCAGAAAGCGGGTCCTGAGACCTAATTGGCCAAGAGGAGAAGCGATTGTATTGGCTGCCAAGGAGGAGAAGATGCAGGGGAAGCCGTCGTGAAGCCGCGGAGAAGGAGGCACTTGGTGAAACTGACAGGACAAGGGCTGCCCGTGACATAGATGAGGAAAGTGCAGGGCTGGTGGGCTGACGATCGAATGATGGGGGGTAAGACCGACCGACCTACTGCCTGCACAGGGGGAGTGTGTCAGGCGGTTTTGCCCCCCCCCCCAAAAAAAAAATTAAGCACCAGCCGCCACTGTGAATTGATATTTTTTTGTACCGTTATTGTAAGTCTCCCAAAAATTGCTAAATCTAGATTATCCTAATGTCTAAAAAAAGTCACGTATTCATATGGATTGGTACAAAAAAAAAAAGTTACCACCTATTTGAGGGTACAGCCCCCGGGTGGGGTGACCAAGTGGTAAAAAAGGCAAACTAGGTTTTGACAAGCCAAGTTTGCATTGGTTATCTCATGCGGGGGCTGAACCCTCAACTAGGTGGTAACTTTTTATTTTTTGTATATGCTTTTCTTGGTTATTTGGCAACACCCAACAGGTGATTAGGCATTGCTGATTTATAAATCTCTTGTTTTTTTGTTTTCTAATGACAACTGGGTCTTAGATGATCCCCGGTTCTTAGAAAAGAGTCAGTGTCATTTCAAAACAAGAAATTGTTTAAAACAATACAAATTAATTATGTAATCTCCCGCTGATTGTAAAAGCGATTCAGCCTCTAGCTAGCCAATAAGACTGCTTTTACAAGAAGGCCAACTGTTGGCTCTAAAAAACGACAAGGGCTGGTTGAGAGACACAATGGTATATTAAAAGGCAAACTAAGAAAAGCTATGTAAGAAACAGGGAAGAATTGGATGTATTGCATACCATTGGCTGTTCTGAACATGCGCGTAACACCTAATAAGGAAGAATTGAGTCCTTTTGAAATGATGCATGGTAAGCCGTATAAAATACCCTTATTTCCAGATATATCATCAGGAGAAGAAGCAGAACACAGTTTGAAAATTTGACAGAATATATGAGAAAATTGTTGAAACAAATTAATTCTCTAGGGTGTTAGAAAAAAAATGTATAATGTTTGGGGGTTCTAAGTAATTTTCTAGAAAAACAATGACTGGGTTTCTTTAGGATATCCACTCCCCTGGACCTGTAGTCAGGGCCGTCTTTAATATGGTTTGGGCCCTGGGCAAACATTTTTTTTGCCCCCCCCCTCCAGCTTATTTTGGGCCTGGCTGGTTCACATGTATGTGTTTTGGCGGCCCTCATTTGTGCAGGCACAGCAGCCCATTGATTTGAATGGGCTGCCATGCCTTTGTTTCCTGCAGAAAAAAGGTTCATTCAGCATTTTAAAAATCAGCTACCTTGAAATCCATTCTACTTTTGCACCATGCTACTTACCTGCAGTTCTTGCACACACAAACGCACTGTGTTTTTAAAAGCGTGACCTAAACGTCTAAAAATGCAGCAAGTTTGACAGTGCGGGAACTGCAGATAAGTCACAGCAGACAGCAGAATGGACAGACAGTGCTGTATTTCAGTGCTTGATGGGCATAGGTGTGCCATGTGTGCAGCCTATTACATGAGGCATGCGCTTTTCTTTGCAGGAAATGCAGGTATGGCGGCCCATTCAAATGTGGGCCGCCAAAACACATACATGTGAACCAGTCAGGCCCAAAATAAGCCCATCAAGCAGTTAAATACAGACAGTAATGCCATGTGCTCTGAGGCCTCATTTAGCCTGGACTGCAGGGCTGCTCTGTGACTTAAAGAGTTCCTGTATTTTACACATGGCATGGCGTGGGGTCCCATGGTGCTAAAGCAGAATGGACAGACGGTGATGTGACCCCATGCCATGCCATGTGTAAAATACAGGAACTTTTTAAAACACTGACCAGACCTGCAGTGAATCATCAAATATTATAAAGACTTTGGGCACACTCTACAGAAAACTTGTATTTACAATATAGCAAACAATGACATACCTTGAGGAGCAGGACATGAAGAAGTCAGCCTCGGGAAGAGCAAACTGGGGATGTTATAAAATCACATTCTAATTCACTTTTATATACAAGCAGCACCCAGTGGCAGGAAGGGAGAAGTGCACGTTTAAAGGGAAGCCAGGGGTGCTGTACATTTTAAAACACTGGGAAGGGAAGCAGTACTGTCACCTGGCTGCGTGCCGCTGATAATTTTCAGCCTGATTTGTGGGCAGCACAGGGGCTTAACGGGTGGCAGGGCCACCATCAGGAATCATGGGGCCCCTTACACAGCTTCAGGCATGGGCCCCCTGGAGCAGAGAACGGGGGGGTGCTGCCCCCTTAAATTGAGAAGCGGGGGGCGGGGCTGCCGCGAATTTAGAAGCGGGAGGCCCTTTACAAAAAAAAGATTTAATAAAGAAAAATATATATAAAAAAAGGGGTGTAGCCATCCGGGGCCCTGGGGACCTCTGGGCCCTTTAATAAAAAAAAAAAAAAAAAATTAAAAATATATTTTTTTTTTAAAAAGGGGGTTGCCATCTGGGGACCTCTGGGCCCTTTAATATTTTTTTTTTTAATAAAAATAAATGACAAAAAAGTGGGTTGCCATCCGGGACCTCTGGACCCTTTAATAAAAAATAAAATAAAAAAATATATTAAAAATAAACATTTATAAAAAAAAAAGTGGGGTTGCCATCCAGGGGACCTCTGAGCCCTATATATATATATATATATATATATATATATATATATATATATATTAAAGAAAAAGAAAAAAAAGAAATAAAATATAAAAAAAAGGGGGTTGCCATCCAGGGCCCTGGGGAACTCTGGGTCCTTTAATAATAATAACATTATTAGTTTTTTTTATAAAACAAGTTTTTTTATAAAAAAGGGGGGGTTGTCATCTGGGGCCCTGGGGAACTACGGGCCCCTGGGGACCTCCAGACCTCTAAAAAAAATTGTCCCTTTAATAAAAAATAAAATAAAAATATATAAAATAAATATATTTTTTTATTTAAAAATAAATAAAAAAAGGGGGTTGTCATCTGGGGCCCTGGGGACCCCTAAAAAAAATTGGCCCTTTAATAAAAAATAAACATATATTAAAAAAAATTGGCCCTTTAATAAAAAATAAAATAAAAATATATAAAATAAATATATTTTTTTATTTAAAAAAAATAAAATAAGGGGGTTGTCATCTGGGGCCCTGGGGGCCTCCGGGTCCCTGGGGACCCCTAAAAAAAAAAAAATTGGCCCTTTAATAAAAAATAAAAATATATTAAAAAAAATTGGCCCTTTAATAAAAATATATACAAAATAAATATATTTTTGTATTTAAAAATAAATAAAAAGGGGGGGGGGTTGCCATCTTGGGCCCTGGGGGCTTCCGGGCCCCTGGGGACCTCCGGACCCCTTTTTTTTTTTTTTTCAAAGGGGGTTGATTTGGGCCCCCAACAGTGACAGGGCCCTGGGCAGCTGCCCCTGTTTGCCCTATGGTAGAGACGGCCCTGCCTGTAGTGCATCCTGGCAGTAACTTTTGGTATTGGACATAACCAAAGTACTGGAACCCAGGATCCACCCTCCTAAGAGAGGCATTACATGCAACACCTTGCTCTTCTCAACTCAGGCCTGGGTACCATCCACTTTGGCTGCAATGGCACTTTGGATGGATCCGGAATAAAGCTTGCTTAATCCAGCGGAGCTCCTCATAGTACATCTTTAACCGTGACCAACACCTTAGACACTGACGAAAAAACTGAGGTACTCCTGGTATGGGAGGGGTTATATAGGGGAGAGGACTTCCTGTCTTGGGTGTGCCAGTGTCCATCACCTCCCCATAGGCCGCATGTGGCTGGGCTGATGCGGTGGCGGCGGCCATCTTGGTACACCTGTTCTTCCATGCCTTGTCAAATTGCAGCCCGAGATCCAGTTTGGCGGCAGTTTCGGACATCCAGGGGCACGCTTGGGGGTCTCCTGTTTCAGGATGGCTTGTTGCTGGCTGTCTCGGGGGGTTTCAGTGTGGGCTGTGTGCCTTGCGGTCTGGGGTGATGCAGAGCTCCAGATTTAGGAGGCCATATCGGAGCTCCTGTATATGCACACTTCCAGATTTGTGTATGTTCAATTTTTTTCCCAAGTTTTTGACAGTGGTTTGCATAATAGACTTAAAAACATAACAACAATTTAACAACAATATTCACCCCCATTCCATAGATTTTAATGAATTTTCCTCTAAGATTGGGATCTCCAAATTCCGAACAAACTTCTCTGAACCCTTAGAGCCCTTTCACACTGGGGCGCTAAGGGTGGTAGCAGTAAAGCACTGCTAGTTTAATGCAGCGTACACACGGTCGTTTTTTGCGATAAAAAAACTACGTTTTTTAAAACGTCATTTAAATTGATCGTGTGTGGGCAAAACGTCGTTTTTTGTCTTCAAAAAAACGACCAAAAAAAAATTCCAACATGCTTGAATTTTTTGTGTCGTTTTTCAAAACGTCGTTTTTTGTTTCACAAAAAGTCACCGTGTGTAGCAAAAACGTCGTTCAAAACGACGTTTTTCAACCCGCGCATGCCCAGAAGCTAGTTATGAAGCGAGCTTCAATGGAAAAGAGTGGTGAACGTAACCTCGCTTTTTGTGAAAAAACGATGGTGTGTATGCAAAATTGTCTTTGAAAAGTGACGTTTCAAAAACGACGTTTTTTACTTCACAGAAAACGTCGTTTTTTTTTTTTCATCGCAAAAAACGACCGTGTGTACGCGGCATTATGATGGCGGTGACACTTTAACTTTTAGGCTGGGTTCACACCTATTCAAATTGGATGTGGATTTCTCCCGCATCCAATTTACATGAAAGGAGATTGTGACTGGCTCTCTATGGAGCCGGTTCACATATCTCCATTGCAGCTGCGGAGCGGCTTGCACAGGAATGCTGTGCATCTTTGGCTCAGTTTCGGGGCAGAATTCAGGCAAAAATTTGCCCTTGATCCATCCCTAAAATGGAGAACAAGGACGCACCGGACCGCAGCTGTGAGCCGCATCCGATTCAGGTGTGTTCCCAGCCTAAAGCTTTAAAATAGATCACAGGTTCAGATTTTTTTTTTAATAAAGCCTTCAGATCTACACACGTACATTTTTACTTACACACACATCCATCTTTTATCTCTACTCAAAGGAATTCTATTCACAAAATTAGCACACGATGGTAGTCATATGTCATGTGTCTATAGAGGAGAAGATTTTCTTTGCTTCTTTACCTACAATAGTGAATTATACCTTGTGTGTACAAATGCAGAAGCATATAGATTCGGTTGACGGAATCTGTCAATTAAAGCCTCTCGTGAAGGTCAGAAACGCACACAACTCCCTCTGTCTCTCAACTAAAATAACAGGCACATTATAACAATGCAGAGCCGGCGGAGCTGGGAAAGTCCTGAGTGATGCAATGTCAAATTGATTTTATCTTGGCAACAAACTGTTTTTGGTTGCTATTTATGTAAGAATTCTGAAGCTCTCTTACTTGAAGGGACTGCTCCATTTTAGGACCATATCTCTATGTGTATTTGAAGGAACTGTTCCCCTCTTTTGGAATCTATTTCCTTTGTCTCTTTTCCCCCTCTAAAGGAAAAGTAGCAGTGAAAACGTACCTAATATTTTTTTTTGCATATTAATCCCCCCCCCCTGTTAGGTTCGCACCAGACCTTGCCGAACGGGCAAAAAATTTGTTTGAACACGTGAACACTGTTAAAGTCTATGGGGCACGGAGATAAAAAATCAAAAGTGCTAATTTTAAAGGCTTGTATGCATGTCCCGGGGGATATGTATCAACGCAAAAAAAAAGATTTAAAAACTGACGTTTTTTCGGGAGCAGAGATTTTAATAATGTTTAAAGTGAAACAATAAAAGTGAAATATTACTTTAAATTTCGTACCTGGGGGGTGTCTATAGTATGGCTGTAAAGTGGCACATTTTTCCCGTGTTTAGAACAGTCCCTGCAGCAAAATGAAATTTCTAAAGGAAAAAAGTAATTTTAAACTTCTCGCAGCTGTAACGAATTGTCGGGTCCCACAATACAGATAAAACTCATTGAAAAAAACGTCATGTGTTCACCCCAGTCCATTACCAGGCCCTTTGGGTCTGGTATGAATATTAACCACTTCAGCCTCGGCCCATTTGGCTGGCCAAAGACCAGAGCACTTTTTGCGATTCGGCACTGCATCGCTTTAACTGACAATTGCGCGGTCGTGCGACGTGGCAAACAAAATTGATGTCCTTTTTTTCCCCACAAATAGAGCTTTCTTTTGGTGGTATTTGATCACCTCTGCAGTTAAAATGTTTGTGCTATAAACAAAAATAGCGACAATTAAAAAAATAGCAATATTTTTTACTTTTTGCTATAATAAATATCCCCAAAAAATCTATAAAATTTTCATTTTTTTCCTCAGTTTAGGCCGATACGTATTCTTCTGTATATTTTTGGTAAAAAATCGCAATAAGCATTTATTGATTGGTTTTGCGCAAAAGTTATGGCGTCTACAAAACGGGGATCATTTTATGGCATTTTTATTAATCACTTTTTTTTTACTAGTAATGGTGGCGATCAGCGGTTTTTTATCATGACTGCGACATTATAGCAGACACATCGAACACTTTTGACCTTTATTTTGGGACCATTCACATTTATACAGCGATCAGTGCTATAAAAATGCACTGGTTACTGGGTAAATGTGACTGGCAGTGAAAGAGTTGACCACTAGGGGCTAGGAAGGGGTTAAGTGTGTTCTAGGTGGTGATTCTAATGGTTAAGGGGTGTGGCTATGAGTGACACATCATGTCATCATCTTAGTCTAGAGACATGCCTCTCTTTGATAGACAACTGGATGACAAAGCGTTAACTTAAACTCAACAGCTCCAAAACAGAACTTCTCCTGTTTCACGCCAGTCGCAAGAATCAACTTGCACCAACTTGGACACCCCCCCCCCATTCTGGGTCAAATCATCACCCCTAGCACCAAAGTCAAAAGTCTCGGGGTCATCTTTGATATCTACATGACAATGGACGCACAATTAGGGTCAGTAGTCAGCGGATCTCACCATCTGCTGCGCCTACTACGTAGACTTATTCCTTTTATTCCTATAGAGAAGACATAGCAGTCGTGGTGGGAACAATCGTGAACTCCAGACTTGACTATGCAAATGCCCTCTATCTTGGACTCCCAAAGTTCCAGATCTCTCGTCTGCAAGTCGTTCAAAATATGGCCGCCAGACTTGCGACTGGGAAAAAAACATGGGAATCCATCTCACCTTCGTTGAGATCCCTTCACTGGTTGCCAGTAAAAAAGGGAATTGCTTTTAAAGCACTCTGTCTGACTCATAAGTGCATCCATGGGAAGGCACCCCAATATATATGCGAAAAAATAAAAGCTCACAACTCCAATCGCGTTTTGCGATCCACCAACCAAAATCTGCTCCAGATACCCAAAGCCAGATACAAGTCCAAAGGAGAAAGAAGATTTGCGCTCCAAGGTCCCAGACTATGGAACGCTTTACCAACTAGCATTCAGTTGGAGGAATACCACTTGGCCTTCAGAAGAAAGATCAAAACTCATCTCTTTTGATATCAAAAGAGACAGGAACAACGAGCGCCCAGAGGCGATTTAGTTTGCATGTGCTGCGCTATATAAGTTCTTCACTCACTCACTCACTCACTGATCGCTGCTCCCGATGAGAGGGAGCAGACATCAGTGACATGTCACTAGGCATAAGGGGAGATGCTGTGTTTACACTGGCATCTCCCCGTTCTTCAGCTCTGTGACCCGATCGCTAGACACCAGCGGACATCGAGTCCACGGGTCCCGTGGGCACGGTCATGGAGCTCATGGCAGGTGTGCATGCATGGCAGTAAATTCAAACTGCTGTAAATATACGTTGATTTGCCTGTCGGTGCCATTCTGCCGACATATATGTACAGGATCCAGTCCTTAACTGGTTAAGGGGAACCCCGATCCAAAATTAGGTCTGGTATGGATATTAAGGGGAACGCTGCTCCATTTTTTTTTTTTAAATGGCGTAGGGGTCCCCCCAAAAATCCATACAAGACCCTTATCCGACCACGCAACCTGGCAGGCCGCAGGAAAATGGGGGCGAGAGAGTGACCGTACCAGGCCACATGCCCACAATATGAGGGGGTGCTTCAGAGTGACCCCAAAGCACCATGTCCCCATGTTGATGGGGACAAGAGCCTCATCCCCACAACCCTTTCCCGGTGGTGGTGGGGGTCTGCGGGCGGGGGCTTATCAAAATCTGGCAGCCCCCTTTAATAAGGGGACCCCCCCAGATCCCGGCCCCTCATGTGAATTGCTAACGGGGTACATTGTACCTCTACCATTTTACCCCAAAAAGTGTAAAAAATGGAAAAAAAAACAAGAGCCAGCTTGGGACAAGTCCTTTATTAAAAAAAAGTAAAAGAAAAAAGTCCAGCGATGTAATCCATTCTCGACCCGACAATACCGGAAAAAAAACCCGCTACTGATGCCTCCATAGGAGACTCCCGTCGAGTGACACACGGGTGACCCCCCCCCCTCTGATTCCACTGGAGTTTCTCCGTGGCGTCAGAGGGCGGCGGGGTCACCTATGTACATCACGGGTGACCTCATGACAGATGACCCCGTGACGGGGGAGCCCATGACGTTTTTTTCAATGAATTTTTTCTGTATTGCCAAAACCCAACAATTCATTACAGTCGCGAGCAGTTTTAAACAACTTTTTTTCTTTAGAAATTAAGTTTTTCTGCAGAAAAAATACGCCACTTTACAGACATACTATATACACCCCCCAGGAACGAAATTTAAAGGAATATTTCACTTTTATTGTTTCACTTTAAGCACTATTAAAATCACTTCTCCTGAACAAAAATCATTTTTTTAAACTTTTTTTTGCATTGATACATGTCCCCTGTGGCAGGACCCAGGCCCTCAAACACTTTTTATGTGTGCTGGGATTTCAAACCTCAGGGTGGAATCCTATTTTTTTTTCTAAATGAAAGGAATTTGGTGCCAGTTAATTTAGTACAATTTGTACTAAATTGACTGTCACTAAGACAGGCTGCAGCATACTGCCAAGTTTGCTCCAGTGACGAGGAGGGGTTGATGATGAGGTCACTGACTATACTTGAGTGCCTGAGAGAAGAGAGGAGTAAAGTGAGTAGGAGGAGGAGGCACAACTCCAAACGAGGCAGGATGTCCTCCAGGGGGCAGCTTACGGGCAGACACCCTATTGTATCTTTGTAGCTTTGTGTTCGAGTCAAACTCACGTTTGACTCGAACATCGTATGTTCGACAGTTCGTCGAAATACGAACGTTACGGGCCGTTTGTGCCAAATTTCGAGTGGCATGTCACGGCCCATAATTCACTGCGGCATCGCAGTGTATTGCTGGCTGATGATTGGCCAAGCATGCACTATGACCCGCATGCTTGGCCAATCACAGCTTGTAAAAAACGGGGAGCCATAATTGGCCAAAAACAGGGTGGCTTTGGCCAATTATGGCTCAGGGGGTTTAGTACACGCCCCATACTATAAAAGGCCGCCTGCAAGTCGGCTTTGTGTAGTGTGTCATTTCAATTGAATTAGATAGAGCAGGCAGGCAGACTATTCAGTTAGAATTACAGTGTGTAGAGGATATATATGCATCCCAGGTGTTGTATATATATTTATACACTGTATAGTTTAGCTAGATCCGCTCTTCCTAATTTACTGACAGGCAGGCAGATGATTGTGCTAGCTGCAGTATTCTCACGTGGTGTACTGTCTGTGTCCTCTGCAGTGTGCACCTAAAGCTACGTGGTGTGTGTACTATCCGTGTCCTCTGCACATTATGCACCTAGCGTAAAGCTGGTGTTTCTCATATTTACTCCTAGAAGCAGAGATCTTCTCATATTAATACTACAGGCAGGGTATATTGCTGCAAGTACTTTCACGTGCTGTACTGTCTGTGACCTCTGCAGTATGCACCTAAAGCTACGTGGTGTGTGTACTGTCTGTGTCCTCTGCAGTGTGCACCTAAAGCTACGTGGTGTGTGTACTGTCTGTGTCCTCTGCAGTGTGCACCTAAGGCCGCGTACACACGAGGAGACATGTCCGATGAAACTGGTCCGCAGACCAGTTTCGGCGGACATGTCCGATCGTGTGTACGGCCTAGCGGACAGTTTTCCAGCAGACAAAAGTTTCTAAGCATGCTTAGAAACTTGTCCGCTGCAAACAATGCTTCCACGCATGCGTTGAATCAATTCGACGCATGCGCGGGATTTTGGTCCGCTGGTTAGGCGTACTAACCAGCGGACCAAAATCCCGCGCATGCGTCGAATTGATTCAACGCATGCGTGGAAGCATTGTTTGCGCACGTCGCCACGTCACCGTCACTGCCACGTCACCGCGTTCTCTGTCCGCAAGGATTTTGGTCTGATGGTGTGTACACACATCAGACCAAAATATCCCAGGAGACATGTCCGATGAAAACGGCCTGCGGACCGTTTTCATCGGACATGTGCGACGAGCCAGAACCGCAGGGGCGACACGTGAGGTGCACGGTAGGCCGATGAGAGACAGCAATAATACAGTTCATCGGTTTACTCACGGTTAGCAGAAATCCTCCCTGGGCCGGTCGCACTGTGAAGGGGAAGATAGCACGAAATCCTCCGGGGCACGCTCTGTGATAGGGAAACGCCAGCCAAGATGGTGGTTGCGGTGCCCGAGATGACAGGGGTGTTTAGAGTGCTTGTGGCGGCCTGGTCCCTTGATGGTATTTGTCGTGACGCCAGTACCGTTAATGGTGGTACAACCAGTTGTAGTAGCAGTGTTGAAGAATGAGGTAGACAGAGGTAGGATACAACTCACAACTTTTACTGTGACTGGTTTTGGTTGCAGTACAAACATCCAGTTAAAATACAGTCTCTGGGTAAAGAGATGAATTCTGCTGATCCACTGTTAATAGGCTTTAGTAATCCTGGACTCAGGCTGTGGTTCAGTATAATGCTTACTTGTTACTGGTCCCTTTTGAATCCAGTGACCTTGGTGAGGTTGCCGGTGGCTAAGAAATCCTTCACCTTTTGATTTTAGCAGTTCCAATTTATCCCTTCTCTGGACTGACCTTCTCTCACCTTCCCCATTGTGCTTTTCCTCTGCACACGGACTTCCTGAACTAAACAACTGACCACAGATAATCCTGAGCTGGGATAGATATCCCAGAGTGGTGCTATCCCCATCTTGTGGTGGGAAGTATGAAGCACCCTTGACCAGCCTATGAACAGGGATACCACAGGTGTAGCAATGCAAAATGACATGCAATATAGCAATGACAAAGAAGTAATACTTTTGCAGTTCCCACATGTCCTGAGTGGGACGCTGCATACCCCCATGGTAAAACGTGTGTCGACCTCGACACACTTTAGACTCGATGTTGTGTCTTCCTGTAAGATATAAGAGAAAGAGAAAAGCATGCATGCATAGGAAATAACAATATAACCCCATTATTGTACTTCTTGTATCCGCAAGTAAAATGGGTTAGGCAAACATATCAACGAAATGTGACAAAAGGTGACAAAAAAGGGTGTAGTTTTCCCTCTGAAGACTGGTGATGTATGGCAAAACCAGAATAGTCCACAATGAGATGGAAAAAGGTAAAACAAAACAAAAATAACATCTCAGGAGGCTCACAGGGTATGAATCCGTTCCCTGGGCACAGGAAAATGTCAACAGACGAATATCACGGAGGCTCAGGTACGTGAAAGTCTATCTCTGGGTGCAGGCTTTAACGTTGCAAAACAGTAGGTAAGTAATCCTTTTAAAAAGTCCTTTAAAGGAAATAAACATGATATCCCAAGTAAGTCTTCTTCTCTCTCTGGAACTTCAGACGATGTAAGGATGCACTCAACGAGGAGATGGCAGGTATGGTAGTTGTCTTCTCGGCTGCTGGTGCAGGAAATCCTTAAAACGGACAGGTGGTTGTCCTCTTGTAGTCCTGTCAGATCTTCGTAGCGGCTGAGTTTCTACAGGCTTTGTTTCAAGGGAACTTGGCGTCTCTTGAGCTGTAGTAGACACTTCTTGAGATAGCTCCTTTGGTTGAAGTGCGGTTGTCTTGGTCTTGGCAGGCACTAAGATATTGAGCCATGGTGTAAGGAACCACTGTAAAGGATCAGAGTCTAATAATGCTTTTCCAAAAGACTGTAGTGGATTCTCTGACTCAGATGATTTTGTAGGCTCTGGTTCTAGGCCTCGTACACACGATCAAATCTGTCTGCTGGAAACGGTCTGCTAGACCGTCCCAGCAGACAGATTCGATCGTGTGTACGGCCGAGCCGACGGATTTGGCCACCCGACAGATTTCAAAGCATGCTTTGAAATCTATCGGGTGGGAATCCGTCCGCCTGACATGTCTGCTGGTTAGTACACTTACCAGCAGACATGTCGTCCCGCACCGCCACCGAATGGATTCGGCGCATGCGCGGAAGTGTTTTACTTCCTGGTGCGGTGACGTGGCGGCGTCAACGTCACCGCCGCGTCACCGACACGTCAGTGCGCCGTCTGCTGGCGGGGATTTTGGTTTGCTCGTGTGTACACGCGAGCAAACCAAAATCCTATCAGACAGATTTGTTCAAATCGGTCGGTCCGACCGATTTGAACAAATAGATTGCCTCGTGTGTACGAGGCCTATGGATTGTGTTTCCTCTTGGACAGCTTCTTCTTGAAGAGTTTCTTCTTGAGTACTTTCCTTGAGACATAACTTAAGGCGATTGCGATGTACTACACGTGATTTGTTTTCTTTAGTGATCTCATAAGTATCAGTCTCTGGATTGAGAATAGCTGTAATGGTGTAAGGTTCTCTCTCCCATTTGCTATCTAACTTGCTGGTGCGATGGTCGTTTTTTAACCATACATAGTCCCCAATTTTGAGAGGTTCTGCTTTGGCAGATTGGTTATAATCTTTTTGTTGCTTTTCATGAGCATGTTCCATGCGATGTTGAACAATTTCTTGTGCATCAATTAGACGTCTTTGGTGCTCACTCACCCAACCAGTCTTTGGTAGAGTGTTGATTGCATCAGGCACTTGTAAACCCAAAGTATGGTCAGCAGGTAGTTTACCTTGTCGGCCAAACATGAGATAGTAAGGTGTATACCCAGTAGAACAGTGAATGGTGTTATTGTAGGTGTACATCAATTGAGGCAATAGAGTAGGCCAATCACTTCTTGTAGCAGGTGGTACTGCTCTTTACATCTCAATTAAAGTTTGGTTCATTTTCTCGCAGAGTCCATTCCCTTGGGGGTGGTAGGCTGTGGTCCTGACTTTCTGGCAATTGTAAAGTGTACACAGTTCTTTGAAGAGTTGCGACTCAAAGGCAGATCCCTGATCTGTAAGGATGTAAGGGTGCTTTTTGGTCATGTTTTTCATTTCTTCCAACAACACAGGTGGAACATTCTCGACACCACTTTTCAATGTCTCCTCTCATCCCAATCCAGTAGAATCTTCTACAGATGGTGGCTTCTGTCTTCTGCACGACAAAGTGTCCTGATTGATCATGATACATCTCAAGAATGATTCTTGCATCTCGGCATGGTATTAAGATTTGGTATAGACGATCCCAGGTAATTGGGTCTAAAGTTCTTCTTAATAGTAGGCCCTTCTGTAGGAAGAGATGTTTTCTGTGTCTCCAAAGTTTTGACAATTCTGGATCAGCATTTCTTCTGCAAATTCTTTCAGGTGTTCTTCCGCTGGTGAAGAAATCTTGCAGTTCTCCCAACACTCTGCTTTCATTTTGCAGCTTGATACACTTTTCTTTGTCCACTTGGGATCTTGGATCCACTTGTTGTTGAAGGTTAAAGCGGATGGCCCACTAAATTTTTTTTTTAAGCCAGCAGCTACAAATACTGCAGCTGCTGACTTTTAAAAATAGGACACTTACCTGTCCTGGAGTCCAGCGGCGTCCGCAGCAGAGGACAAGCGTTCGCTCGTCTCTCTGCTGCTCCCCCCTCCATCCACGGTGAGGGAACCAGGAAGTAAAGCGCTGCGGCTTCACTGCCCGGTACTGCGCTGCGCCCGCCGATTGGCTCCCGCTGTGTGCTGCGACTTTTGCCCGAGACTGCGGGCCGGAAGTGGGTGAAGATACCTGTCTTTAGACAGGTATCTGCACCCCCCCTCCCCCTGAAAGGTGTCAAATGTGACACCGGAGGGGGGGAGGGTTCCGATCAGCGGATCTTCACTTTAGGGTGGAGATCCGCTTTAAGGACTTTTCTTCCTTTGATGGTGATAATGTCTTGTTGGGCAACATTTTTGTAAAAATCTGACATTTCTACCTCTTCCCAAACATCTTCCTGTGTAGTAGGGTCTTCTTGGGTAGGCAGACGGGATAATGCATCCGCATTTTCATTTGCTTTTCCTGTTCTGTATTTTATGGTGAAATCGTAGTTAGGTAAGTCAAATGCGTTTTTAGACACTTTTTGTGCGGTGTTGCTATGGGCAACCACTGTCTTGCCGGTGTATGGCCCTTTAAGAATTTAATGCCAGCTGAATACAATGCTGCAGCAATGTTGATTTTGGGTCTCTGGCAGAGTTCCAGCTATCAGTGCTCCTTATAGTTAGTAGAGGCAACTGACGGGTTGCGATTACTGCTCGGACGGCAAGCAATGAGATTATTTTCTCTTCTTTTGCTCGCATGCGAAGTCTCGTGACTTCTGGGGTGTGCGTTTGTCACACTCTCCTCCCAGGATTGACACAGCAAAGGTAAGGCGGGCTGGCCGGACAATTTTGCATAAATGGGTGGCACCAAACTTTCCGCTCTTCAGGGGGTGTCACTAACTTATCCACAGTGATGGCGCAGAAATTTTTTGAACAAGGTCTCCGGCAGCCATTTTAAGTGAATGGAAATAGTGAATTCAAATACAACAAGCAGTTTTGTTGACACGCAAACGTCCGATGTCCTCACTTTGGATGCTGCGATTTTTATACTGATAACTGGGATAACGCTTCCATGCAACTTTTAAACAGTTCTGTGGCCCCACACAGCATGCAATAAGTAAATAGTCTCTCAATAAAGCAAAGGGGCTTATTCTGATGCGACAGTCTTTTAGATAAGGCGCAGGGGTTAAGATCCTGTTTGTGACGCCAAAATTTTATGCGACGAGCCAGAACCGCAGGGGCGACTCGTGAGGTGCACGGTGGGCCGATGAGAGACAGCAATAATACAGTTTATCGGTTTACTCACGGTTAGCAGAAAGCCTCCCTGGGCCGGTCGCACAGTGAAGGGGAAGACAGCACGAAATCCTCCGGGGCACGCTCTGTGATAAGGAAACGCCAGCCAAGATGGTGGTTGCGGTGCCCGAGGTGACAGGGGTGTTTAGAGTGCTTGTGGCGGCCTGTTCCCTTGATGGTATTTGTCGTGACGCCAGTATCGTTAATGGTGGTACAACCAGTTGTAGTAGCAGTGTTGAAGAATGAAGTAGACAGAGGTAGGATACAACTCACAACTTTTACTGTGACTGGTTTTGGTTGCAGTACAAACATCCAGTTAAAATACAGTCTCTGGGTAAAGAGATGAATTCTGCTGATCCACTGTTAATAGGCTTTAGTAATTCTGGACTCAGGCTGTGGTTCAGTATAATGCTTACTTGTTACTGGTCCCTTTTGAATCCAGTGACCCTGGTGAGGTTGCCCTTTTGCTAAGAAATCCTTCACCTTTATTCTCAAAAAGGTCTTTGCTGCCGATTGATTGCTTTTACCTTTTGATTTTAGCAGTTCCAATTTGTCCCTTCTCTGGACTGACCTTCTCTCACCTTCCCCATTGTGCTTTTCCTCTGCACACTGACTTCCTGAACTAAACAACTGACCAGAGATAAACCTGAGCTGGGATAGATATCCCAGAGTGGTGCTATCCCCATCTTGTGGTGGGAAGTATGAAGCACACTTGACCAGCCTATGAACAGGGATACCACAGGTGTAGCAATGCAAAATGACATGCAATATAGCAATGACAAAGAAGTAATACTTTTGCAGTTCCCACATGTCCTGAGTGGGACGCTGCACATGTCTCCTCGTGTGTACAGGGCCTAAAGCTATGTGGTGTGTGTACAGTCCGTGTTCTTTGCACATTGTGCACCTAACGTAAAGCTGGTGTTTCTCCTATTTACTCCTAGAAGCAGAGATCTTCTCATATTAATACTACAGGCAGGGTATATTGCTGCAAGTACTTTCATAAGGTGTACTGTCTGTGTCCTTTGCAGTGTGCACCTAAACTACGTGGTATGTGTACTGTCTGTGTCCTCTGCAGTGTGCACCTAAAGCTACGTGGTGTGTGTACTGTCTGTGTCCTCTGCACATTGTGCACCTAAAGTAAAGCTGGTGTTTCCCATATTTATTCCTAGAGGCAGGGATCTGCTCATATTAATACTACAGGCAGGGAATATTGCTGCAAGTACTTTCACGTGGTGTACTGTCTGTGTCCTCTGCAGGCCATTAGTATGTCTGGAAGGACAACAAGGAGAGGCAGAGAGTCACGAGCGGATAAAAGAGGGCAAGCAGGCTCAGCGTCTTGAGGCAACAGTGCTGGTCGTGGACACAGTGCATCCTCATCAGCACCTGGCCGTGGGACATGCTCGTCCTTTTTTCAGCAGCTGGCTGTGTTGAGCCGCAACATGCGAAGATTTGGTAGAGTGGATGAGCGTCCTCATCCTCTCTCACCCAGGCTCAGGGTACTTTGTCTAGCAATGGCATCAGTCACTCCTTCCCTAGCCCCACCATGTCCTCCTGAGGAGTCCCCCGAACTGTTTGACCACAGTGTTGGGTACATGCTGCAGAAGGATGCACAGCGTTTTGAAGGCTCCGATGATGGTACACAGCTAGAGGAAGGCAGTAACAAGAGCCCAGAGAGAGGGGGTGCCCAAGAAGGACAGCAATCTGGTAGTCATGTTCCCCCAGCTGCAGCATACTGCCAGGTTTTCTACAGTGATGAGGAAGGAGGGGATGATGAGGTCACTGACTCTACGTGGGTGCCTGATAGGAGAGAGGAGGAGGAGAAGGCACATCTCCAACGAGGCAGGATACCCTCCGGGGTCCAGCTTAAGGGCAGCAAACCGACTGCATCACAACGCAGAGCAACACATGTGCAGGGCGCTGCTGTCTCTCAACGTTATTCCAAAAGTTCTTTGTTGTGGGCCTTTTTTGAGACGAGTGCATCAGATCGCACTGCTGCTATTTGCAACATATGTCTCAAGCTTATCTCGCGTGGCCAAAACATCACCCGCTTGGGCACCACATGCTTGACCAGACATATTTTGACCTGCCATGCAGTTCGTTGGCAAGCGTACCTCAAACACCCACATCAAAGAACAAAGCGGACCTCTCCTTGTTCCTCATCAGCTGGGACCTCCAACCCCACTATACCCTCAGTCCTCTCTGAAGCCTACACTGATAGGACTGAAGGTGTAGAATTAGGTGTGTCAGAGCCAAGTACTTGCGAGCAATCTACTATCGGTACAGCGATGGCAGATAGTAGCAGGCAAATTTCCCTGCCCCAGCTGCTGCAGCACCAAAAGAAGTTCTCTCCCAGCCATCCACATGCCCAGCGGTTGAATGCTGGCTTAGCTAAATTTCTAGCACTTCAACGGCTGCCTTTTCAGTTGCTAGATTCTGCCCCCTTCTGTGAGTTTGTGGAATGTGCGGTACCTCAGTGGCAAGTTCACAAACGCCACTTTTTCTCACGGAAGGCGATTCTGGCTCTCTACCGGCATGTGGAAGGCAATGTGCATGCCTCTCTGGACAGGGCGTTCAGTAGTAAGGTGCATATTACCGCTGACTCATGGTCCAGCAGGCATGGACAGAGACATTATCCTATCTTTCACATTGCATTGGGTGACTCTTCTGGCAGCTAGGAAGGACGCAGGACAAGGTACAGTAGTGTTGGAGGTTGTTCCGCCACCACGCCTCCAAAATGCTACTACTGGTTGTGACACACCTCTCTCCTCCACCCCCTCCTCTTTTTCTCCCTCTGTGGCTTTTTCCTGTGCTCATGTGTCCTCGGAACCAGCGGTGCTTCGTAGGCATTAAAGGAGCTACACAGGTACACAGGCAAAGAGATGCCATATGATGCTTGAGCTGGTGTGCTTGGGGGACAGGAGCCACACTGGGCCAGAGGTTCTGTCAGCTCTGCAGGGGCAGGCTCAGAGGTGGTTGACGCCTAGCCAGCTTAAGCCAGGAATGGCGGTTTGCGACAATGGCACCAACCTCCTCTCCGCCCTGCGACAGGGACAACTGACCCATATGCCCTGTTTTGCTCATGTCCTTCAATTGGTGGTGCAGCGGTTCTTGGGCAGGTACCCGGGCTTACAGGATGTCCTGAAGCAGACCAGGAAAGTCTGTGTGCATTTCCGACAGTCATATAATGCCAGTGCTCGGCTGGCAGACCTCCAAGAGGAATACAAACTGCCACCAGGTGGAACTCTACGTTGGCCATGCTGCACCGGCTGCACACGCAGCAGAGGGCCATCAATGAGTATCTGTGCCAATATGGCAGCAGGACAGGGTCAGGGGAGCTTGTTTTTTTCCCCCACGCCAGTGGGCCATGATCAGGAATGCATGCACTGTTCTGTCGCCATTTGAGGAGGCCACAAGGATGGTGAGCAGTGACAGTGCATGCATCAGTGACACTCTCCATGTTATTCACCTGTTGGAGCACACGCTGCATGGAATAATGAACAGGGCCCTTGAGGCAGAACAGAGGGAGGAAGAGGAGGACTTCCTTACCTCTCAAAGCCCCCTTTATTCAGACAGTGTTCCTGCTTTTCCGCCTATCACACAGGAAGAGGACGAGGAGGAGGAGGATTGTGTCAGCATGGGGGTGGAGCCTAGCACTCAGCATCAGCAGCAGTCTTCAAGGGATCAATTACAGTCCCAAGAAACCCATGGACTTGTACTTGGCTGGGATGAGGTGGCTGCGGATCATGTCGTCCTCAGTGGCCCAGAGGACTCCGCACCGAATACCTCAGCAAACCTACTTTGTATGGCCTCCCTGATCCTGCAAAGCCTGTGGAAGGATTCTCGTATTCGTGCTATCAAGGAGAGGGATCATTAGTGGTTGGCAACCCTCCTTGATCCACGTTACAAGAGTAAGGTTGCAGACCTTATCTTGCCGGCACAGAGGGAGCATAAGATGAAACATCTTCGGGAGGCCTTGCAGAAAGGTCTGTGCAATGTGTTCCCAGAGACTGGGAGGTTACAAAATCCTGGTCCTGGACAAAGTGTTGCTGAGGCTTCGGTCAGTCACAGAAGGAGCGGTGGAGAAGGTGGCCGTCTGACCGATGTGTTCAGACAATTTTTTAGTCCGCAGCCCAAAGGTATGACCAGTCCAGCAACCATCACCAGCGTCTGTTTTACATGGTGGGGGAATACCTAGGGGCAAGATCAGACCTGGACACCTTTACCAAAGAAAATGCTCTGGCTTACTGGGTCTCGAGGATGGATCACTGGCCAGAGCTTGCA